>BSBK01001150.1:0-352333 GCA_027943335.1 Chamaecyparis obtusa | reverse complement strand
AAAGAGAGGAAATAGCTGGAAATTCAAGGTAATAAATCTTTTACCCTCTTGGAAATGTCACGACTTTGTGAGACATATTTAATAGAGACACTATTTATGCTACTATCATGGCTCACCTTCTTACCATTCTACCTTCTACAACCGACATTCCCTAATGTCGACAACTATCAACTCAATCCCAAGTTAAATCAATTGCTAATGAATTGTAAGGTGTAATGAATGGAAGGTGTTTTGCAGGTACGAAGGAAGAATAGTGAAAAATATTGTGAAAGATGTGTTGAATACCTTCAGGAATACTACGCTGGATGAGATGAGCCACATTGATGAACTCATTTCTTACATTGATCATATCTTAAACGTCATTCACGAGGACATACTTAATTCAATTGCTCTGCTTGCCAAGACAAATCGGGTGACTTCTTCTATCAATTATAGTGATGGTTTACTAGAGAATGTATTGCAGCAATCTAGACATATAGCCAAGGTATTCAGCCTTCTTTTAAGAAAAATCTTTTAATTGCTGCAATTCATGATTTCCTTATCATTAAACTTCTTGATCTATGCTTTTAAGTTATTGCTAGGAAGAAAGTATTGAAGTGGAAAGAAATTGCAATTATGAGACTATTTATAAATGGTTTCCTTTGGTCTGCAGAGGGGCATCATGTCAAAGCTTGACAGTGAAATGCGGCAGTTGATTATTGATATAACAAATCATTGATATCCCTATGCATCTTGTGGGACTCCAAATAGATACCTATGACTTACTTAGCAGTCTATATCAAAATTCCTGGGATAGAACAATGAGAGTGGGAATGGTTTGGGTGGTGTTGGGAAAACCACCTTAGCCAAGGTTGTTTATGATAAAAAATTCATGGTGGGTTTGATGCTTGCTGCTTTTTCTTCATATTGGATTTTCTTTACAGGAAAACAATAGACTTATGGACTAATGCTGGAAATAGAGGACGAGTGATAGGGATGATCAAAAGATTACGGAGTTCTAGTATACAGATAAGAAATGGTGAAGTGAAATGGAATTTGAAGACCAGCACTAGTATAATTATGCTAGGCAGAGCATAATGTCAGGAAAGGAGAATGACAATGCAAACAGAATAGATTCAGAAAAGTGTTGGACAAGAAGATGTGAGTAATTTAGAGGGAATAAATTTTGACAAGAAAGCATTACAAATGCCCTTTCAGAGAAGTTGTTTTGTTGAGGACTCCAAAGGTGCTGCCAGGGGAAATGACATTTGGGACAAAGAAAAATAGTTGTGGCATAGGATTGAAATAGGAATATACTCTCATTCATCTGTATTTACAATTTCTGTATGATAATTTGCAGAAAATGGGCAAATGTGAGTAGAAGGCTGCTATGATGTACAGTGTGGATTTTATTTTATTCTAAAGACAACTACATTTGAATAATTGAATAACACTAAATTTCCATGGAACCAAAAACCCTTGATTTAGGGTAAGAAGTTCTGTATACTTCTTCTTGGCAGATTACTTGACATAGGTTCATTTCATTGCATGGGAATTTTAAAATCCCAAAATAAGGGTTTACCTGACAAAGAAAACTACTGTAAACTCTATATTTTATATTTTCCTAATCTTAGGACCTCTATTATATTAGCAGCAAAACCTCCATGTGCAAGGATATGGTGCTATACTTATAACGACTGACTTCACATCTTCATGAAAAATCTTCCAATTCAGATGCACAAAAATCACTGTAGTGAACCCTTATGGATTTTCATCCTAATGAACCACTTTCAAATGACCTAGACATAACTTCTTCCTTACTTTCTAGGCCTCCGGGCTTGGGGAATGGAAGACGGCATACTAACTTCAAAATTCCACAAGTATATACCAATTTAACATACAATTTTTTTCCTGTACTGAAGTGAGACCATATGTAAGCAACCAGCTGATCTTAGTTGACCAAACATTAATTGGTCTCTTGGTTCATACATTGGATCCTTGTAATATCCATTGCAAATTATCCAATTGTATCCTTATATACATATATGGTATTTAAAGATATATTAAGGGTACTTGTCAATAAGGATTCAATATTCCAGTGGGGCTTGACTTTATTCATAAACTGTAAGATGTGGATTATGCACAGAGTAGAAAAATAAAATGAATGAAGTGGGCTACAAGCAAATTCAGGGGCATATTCAAGTGTTATTCAACATACTATGTATAATAGAGGAAGGTTTTACAATATGCTCAAATATTGACATTGATAAGTTCTATCAAGAATCTTAAAGGAAATTCAACAGACAAACAGGGTATCAATTTGAAGAATAATATTGAACTAATCCTTAATGTACTGAAATATTTTGATAAACCAATCCTTCTAATCGAATAGATTTTGGATTTAACAGTTGATGCAAAACTAAATCATTACAAAAACAATTTGGGCATGAGTATTTGATACACAGCTGACAATATGACAGTTGATACAAAAGTAAATCATTTCAAAAATAATTTGAGCAAGAATATATGATACATACCTATCAATATGACTTGAAGCTTCCAGCCGTTGTCTTTCTTGTATTTCTCCCATTGATCCTCTGAAATACTCATCCAGTCTCCCTGCAATATTCTTGGAGAATCGATCCATGCCACTAGAAGATACCCTATACCCTAGAGCCATGAGATTGCTAGCATCTAGTCTCACCATTCACACTGAATAGCATTTAAGGTGCCGTCTGCAAATAAAGAATGTGTTGAGGGTATCTCCATATGTTTTCAAAAAAGTTTCTAAAATTAAACTTATTTACATTGACAAATCCAATGTCTAAAACAGAGCACCCATAAAAAGCGATTAAGCATATTTTAGTACCAATGGAAGATGAAAACAAAAATATTGAATTTATCAAGTTGTTCACCTAATGCTGTAACAGGAAGAGAAGAGGCAAAGAAAATATAGGTAACGAAAATCCTACAGGAATAAGAAAAAGTTATAAACGCATCTATATGGCACAAAAAGAGAATTAAAATAAAATGAATTTTTCTTGAAAAAAATCAATGCAATGCTGCATATATTTATATCTGTCTATCAGTCTGTGTGCGCATAATGTATGTCTATGCATATATGCATAAAGATAGATGGGAAAAACTTAATAAATGATGCAGTTCGGGAGATTTTGACGACTCTTGGTATAACAGAGCTCTTGGGTCACAAAAATTCAGTACAGATTAACCAAATTCCAGAATATTATCTAGAATTTTTTTGAGTCTGGTTACACATTCCACAACAAAAGAGAGAAAAACAATAGGGCATAATAAAGAGATCCCCAATAGAGGAATTCCATTTCTATCTAAATCCTGCATTTGTAACAGGGAAACTTTCTCTTGATGTCTTTTACGATTCCCCCGAAAGGAGATGCAGATAGCTTTTCCATTATCTTTCAATCTAAAGAAAGAAAAGAATTTCATGTCACAGATGGTGCTTTAAAATCAAGAATTATTAATTGAATGCATTCAAAGTCAATCAAACAAGAATTGGGCATGCCAGCAATATGGGTGGTTCAGAAATAAAACATTTGTATATATCCAGAGATTTTCTACAAATTGAATTTAATACTGCTATAAAGGCCAATTTAAATGGAATTCAATCTCACAAATCACCATTCAATCTGTCTTACCTATCCTCTAGAAAATTGCCAGCGTCCAATTTCATTCCTCCTTTTACAATGCATCTAGATTATTGCCAGCATCCAATTCCATTCCTCATTCTCCACAGTTCATGCCCTGCTCAAGCGTCTCTCAAACAACAAATTAATCATCCGCCATCGACAGTTAAAAGTTAACATTGCACTTGCAGAAAATTAAACATTCTGCAAATTAATGTTCATATATTACAGATGAAAATGGATCGTGTCTTCTCTTCAACGGGTAGAATGCTGTTTTTTTTTCAACGGTTCTTTTTTTTTTCCCTTCAACGGTAACATCTTTTTTGAATTATTGAGGTTGTTTTTTGTTTTTTTTTCCCTTTCTTTTTAACACTTATCGATTCAGTCAATTGAAATTATTCATAACTAAAACTATTTATCCTCACAATTTTATATTTGTGAAGTACATGTTCCCAATAAAAATTATAGGTATAAAAATATACATGTATAAATCTTATTAATGTTTATATTAACAAAATTTTGAGAAGGATTCTAAATGATAAATGATGGTCTTATTCCCAGCCATAAATAATTCATGTGGAGTCCTAATTTTTGCAAACTTCTAGAAGGGGTGAACCATTTTAAGTAGCAAGGTAATCTAGATTGAACATATATACACTCACATATATTAAAACAAACTTGAGAAATATATACAATATTGTACAAAACAATAACTGATCGAATTTTTGAAGAGGCTTACATAGTTAGGGGGTTGATAATAGTTGATATTTTTTATTTGTTGTAATAAAGAAGCAAGTTTATCATACATTTCATAGAGAAAATAAAATTCATTAAGGACTAATGTTATAAGCTAAAAAATGCTTTGAGAAGGATTCTAAATGATAAGTGATGGTTTTGTCTTCCCGGTCATAAAAGATTCATGTAAAGTCCCAATTCTTGTAAACCTTTGGAAGGGATGAAAACTTTCAAGTAGTAATCAAAGTAATCTAGATTGAAAATATACACACTCAAATATATTGAAATTAAACTTAGAAATATATGTATGTTCTTGTAAACAAAATGATAATTAATAAAATTTGTAGATAGTTTACATTGCTAAGAGATTGATAAAATTTTATATTAGTTATTTGTTATAATAAAGAAGAAAGTTTACAAATGAATTTTATAGAGAAGATATAAATTCTTTAAGGGCCAATACTATATAAGCTAAAACGATATGTTTAAACTTGGTTAAGACATCAAAGAAGATGACATTTTTAATATTACATAAGCATTTTTTAGCAACAACATAAGGAGGTTAGTATAGTATCTTAAGAGGAACTCTAAATTTATTAGGTATATAAGAACCCACTTATAATGAGTGATATCGTGTTGTTAAGGTGCATGAATTTGCATCTTTTTATTTGCGCCTTAATATTTCTTTAAATATTTTGGAGCAAGAAAACTATGGACAAGACGATGAAAATGAAACCCCAATGGGATTAAAATCTACAACTAGAAAAATCAATGTTACAAAAACTAGTGAGCTACTAGATGCATCTGCAAACATGGAGACAAATGAATGAAAATCTCATGGAGAATGCAATAACAATCAAAACCCTGGAAATGAAGAAATGTTGTGGGAGTCTTTAGCTAACGAACAAGGTAAAACACTAGAATACCAACTCCCCAATGATTTTGTTAAGTATGTTAAATGGTAAATTATTAAGACTACAAATATTTGTGTGTATCTTACAAGAACATTCATATAATACATTCTGTAAATCATAATATTGGGCATCACTTAGGATTTGACTTAATTTAGTAGCAATTTGAGATAAAAGATGGGTTTTGTCATCAATACTATTTTCATTTAACTTAATCATAAAAAAGGCAGTCTTCATCATCATTAATTTTTTTAATTTAGTTCGACACATTAGATGTACATCATGACGATTTTTTAAGATATCCACATATATTATGTTTGGCATCTATAGTTTGATTAGTGTATGGTAAATTTAAAAAAATCTAATGATGATGATGAAAGTTATCCTTTCACTTGAAGTATCACATAAATATTATTTAACATAGTCCTATGAAACTCCCAAATCCTTTGATCAGGTAAAGCTTTTTGCCAATACTAGATCATCAACTTGATCATAATATTGAGAAATGTTCATTTGAAATTTATTGTTCTAGACCTTATTGATTCCAATGTTATATTTGTTGAGGGTGTTAATGATCAAGGAAACAAACTCATTTCCCCTCCCAACCTAAAATTGCAAATCTATATTGATCCTGGCCTTATCCTCTCATTCTACAAATATTATTGAGTCTACACATTCCTTTCCATCTTCTTTCACCAATGTTGTTGACTCTCTTAGTATTGTGAAATATGATGATGAGTGTATTAAGGCCAACAATGTTGTCAACCTTATTGATCAGCCCAAATCCAAACCAAAACATGATTGTTCCATTACATTTGATCCTAACGAAATTATTATGACACCTAGTGGTCCTCTTTACAACCTCGCAAAGATTAATGGTCTTACCTCTCATGGTTCATTATAGATCTCAATTGCATGGTGTGTGTTATAACAAAATCTAATATATTTATACAAGACATATCCATCATGACTCCTATGAAAAATCATATTTGATTATTAAGACTTTCAATAGTTTTACTTGTCCTACTCATGGTTCCATTACCTTTCCTATTGAAGTTGGTAAGAAATCCTTAGATGTCACCTTTGTTGTCATCCCAAATTCAGATCAATTTCAAGTTAGAATTGGTCTTGGCTCACTTCCATGAACACTATTATCTCTCCTATCCATAAGTGTTTAAAATTTCTTCATAATGGAGAAATCATCATGATTAACTATGTTATCTATCAACCTTTAGCCAGTTGAGGAAACTATGACCTTGACTTCTTTTGGCCTAGCATGCTTCGACCAATACAACCTCGCAAAGATGATTTCTTCTTATCCTATTAAAAATCAAACCCAAAATAATTTATGAACTTAGAAATCCTACAATAGTCTCATCTCCTTGTCTTAGACTAGGACTCCTTCCTACAACTTTTATACCTCCTATTTATTCTTCAAATCCCCCTCCTATATCCTACAAATGCCCTGCAACTACTATTTCTCAACCTAGTGTGGTTTCATTCTTCATCCTAAATAAGAAAATGACTTGATATTGATTGATCCCAAACAAACCTAAATTTCAAACAAAACCAATCCTAATCATTGTGCCCATGACCGCTACCATATATGTCATGCTAGGGGTTATGAGATTGCTTCCCAAAATATTTCCTTCCCTAAGGCACATTTCAATATCTTAATTCCCTTTGACCAAACTATACATATCCCAAGGGAGGAAGTAAATCTAAAGAAAATAAAATTGCATAAGCATGATGATTCTATTTATATCAGAGATTCTACTACCATTAATTTATATGAAGAAGATACTCCTGATGATGATCATTAGAATGTTTCCAATGCAAATGACATTAATACCAAAGATTATGATGATATGCATGAGCTTATGGATGTTAATCATGATTTACCTACTAGATCTACAAAACAATTATTCCTAGCTCCTAGTGACAAACAAAGTGACTCATCATTAAAGCATGGTCCTTTTTTGGAACTTTCTATAGCTCCATCGATCATGCTCAACATTGTGCCTCATGCATTTTTCCCACCTTCCCTAAATGATAATGACCAAGATGGGGGTTAAGCAATATGTTTGACTAGCTCCTCTTGTACAATGAATTATTTTATATTCTTTCTTATTTGTGTTGCTTATTATATGTATTTTGTTTAGATTTTTTTTAATGACCCTTGTTTTTCTATTGGAACAAAGCGATAAAGAAATCAATCCATCATGGAATTCCTCTATTTGTATCTCATTTTGATTTCTTATGTATTTTGGGCATTTTCTATTATTCATAAATGTGCCTTTGTGATGTAGTGGCATCCAAGCTTATCACTCGGTGCCTGAAGATTTTGGCAGTCTCGGTAACTATCTAGTGGAGTTCGGTCACTTGGCTAGTAATCTCAGTAGAAGACTGGCATTTCTCAATCTTTGATGGTGATTCTCAATCGAAGTTTGTTAGGCTTCACAGATGGAGCTCGATGGTCTTGGTGGTGATTCTCAATTGGAAGTTATGGTGGATCTCCATTGATGTTGGTCACTCGGTGACTTGGTGGTTTGTTGCTCAGTGCTTGGTTACTGATGAGGTCTCGGTGTTTATGCCTGTTGCTCGATTGTTGAAGTGGCTCGGTTGTTGGAGGACTTGGTTGCTGAAGGGAGCTCGGTCATTGAAGGAGACTTGGCACTTCTTATGCTTGGCAATGTCTGTGGTGCTCGGTCAACATTGTTGATGCTAGGTAATGCTTGGAGAGCTTGATTGGTGTGGACACTTGGTGTATTTCCTAGCACTCGGTAGTTTGGCTTACCGACGGTTATTCTTGGAGATTTGGCTTGGCCGACTGATGCATTTAATCTTGGTTGCATACCTCAAGTTATGGATTGACCATTGGGCATGTGGGGACCTAGATCTAGCGTGTTGCATTATCCTATGTGGATCTGGAGACCGAATTGGTGAATTAAATATTGGTGAAGTTATTTGTGAGCTGACTGATGTTTGGCATTTAATATTTGTATATTTGGAAGCTGACTGGCTTTTGGGATTTAATTGTTTATAAAGCTGACTTGTGGCTGGGGTTTAGTATTTAAGTAGATGCTTGGGTAGTTATTTGGAGGAGGGGATCTAGCAGTAGAAGATGTGTGGATCTATGAAGGCAGAGTTAGTAGCTTGCAAGCTTAGGTAGCAGAAAGATTGCTTGGAAGTTTGAGTACAAGTTTAGATCTTTCTTGGAGTGCCTACCAGTGTCCTCTTATGTTGCAGACCTGGACTAGCTGAGGAGAAGTGTGTTTAATCCTTTGAGATCTTGTAGAACTATTTCTTGCATTGTATTTGGCTATAACTAGGAAGGCCTTACAGCATGACACATTTCATGTAATCAGTTAATTGATGAATAAAGACATCTATTTTCTTTCAGATCTGGTTTCTTGTTGTGTATTTCTGCTATGTTGGTGTTTGGCTACAAGGTCAAACAATCCTTAATTGGATCCTCCATCCTTGACTGCATCAGGTGGTATCAGAGTGAGAATTTGATCTTGTTGAAGTAGAAGGTTGACCTAGCAAGGTTGATCTTGTTGGCGAAGAGATTGTGCGCAATCTAAGTTGCAAATCTATGATATTGATCTTGTGAAATCATTCCCTAGTTGTTCATACGAGGTGGCAGGTTGTGATCTAACTTGCATACATCTTGGAGGTTGTCACAAGGTGGTCAGTGTTAGGGTTTGTTGTAGAAGGTTTTCAAAGATCTTTGGAGATGTCTCTGAGAGGATTGGACCTTGGTGATATGATTTCTAAGAGGTTTGATCGATTGGAAGCAGATTTGCTAAGCCACGTGGAGAACTAAGTTAAGAACCTTGTGAGAGAAAGTGTTGTTGAGATTTGTAAAGGTTACCGGAGTTGGAGCATGCCGATTCGGAGGAAAGTTGTTTGGCCTGTTAGAAGACTAGTTTGTGAGAGAAGACATCTTGACGAGGTTTCCTGTGACAGTTTGGACGTTGAAGAGGTATGTGAAATTGATTTTGATGGTCAGTTGTGGGAGTCTAATATCAAACTTGAAGAGCAACTTGTGCTTGTTGCTGAGTTACCAGTGATTACCAATGATGTTGTTGATCTTGTTGAGGCTGGTGAGGAGATTGGTTTTCATGTTCAGTCGGTTGTGCCTGACCTGGAAATTGCAGAGCTGGTTGTGCTTGATCAGATTGTTGTTGGTGTAGAGTTTCCTATTGTTGAACAACTTAGTTATGTTGGTGTTACTGAATTGATTTTGTTTGGTGTTGTGGTGCTGATGTTGTTTATTGGTTGTGGACTTGAGTTGCTGGTTGATAGTGATAAGTCTGGTGATGAGATTCTAAGATGAGATTCTTTCTTGATCCCTGGTGATGGATTAAAAGCTCAGTTTGTTCAGGATGTTGAACATATTGATTGGTTGGGTTGCAGATTGGTTCTCTTTCCTGTGATGGAGTGGAAATCTTTGGTGAAGATGAAGTGGAGTTGGTGTTTTTTAGATGTTCCCTTTGGTGAGAAAGTGTGGGACACACTTCTCTTTGTACCCCAGGCATCTGATGCAGTGGCATCCTGGCTTATCGCTCGGTGCCTGAAGATTCTAGTAGTCTCAGTAACTATCTGATGGAGTTTGGTTACTTGGCTGGTAATCTCGGTAGAAGATTGGCATTTCTCAGTCTTTGATGGTGATTCTCGGTTGAAGTTTGTTAGGCTTCATCGATGGAGCTCGGTGGTCTTAGTGGTGATTCTTAGTTGGAAGTTTTGGTGGATCTCCATTGATGTTGGTCACTCGATGACTTGGTGGTTTTTTGCTCGGTGCTCGGTTACTGATGAGGTCTCGGTGTTTATGCCTGTTGCTCGGTTGTTGAAGTGGCTTGGTCGCTAGAGGACTCGGTCGCTAAAAGGAGCTCGGTCATTGAAGGAGACTTGGCACTTCTGGTGCTCGGCAATGTCTATGGTGCTCGGTCAACATTGTTGGTGCTTAGTAATGCTTGGAGAGCTCAATTGATGTGGACGCTCGGTGTATTTCCCGGTGCTCTGTAGTTTGGCTTACCAATGGTTGTTCTTGGAGATTCGGCTTGGTCGATTGATGTATTTAATCTGGGTCACATTCCTCGAGTTATGGATTGAATGTTGGGCATGTGGGGACCTAGATCTGGTGTGTTTCATTATCCTATGTAGATCTGGAGGCTGACTTGGTGAATTAAATATTGGTGAAGTTATTTGTGAACCGACTGATGTTTGGCATTTAATATTTGTATATTTGGAAGCCGACTAGCTTTTTGGATTTAATTGTTTATAAAGCTGACTTGTGGCTGGGGTTTAGTATTTAAGTAGATGCTTGGGTAATTGTTTGGAGGAGGGGAGCTAGCAGTAGCAAATGTGTGGATATGTGAAGGTAGAGTTAGTATCTTGCGAGCTTAGGTAGCAGAAAGATTTCTTGGAAGTTTGAGTACAAGTTTAGATATTTCTTGGAGTGCCTACCAGTGTCTTGTTATGTTGTAGACCTGGAATAGCTGAGGAGAAGTGTGTTGGATCCTTTGAGATCTTGTAGAACTTTTTCTTGCATTGTATTTGGCCATAATCGGGAAGGCCTTACAGCCTAGCACATTGCATGTAATCAGTTAATTGATGAATAAAGACATCAATTTTCTTTTAGATCTGGTTTCTTGTTGTGTATTTTCGATGTGTTGGTGTTTGGCTACAAGGTCGGACAATCCTTAATTAGATCCTCCATCCTTGACTGCATCAATTTGTATTATCTTATTGGATATGATGCAAAGCAATAGCACCCATTCTTTTTTGTCTCTAAAATGCCATCCCAAAAAGAATTTCTTTGTTTCTTTGTTTCCCTTTCTCATGTGCTATATTTTCCTTGGTTTGTCCTTGATTTAGGGCATCCCATACTAGAAACATATTATGGGTACATGTATGCTATATTAAAGTTATTTCTCCCATTAAGGCATTTGAAGTCTCTTTAATTTGGGGGGCATACACTATGCTCCTTGTTTCACATTTTTCACACACATACATAGTAATTCAATGCAATCTCTGATATAGATAGCTAAGAAGAAAATGCTTTCATCAGGCTTATGATCTCATTACTTTATCATTCCTTGTGCATTATTCAGTGGATCCCTTCAGAGAGTATGCTCTCCTTAGGACTACTCCTTCCTTTATGGATCCCATTTGGAGACAATACTTTCCTTAAGAATGAATCCCCCTATGATGGATTTCATAAGTGGAAAATGCTTCACTTGGCGATCCTTTATTTGATGGGTTGACTAGCATAATACAACTTGCTAGAACTTCAATTTCATCTTTTATAGAAGCATTTTCTCTTTACATGGCCCATAGTAAGTCAAAAGCTTACTAGGATAGTTGGTTATGTATCTTTCCTTCCCTCTCTTTCTCTCTCTTTTTAGGTGTTTCTTCTCTTTATCTTGGTTTTGGATTTGATGACCCGACCTAAGTCACTTGGGGACTTGGTGTCTCATTATCTCCTTGACATTGATAAAAGAATTTCCATTGCATTGATCTAATTTACTGTGAGCATGAGGTAGTCCCATTCTCCTACTAAAGTGTGGGCAAAATTTACCATCCTAAATTGTAAGCACCTATTATATTTAGATTCTCAATTAGGCCCCATTTTAATGTTTTCAAGATTTCATGTTTGTTATGCTTGATCGATCCCCGCACCGCCTATATTTATGTCTATCTTTCCATCTTCTTGACTCCTAATTCAAATTTTATTCTCTTTTGGTGGGAATAGGGCATAAAAATCATCCTCTTCATAGGAAGAAGGCTCCAAAATTGTCATGTTCCCTATATTCTTCCCCAAAATTAAAATTGGGTGTCTGTCTCATTTAATTAACTAGATTTATAGCTTCTTGTCGGCCTCCTTCAATTTTTGAGCCCCAAAATATTGAGATATGTATAAAATAAACCTACTTCTCCTCATTTTTGCATCAAGCATTCATTAAGACAAGTTGGATTTCAAGTGCTTTCCTACAATTTTGCATCCAAGAATTCAAGATCAACAATTCAAGCATTCCTCAAGTATCCAAAACATTCTTGTACCTAAAATTTTCTCCATTTTAACAAGATTCTCTCTCATGATGGCCAAGTATAGGAGACTTCAATCAAGCAAGAAGATCATTTTTCCATCTATATCCATTCATCAATCCATTCCTGAAGGTGAGAGTCAATCAAGCATTACAACATTGAATATCTTTGAGGAGTATGCATAGATCTATGCATTTATGAAGGGAACCCTTGATCCTTTTATATATTCAAAGGTTCAAAGACTATATATACTACTACATTCAAGAAACATACAAGCATCTTCATAGACATCATGATCTCAATATGGTTTATGGAGGTATATGCATTTACAAAGTAGATGTAATATTTACTTTATATTTTGGGGAACACCGCGCAATGCAAGGGTAAGTTGTGAGCCTCTCATCTTGGATGTTTTATGTTCAAATATATTCAAGCCACATGTTGATACCAGATTTGGCAAAAAACCAATCCAAAAAAAAATAAAATTACATTACATTTACAAACTTTCCTTTAATGCAATTTTTTTTATATTTCAAGTTTGATTCCTCAATTGAGGTTTGACTAAGGAAAACCCCTTTCTACCCAACACTTTACTCATTTTTCATATGTAGGAACAGGTGGTGTTTACACCGATTTGGACCTAGAAATTAAAATACATAACAAGTAGTCTGCAATTGAGTTTAGTCAAAAGCACTAGGAATAGGATGCCTAAACTACCCTCTTCCTAGGAACAAGACACTCAAACCTCCATCTTCCATGTAAAACAACATCAAATTGAAATCATATGTTAGTGGTGCTCTCTATTTTATGTTTCTAATACATGTATGAAGCTATAGATATTTTCTGTCAGGCTATATATTTTGCAACTTGTCATTTTTGCCTTTTTTTCTTCTATGTTACATTAGTTGGTCACATTTCCCTAATCAATTCATATGTTTCCAAAAAAAATAAGGATCATTACACCCACTTAGCACTTAAGTACTACTTGAGCTTATTTTTTCATCTTCCTTTTGATTGTGAAATAGAGAATTGGTTAAGTGTTAAACTAAGGAACCATTCTAGATTCCCTTGTTATTTGTCTAACCAATTTTCCTTATTATATAGGTTCAATGTGGCTTGTAATATTTGAGAAACTTAGGAAGTAAAAAAAGTGCTTGATTGACATAAGACCACCCATTTGGACCTTTTGGCACTAGTAGTTCATGTCCAGGATGAAAATATCAGAAGTTATGCTATATTGCAGCTTCTTCCCAACTAAAATTAGCAGTTTTGGGGGTAGAAAAAAAATCCATGAGAAATTGGATATGGATTTTTGAAAAATGGGAGAGGTTATTGCAGAGGCCCATAACATGACCCATTAGCTATAGGAATGTTCATATGTGTCATTGATTTTGATAAATGCTCTTGATCAAATTTTAAAAGTTCTTGTACTTCGTGCACTTAAGAGGATGGGTTGGTACAATGTGTCTTGGAACATTAGGATAACTTGGAAAGATAAATAGGGAACTCCTATCATAAAACCACCTACTCACACATATTGGCATTAACATCTCATGCCTAGGACAAAGATAATGAAATTAATGTTATATTGCAACTTTTAATTTAATAAAATTGACAATTTTTCAGGTAGCAAAGAAGTGTTTTCTATGAGAAAATTGATATGTATCTTTGAATAATGAGTGAGGTTATTGAAAAAATTCATAATAATTGTACCTAGTAGGTTCAGATGGAATTTTCATATGTTTCATGTACACTCTGAGAAACACCTCGTCAATGTTTGGCAATTTTTTCACTTTGGGAACTTAAGAGGATGTGATGGTATGATGTGGCTTGGAATGTTTCGAAAGCTTGGAAAGTAAAATAAGGGAATTCCTAGTACAAATTGTCCACCTAAAAATGTTGTAATGGATGGTTTATTTCTAAGATGAATAGAATGAAAGTTATCCTAGATATTGCAACTTTTCACTAAGAAAAGCTGACAGTTTATGGGGTTGTAGAAAAACATTCACCACAAGAAAATGGACTCAGTATTTGATAAATGGGAGAGTTTATTGAAGAGGATCACAATACGACTCAATAGCTTCAGACATGATGTTCATACATGCCATATATTCCAACAAATGCCCCATGAAATTTTTATGGTTTTTGTGCTTTAGGCAAGTTTTTAAAAAATGTGTTGGTACAATATCTTTTGGAATGTTTGGGCAAGTTAGCAAACAAAACAAGGGTATGTCTAGCATAAAACCACCCACCTAAACATTTTGATATTGATGGTTTATGTACAGGACAAATAGAATAAAATTTATGCTATATTACAACTTTATACCAAGCAAAATTGTTAGTTTTTGGGGAAACATAAAAATGTTCACCATAAGTAAATGGATTTGATTCTATGAAATTTGAAAGATTTATTATAAAGGTTTATAATAAAACTATGCATTTATAGACTTAACATACATATGTTCCATAGATTATGATAAATGCCTCATCAAAGTTTGGAGTTTTTCACACTTTGGGTACTTAAGAGGATGCATAGATATGATGTGGTGTGGAATGTTTTGATGCTTTGGTAACAGAAACAAGGGTGTACCTATCATAAACCAACCCATTCAAACATTTTGGTAGTGAGGGTTCATTTCTAGGACAAACAAAATAAAATTTATGAGTTAAATTGATAGTTTTTGGGGAAACAAAAAAATATTTGCCACAAGCAAACAAATTTGATTTTTTGAAATCTAAGAGAGGTTATTGTAGAGAATCATAAAACAACCCCATAACTTCAAAACAAAATTTTCATATGCGCTATATAGTTCTAGAAATGTCATGTCAAATTTTAGCAAATTTTATGCTTTTGACACTTAAGAGGATGTTTTGTTACAATGTGGCTTGGAATGTTCAAGAAAATTAGTGAGAAAAATAGGGTGCATGTTTTGCATAAAACCACCCTATCAAATTTTTTGGGGCTGATAGTTTGTGACAAGTTGAATAGAAAAAAAACATTATGCTATATTATAACATTTCACTAAGCAAAATTGACAATTTTGAGGGCAACAGAACACTGATCACCACAAGAAAATGGGCTCAAGTATTTGAAAACTTAGAGAGGTTATTATAGAGGTTGATAAAATATCCCCTTATCTTTAGACTCAATGTTTGTATGTGTCATTGATTCTAAGAATTCCCTATCAAAGTTTTGCATTTTTTATACTTTGGGTGCTTAACAAGATGGTTGAATACAATGTTGTCAATGACATTTAGGAGAAATGGAAAGCTAAACAATCCAGTGTGTGGAATAAACCTACCCACTTGAATGTGTTTGCATTGATAGTTTGTGTTAAGTACGAACAAAAATGAAATTGATGTTATATCGTAACTTTTGAACACTTAGTGAAATTGATGGTTCAAGTAGGGTAGTAAAAAATTCACCATAAAAAATGGGTTCAAATTTAAAAAATGAAATTTTTGCATAATCTTGTCCATCCAGATGTGTTGGTGCTAATGTTTCATCCCTAAGATGAACAAAAGAAAATTTTATGCTATATTGCAACTTTTCCCTAATCAAAATTGACAGTTTTTGGGGTAGTAAAGAAATATTCACCACGAGATAATGCATTCAATTTTTTGAAAACTAAGAGGTTATTAAAGAGAGGCATAACAAGTCTGCTTAGCATTATATAGAACATTCATATTTTTCATTTATTCTGAGAAATTTCTTGTCAAATTTTGGAAGTTTGTGCACTCTAGGAAGTTAAGAAGATGTCAATACTATGTGGCTTAAAACATTAGGAAAAATTCGTGAGAAAAGTAAAAGCATTCCTGACATACAACTACCTATACAAATCTATTGGTATTGATGGTTCATTCCCAAAATAAATATGAAAAAAGTTATGATATAAAGCAACTTCCCCAAGTGAAATTTATAGTTTTTAGGGTAGCAAAAAATTGTTCACCACAAGTAAATGAATATGGGATTTTGGAAATTGAAAGAAGTTATTGTAGATGGTCATAACATGACCCCATTTCTTTAGATGGAATGTTTGTATGTATTATAGACTCTGGGAATTGTCTCATCAATGTTTGGTACAATATGGTTTGGAATAGTTAGGTAACTTGGAAAGAAAAATAGGGGCATTTATAGCATAAACTCATCCATATGAACATGTTGGCATTGGCAATTCATGTCCAAGATGAATAGAAAAAAAATTATGGTATATTAAAACTTTTCACTAAGCAAAAATAATATTTTTTTTAGCACCAAAAATCTGTTCACCACAAGCAAATGGATTTGAGCCTCTAAAAATTGAGAGATTTTATTATAGAGGGTCATAACACAACCCAATAGCTTTAAACAAAACATTTTTATGTGTCATAGTTTCCAAGACATGTCACATCGAAGTTTTACAATTTTTGCACCTTAGGCACTTAAAAGTATGTGTCGATAGGATGTGCTCTAGAATGACTAGGTGACTTTGCAAGAAAAAAAAGGGCATTCATTGCATAAATCTACCTACCCAAGCACGTTGACATTGACAGTTAGTGTCCAAGATTAATAGAATGAAATTTATCCTATATTGTGACTTTTTACGTAGTGAAATTGATGATTTTTAGAGAAATAAAAAATATTCTCCGCAAGAAAATGGATTCAAGTTTTTCAAAATTAGGAGAGTTTATTAGAGAGGGTCATAACACAACCTTCTATCTTCATACATAACATCTGTATGTGGCATAGGATCTAAGAAAAACCCCGTCAAAGTTTGGCATTTTTTGCACTTTGCGCACTTTGGTCACTTAAGAAGATGTATCAGTATGATGTGGTTTGGAATGTTCATACAAGTTGGTGAGAAAAATAGGGGTATGCTTAGCATATAAACCTTCCCACTCATATGTGTTGAAGTTGACGATTTGTGCCCAAGATGAACAAAAAAAGCTTTATGCTATATTTCACTTAGCAAAATGGATAGATTTTGGAACATCAATAAAATGTTTGCAAAGAACGAATGGATTTGAGTCTTTTGATAATTGAGAGAGGTTATTGTAGAGGGTCATAACACTACACTATATCTTGAGACAAAATGTTCATATATTCCATAGATTTCAATAAATATCTTGTCAAAGTTCAATAGTATTTGTAGGTTAACCACTCAAGAGGATGTGTTGGTACAATGACCTAGAATGTTTGTGGGACCATACAATCTTCTCATAAATCAATCTTCAACTATGTATATATTTTCCTATTATCAATCTGCAATCTTGAAAAAATTAATAAAGGTTGGTATATGATAAGTATGCATATATATTTTTTATTAAGAATTCTCCCCTTCTTATATCTTTGTTTTTCTTAGAGATATTTATCTTCAATCAGACACAACTATTCATAGTTGTACCTCCTCAATTGATCACATCTTTTCATGATCATCATTTAACATAATTATTTTCTTTATGATTACTATAATATGTCCCTCCAATTATAATTCCTTCCTTTCTCTAATCATAAGTTAGATACAACCAAGGGATGATGTTTACCCAAGACATGGTCCTTAAGATTGTTGATAATATTGATCTTATCAATCCCTCTACCCATACTTGTTTATATGTTAGTTTCTATCTATATTAGTTAGATTAATTTCACAACACAACTACTTGGTAGCGTTTCTTATGGGCCTTCACAATACATAAGGTGATAGACATAATATAGAATCCTAGTCATTGTATTAAGTTCCTTTTCCTCAGTTCACTAAAAATAGTCTACTATATCATTTAGTTGACAATTATTTCATACTATGTATCTGTGTCACCTCTAATTTGTATTTGCTTATCAACTAGTAGCTTATGATTATGCCCAATATCAAGGACTCCTTTGCTGATGTGTCATATAATATGTTTCCATTTGACTGACTAGCTATTCAATCTAATCATTCAATGAAAAATTGGATAGCGCTCTTCATAAATTACCTAACCCCACATATTTTATAGCGATGTTCTTAGATCTCTTCTTATTTCTTCATATCTATGTACACAAACACCATTCAACTCGTATCTCTTCAAGAAGATATCGAAAGATGGTTTTGACATGTTTGTGAAGTCAATATTGTTATTCCTGATGGTGTCTAACAAGGCAATGTTCTTAGTTTTAATATCACGGTTTGGTGGTAAATTTCTATCTAGTAGCTGTTTTGTTTCCTTAAAAATATCAACCATCCTTATATTAATATTTAATTATTCACTTGTATCAAAAGTACCTTCTATACTTAATATTGAAAGAATTCCCATGCATACTAAATGGCTCTGTTTAGTAGTGGCCTTGACTAATCCATATCAATGATTATTCCTAATCTTTTTATTCCACTATTGCTCTATATTTTCTTGTTTATTATTTGGATTCTATTTCAAAAAATGGGACATCACGTTTAACTATCCAATTTTTGGGGGAAATACCACTCTTTAAGTTCATATTAATAGCGCATAGTTTTTCCTTCTCAAGCATACAATGCTTTATAAAATGGTGTGGAGTATCAACTTGTGGCATCTTGAATTAATTAGACCTTAATAGTCACTTCTCATAGTGGTTCCTAGGAAAAGAATACCATGGTGTGGAAACACTAGACAAATCAACCTAGCAACTTCCACCAATGATGCTTATTGAAACCAACACGACACACAACTAAAGCAACCTAGACTACTATTAACATAATTCCCAATGTAATAATTCTTTAAATGAACTGATTGACTAAGATTTTAAATATTTTCCCTTCATATCTTAGAACTCAAAAGAGCTACTCTCTTTACATTTGAAAATGTTGAATGGTACTTTCCACAAAGCATCAAACTTAGCATGTTGTCCAAGTTTAGTTAATTCTAACTCACTATTTATTTTCTAGTCTGATTTGTGATTAATGACAAACTCGGTTCTACATGGTGATTGCAAGTGATGTTGAGTTACAGTTTAGTTCAAAATGGTGATCTATGGAAGGCCCTGTCTGATCCATAATTTATGGAAGGGTATTTCAACTCTAGTTTGCCTTTCACCATCAATTTCTCTATTATGATTAGTTTATTTCTACTTAACTTAAGGAAACTTGTGTTCAGTTTATGTCTTCATTGTACTTTTCTCTTGCAAATGGTGGTTTAGTACTATATAAACCATGCACTATGTGCATATTGTAATCAATTTTTTATTTGAATCATGGAATGAGAGATAGAATTTCATTGTTGATCTGCTTTTTTTAATTTTGTTTTTACAAGTTATGTCATTTTTCCTATTTCCTAGCTAAAACTTGTTGAGAATTCTACATGGTATCAGAGCTTAGGTGCTAGGAAGGAGAAATGCAAGTTTTTTTTGGCAAGTTCTAAGGATTAGATCGGTTGCAAAGAATGGAGTTTTCAGCCTCTTCTCTTCTCACACCATACAACTATTTTAAACACATGTCATAGATTCTACTTTGGCCCACAAGTAGAGGCTTGTATCAAACACTTATGGAAATAGAGGTTGAACCAAATTCTATATCAAAGATAGGTCAATGTCATGCTCTCTTTACATGGGCCTTTCCTTCTTTTCCTCTTTAGAGACACCATGTCAGTGGACCTTTTATGCCTCTCTTTTCAACATTATGGAGGGGTTTTCTATTGTTCGTGTTGATGATTCTTTGCTTCCATAGTCGATCAGTTGTGTAGACAATTGGCACATGTATTTTCAACCAACATTTTATTCTTTCATAGTCGAGTAGTATCATTAGGGTCACTCGTACAGATTTATGTGTCATCTACATCCTTGAATGATAGATGGGTTTTCTTTGTTTTCCATCTATTCATCTTTTTTTTATCACATATGCATAAATATTATCTTATGTATCTTCGATTGACAGATGTTTTTCCTTTATTTTCTATATGTTCATGATTTGAGTAGTGTCACTAGGGGAACTCTTGCAAATTGATTTTGATCTTTATTTTGGTTTCAGAGGAGTCTCTTCATTCAGTACTATGGTAGTTATCATTTGGCAGATGTCCACAATTTTATTGTCATGAGAGATGCTCTTTTGCATTTTTGTTACAGTAAATTTTGAGGGGGGTTTTATTCCCACTGGATTTTCCCTCTTTCCTCTTTCCTTTCATTATTTTTTGTTCTCCTTAGCTGGAATTAAGAGGGGGTGTTGGTGTTAGTTAATTCCAACTCACCATTTATTTTCTAGTTTGATTTGTAATTAATGGAAAACTCAGTTCTTTCTGATGATTGCAAGTGATGTTGAGTTATAGTTCAGTTCAAAATGATGATCTATGAAAGACCTAGTCTGATCCATAATTTATGGGAGGATATCTCAACTATAGTTTTCCTTTCACCATCAATCGCTCTATTAGGATCAGTTTATTTCTACTTAACTTAAGGAAACTTGTGTTCAGTTTATGTCTTCACCGTAATTTTCTCTTGCAAATGGTGGTTTAGTACTGCATAAATCATGCACTATGTGCATATTGTAATTGATTTTTTATTTGAATCATGGAAAGAGAGATTGAATTTCATTGTTGATCTGCTTTATTTTTACAAGCTATGTCATTTTTCTTATTTCCTAGCTAAAACTTTCTAAAAATTCTACAATAGTACAGTGCCTGGGAAAAGAATACCATGATGTGGAAACACTAGAAAAATCAACCTAGAAATTTACACCAATGATGCTTATTGAAACCAACACAATACACAACTAAAACAACCTATCCTACTATTAACATAATTCCCAAAGTAATAAATTCTATAAATGAACCGATTGACTAAGAGTTTAAATATTTTCCCTTCATATCCTAGAACCTAAAAAAGAGCTACCCTCTTTACATTTGAAAATGTTGAATGGTACTTTCCACAAAGCATCAAACTTAGCATGTTGTCCAAGTTTAGTCACACGTTCATCAAATTGTAAAACCTAATCGCCATTCTAATATGTGAGATCTAATTCTTTATTGTTGAACCACCACATAACCACCTATTGTCAACTAGTAATAGCATCAAATTTTTTTCACAAGATTCTCAGATGCTATGTAATTCCACTAGCTTGACTTCCATAGTGTCATTCTCTTCAACTTACAGGGATTTAAGAAATCACAATGCTAGAATTTCCTTGGAAATTGATTACAATCTCCTTCTTATAGACTAGCTCGTAAGGTGAAGATTTTAACACTTGTTTTAGAGTGATTTGATCGGTGCATAGTATTGTTCACAAGTGTTTATAAAATTCATGTTGATGATTTGTGCATATTCACTTGATCAACCCGATTGAATTTTTGTTACTCTCCGAGTCCATTTCCTTGATGATAATAATTTAATGAATTATAAAGAAACACCCCATGCTTTAATAAAAACTTTTATATATCTTAGAGCTAACAAAATCTCTTATGTTGATGGAGATGATGGTCTTCGAAGGGACAAATCTTATGACTATTTTGTCAAGAAAATTGAGAATCTATTTTTTGGCAGTGCTCTTCAAAGGAATAGCCTCTAACCAATTGGTGAAATAATTTATGGCAATTAAGTGGACATTTCTATCTAGAGCTTGAGGCTAGGTTTATCATCCCAATGAAGTCTAACTCCCATTCTGAAAAAGACTCATTAATTATGATCAGATTTGAGGGAATTGCATAGTTCTTACACCTTTTCACAAAGAATTGACACCTCTAGTTACAAAATGGTGGCAATTGATAAATAGAGTGGGCTAGAATTTCCCCAAATTTGTGATCTTCAAAGCAGTAGCCTTTGTAATAAAATGACCACTAGGGGGGGCTACTGTGGAACTCTTCTAAAATATATTCTTATTGATATTTACTCAAGAAATAAAGGAGAATGCCATCAAATTTTTGGTTGAAAAGAACCCCTTCAATCATAGTTTACCCCGCTCTTTGAAGTCTGTAGAATATTCTTGTGTGTAGAAAGAGACTAAGTATGTATCTCCCAATCAATATAAACTAGGTCTTATCATCAATATAGGAATTTTTTACTCAAATAATTTAGTAAGACTTCTTTTCAAGCTTCTCCTTGTGCACGGGCCCCTTTATAAGGTTTCTCCTCATTGGGAACCTCACCTTTATTTGAAATGTGTTTACATAGGCATTTCTTGTAGATCACCTTGGTGGGGCAAACTTTGACATTGTATTCAAGGATTTTGGTCATCTAGTTAGCCCCTCTTTTATGTGATTCCACTCTGCATTATGTATTCACACACACTTGAATGCACTACATATATCATCACCTTATTATTTTCTATCAAGTGCCAAAATTTATTAAGGCCTTTCACATGAAGTTACATTTAGCTTCATTTAGCTTCATACCCGTTTAGGGTTCTAGAATGGAAAGAAATTGGATGTTCACTTTTTCCTGTGTCCTTTTGTGCTAACACTACTATGATACTATGTTGGCTTCCATTGACATACATTATAAGATCATTGTTAGAGTATGGATTAACTAAAACCAGAGCTTATGAAATAAACTCCTTGATATTTCTAAATTCACTTTCCCTTTTCGAGTCTATTTGAATGCTTGATCTTTTTGCAACATGAGAATGATAGGCCTAACCAATCCAATAAAGTCAAACATGATTTTCTTACAAAATTAATCTTCCAGTGGAAATATTTTTCTCCTCTTGTTCATAGGTAGAGGAAGTTCATTAGCAGCCTTAATTCACTCTAGATCAATGCGTATTACTTCTTTGGAAACAACATATCTAAGCAATTTCCCTTCAAGAATACTGAATACACATTTTTGGGGGTTTAGAGACACCCTAATATCTTGACACCTTGTAAGACCTTATGTAGGTGATAAAAAAGACCCTCTTTAAAATTAGAAAATAATGTAACATAATCCACATATATAAGAATAATCAATTTTATTAGATCTTGAAAAGTGATATCCATCACACACTAAAAATAGCTCCAGAATTTGAGAAGTGGAAAAGAATCTTTGCATATGCAAGCATTCCCTATTTCATGGTGAACACGGTTTTGTGTCCATTTAGGTCTCAAGATGACTCCATATTTGCATTTAAACATTCCCCACATATGTTTCTATTTAGGTCTCAAGATTCTACATAGAAGCAGATGTCTCCATCCTTCTTCCAAACAAGGACTAGATCAAAAACCAATTACTACACTTGACTGGATAAATGATACAAGAATAAATCCATTTCTTGCATTCCTAGGGCATTAGGGATTCAATCTTTGGGTTGACCATCCTATGTCTTTATTAAATGTGTTTATATCCTTTAACCAGTTCACAATATGTTGAATGATTTTGTGATTGAATACTCTCACAAATCATTTTATATCCACACTATGACTGTTTCATACTTTTTACAAAAAATTATTAATCCATGCTTGTCCTTTTGTGTGATACCTTTAACAACTTTTAGCTTCATTTCATTTCCAACATTGAGATCAACATGATCTTCCTTGTCTATGATAAGCTTGTTCCTTTCATTCTTTTCATTTTGACAAATAAAGAAATTTTCCAAGGTGACCGGCCCTTCAAAATCTCATTGGTCTTAAGCTATATTATCTGGTCTTCATAAACCTCTTCAACCTTAGGCTGTATTTTCTCTACAAATTCATGAGACTATTCGATAAACAAAATGATTTTTGAATTGTTTTCAAATAGCTTCCAATGCTTACTATTATCATGGATTGTCAGTCTAATAACCATCTAAAATAAATGTTTATTGATCAAAAAATCTATTATTGGATCAAAATGAGAATCATTATTTTCTAACTGGTCTTCGTTAATGTTCTACTTCCTTGGAACCACTTGAATATTAAAAGCCTCAAATCCTTCAATTAGATCCAAAACTCTATGTCGATAAGTGTACATATGAACATTCTTCACAATCAACACTCCTCACACTTTCTTTGCTTCTATCTTCAAATCTTTAAACACTTTCAAATGTTTGATTCCCATCCACTCTATGAGACTCACTAAGAAATCATATTCAACTTCATTATTCATGAGAGAAAAGTGGAAACAAAATCTATTTAAGTCTTTCCTACAATTAGGGATGTTAGGCAGATATGAGCTCCTAAATTTCTCTTACTTCTCACACCATCATTGTGCAAGGTCCAAAATTCCACTTTATGATCATAGTCATTATTTTAGACTTTTTTTTCCCAAGGAATGATATCCTATTCATCCTATATCACATATTTTTTAGACCAGTGACATGATAGTTTCTAAATGGATCATTTTCCATGAACTAATTCAAAAGAACCTCCTCTTTTATACTCTTTTGTCCAATTTCATCTTTATCCTCTAGCATATCCAACAAATCCATATCATTCTTTGTGATGGAGGTAAGAATAACCTAAAACTTCATCATTACATCTTGAAACCATACTTGGTCCATAGAATTTAATGGGACCAATCAAGGGAGATGTAACCTTCAATTTTTGTAATGAAATCACTTAAGAGGCATAGGCCAAAACTAGGAGGGATGACAATTACTATGACTTCTTTTGAAACAATGATATTGGGCCTGAATACAAGATGAGTTAAATATCTTTAATCATGCCTACAACTTGAACCATATTTTTGTCGAATTGCATTACTCATCTACCTAAGGGATCCTATTCTATCCTTAGAGATTTCTCTATTTACTTGGGCATCATAGTTCTAGTTCCATAGTCTATCATGGATTTGTGAAGCAACTTGTCTCCTTTAATCAAATTAAGAAACAAAGGCATTGGTTTAGATTTATTTATGTCTTTTTCTCTTCTTCCTCCTTTTTATTGGTGAATTTTGCGGGTTGACGTTCCTACATTTTGGTGGATGATCACTTATCTTTTATTTCTATGCACTCTAGAGTTTTTTATGTTTGTGCTACTTCATCATCATGCCCTTCAAGAACTTCCTACAACATATACTTCTAATCTCAAAGAGCTATAGTATCCCACAATGGTACATTAGTGGACTTTATTCAATTGTTCATCCACATTAGGTGACCTAAGCATGAGGGCTTTTGACTCCTTTTTTTCATGGTCACATTTTTTTTTTCCTTTGTAGGTTTAAGCTTCCTGTCTCTTTTGAAATGGTTGTGTGATAAGTAGTTAAATGGGACCTTTATCAAAATATACCTTAGGTCCCTCTCTATAATCCATAGTTCTATTAAGATAGAGACTGAGAAATAGTTGTTTGGCTTCAAACCTTATTATAGTATATTTTATCTACAGTAAGCTACATAAAGGATAAGGAAAAAATGTCTAGTAAATGACTTAAGCTAAACAAGAGATAACTCATCAATAGTCTCAATTAATTCTGACTTTAGGAATTAGGTCTTGAAAAAATCCAAAGAAGATGAGTATTAAAAGATCTTCAAGATAATCTCCAAGATTTGAGGTATGACAAATTCTACTTCAAGCTAGATCTTGTAAGGTATAGAGGCTGAATGTATATGCCAAATTTAGTAGAACTAATGAATATGGTATGGAAGGAACTACATTCTTTGTACCATATTTAAGACATCTAGGAGAAACAAAAATTCAAGCCTATGATTTGTCTTTGTGGTGGAAAAACTCACTGATGGGACAATAAGTTGCCTTTATTTCATGATACTTTTATGCTCTAATTTTAGACATTCCTAAAACACTTTCTATGTCTTTTTAGTACATGAACCTATAAAAATGCTATAAGTGCAGTTAAACCATCAAAACCTATGGGTAGCTAATAGTTGATATACTTTGCCAAATTTTATACTTGTGTTGCAGTGTTTCATATAATTGTTTGAATGTATGTTCTAATATTTGGATTAAGTTGAATGGTTGAATACTTGAATATATATGCATGTGCTACTAACCTACCAGGGAAAGAGGAGCGACCGAAGAATGGATTGGTAAACATTGATGAAGAATGAGGAAGACTCTATCACGATGACAGAGAACCATTATGATACCATGGGACATGCCTAATAAATTGGAGTAAGGATCATTCCACAAAATATAGGAACACGTCTCTGATATATTTTCTTTGTGATCAATGCTCTGTTGAAGCAGTTATGAAGACTTTATGATATTCTATCATGGACTATTGTATTTTCCTTCCTTTATGGCATGAATTAGTCAGACCTTATCCTTTATGATTCAACTAAGTATCAATCCTCTATATAAAGGGATATGTTTATAAAAAATTATATTAGTCAAATGATTGTATCGTTGTTATCATTTGAAGAAAAGTTACTCTTTTAATTTCGTGTTTTGTTCTATGATGATGTAATCAATTTTTTTGGGAATACAATGAAGGAGTGATTTTGAGTTATATTCTATGTTGATAGTTAGCATAAACCAACCAAGGGGGCTCACTTGGAAGGTGGATTAGAGTAGACTAGGTTAAGTTGTTGGAGCATTTATAGCATTTCAAGTAGAATTCATTGTTCTCTCCTATAGCACTGTACATTTTGTATGTTCATGCAACACCTATAGAGATCATCATTATAAATCCTTTGGATTGACAAAATAGCTTAAGATTGGAATTATAGTTGTCAAAATCAATTTCATTAAGTAGTTGTGTGTGTTTACTTTCTTGCAACAATAGTGTAAGTTTCTTTCATGTATTTTCCTTCTTGCAGCTTAAGAAAAATGAATCCATGAGAGACTTAGTGCACAAACTATGTTGTCCCATTTCAAGTATACGTCCCTGGGTTGACAATTTAAATGCACTTCATGATAGGGAAAATAATACTTAGTTTGAATACACTATTCCTAGGAGAAGCTTTGGCATGATTATTATTACCTATTATGGGGTTGTTCATTTTTGGCATTGTTGCCAGGGATGGTGTCAAGATGAGAACCTTATTGAGTTATTTTAGATAGTTTCCTATTTTCTAGATAGTAGTTTGTAGTCCTGAACTTGCTTCACAAGTTTATCCAATTACTTTCATGCATCGAAGAGGAAGAAGACAAGATGTCTTAGGAATATTCCTTCCAAGAGAACCTATGAATCTGAATGAAGAATCTAGAGAAGTTGAATTACCTTTTGTTGAGGCAATTCCTGAATTTCCTTCAGCATCTTCATCTGTAGAAGACCCTTTTGACCCATCTAACCTTCCACCTTTTGTTGAAATTTTAGCCATTTTTCTTGATAATTCCACCCCAAGTGTACCTATTGCTAATAATCCTTTGGCTACTATCACTTCCCACTCGCGACTTCACTCCCAAGTACCTACAGTGATGGCACAACTTACCTTTATGTTCCCTCTTCCTATCCTTATAAATAATTCTAATCTCAAATTCATACTCATTGTTGCACTTCCAAAGTTATATGGCCTAATCACTGAAGACACTAACACCTTTCTATTTGAGTTTGACATTCTTTGTCAAAGCTTTGATTACAACACTGATAGTCACAAACTCAAGTTGTTTCTAGCAACATTGAAGGAGTCATCTCTAAGATGGTTTATAGGATTACAGGCTAATGCAGAAACTGATTGGATTGAGATACAAACTCTATTTCTAAAGAAGTAAAAAGAGTATTGTAAATGGGGAAACTTGAGAGGAGATGACATTTTTTGTAAGTCACAAAAGGAAGATGAAAATCTAGAAGACTACATTTCACACTTCATGTATAATCTGCAAAAGAATCCTCAACATGCATTGCAAGAGGATTCACAAAAACACATTTTCTTGAGGGGAGTAAATGACAACTGTCTTGAAGCACTGGACCTTATGGCTAGAGGAGACATTTCTCAATCTTCCTAGGATGATCTTAATAAAATCTTTCTTAACTATTCAAGATCAACAGTGAAGAAGGGCGGAGGATTTTGACCCACACTTGCTAAAGGAAATAGCTCTGGCATCTCTAAGATGAAAATCTCAAACCTTCTGTCAGATTTCAAACAAGACATTATCAACAATGTTGCTACACACCTGGACACAATGCAGGCCAAAAAGAAGCATGAAGATGTTGAGGCAAAGCTAGCTTAATACAGCCCTCACTATTGGTAGCAAAAGAAGGATTGTCGGTGCAAGTAGGTGGAAAATTTGGAGACCCAACACCTTCCTACTAAGTTCAGGAAAATAGAAGGAGATGATGAGAAAGTATACTTTGTTGCTCAACGTCGGCCATGGCCCCAAGACAAGGTATGCCTCAAGACCCTTTGCAATCTTTTAATCCTTATAATAACCAATGGAAAAATTAGAATTTTCAATATCCTTCTCAGTATTCCCAACCCGCTTGGAATAATGCCTGGCCTAATACTCAATAGAACCAGCGGTTTAATTCACAACAAACCCAATTTCCACATCCTCAAAATCAATGGCAGCCACCACAAGGGAATTGATAACCATACAACCAATGGAAAGGACCCCAATAATGGCCTAACCAAAATCCTAGTTATCAACCCTTACCACCCCTAGTGTCTCAGCCTGCAATCATGTCTCCTCCTACAGCCACAAGTCCTCCTCCAAGGCCAACACAATTACCTACTTAGCCACAGCCCAATCCTAACAACAAGAAACAATAATGACCAATGTATGCTACTGATGCTCAATAGTACCTTCCCTATGAATTAGAAATAGCTAATATTCACTTAAGATCTAGTACTACTCTACCTGCACCAAAACCTCTTATTATAACGGAAGTTGCAGACCTTCCTGCGGCATGAACACCACTTCCAAAAACTACTTTGCCAAATAGAGTCCCACCAACTAATACATTAAGTCAAGTAGATGTTCAAACCATAGTTAATCCTCCTTTTCCTCAAAGGCTTAGGACTGATAAACCTATACCCCAAGAAGAAACACCATTTGATATCCTTGACCAATTGAAAAACATGCATATACAGAACCCACTCTTTCAAGATATTAAAGATGTTATTGTCTATGGGAAGCCATTAAAGAGGCCTATCTAAAGAAGCTTGGACACAAGAAAAAGGATCCCCAAATAGTACATGTTATTGGTCAACTTGCAAATATTGTGTTGGGAAAGATAGTAATTCCAAAGTACTCTGATCTTGGAAGCCCAGTTGTTGATATTATAATTAATGGTTAGTCTATGAAAAATGATTTAATAGACTTGGGTGTTGTTATTAATGTTATGACTAAGGATACCATGCATAGGTTGAGTATAGAGGGGTTAAGGACCAGAATACCAGGATGAGAATACGCCAAAAAAGATTCCTTGTCAATAAAAACTATTAGATTAAATAAATAATTTATAAAACTATTAAGAGTCGACTAAAATAATAGGAAGACAAATGGAAAGGCCAAAATTATAGAAAGACAAATGACAAGACCAAAATATTAGGGCCCAAAATAATAGGACCTTAAAAATAGGGGTGTCACATGGATGAAGAATAAGTTACAAAATTAGAAAAAATATAAAATATTTAGCGTGTTTTAGGTTTTTTTGTGGAATTTGGAGAGGCAAAAGAATTAGAAAAGGCACCTTTTGGGGAATATGAAGAGATGCTCTCAGATTATAAAAGAGTGTCTCCTCATTTCATTTGTAAGAAGTTCATTTCAAGAGCAAGCAAGCAACCAAATATTAAGGTGATATTTTTATTTTGTATTTAATAATTTGTTTTTTTATATAGTTTTAGATTTAGATTTAATTTTAGTTTTAGATTTAGACTTAGTTTTAGTTTTAGTTTTAGTTAGATTTATATTTCTATTTCTTAGATTTAGATTTTGATTTTGATTTTGATAATTCTTTCATTTAATATTTAGTTTTAATATTTAAACTTAAAGTTAAATGTGGAGAGCAATGTCATCATATTGGTTTCGATTTAGATTATTTAGATTATTCATTTAGAATGGTTTAAAATGGTGAAAAATCTTTCTTCTTCCTTAATTAAAATTGAAAAATCTTTAAAATTTAGTTTTAATACTTTAAAATTTATCCTTGATAAATTTTAAAACTAGAGGGTGATGAGCAGGAGAGGGAGCAGGAGCGATTTCAAACCAGTTGATCAGCCATGGCATTTGATAGGTCATCGATGCCCGTTACCATCCCAGGGTGCACTATTTAACCTTTACTGTCAGGATACAAGCATTTCTCCACAGCAAAGGCGTGGTTGGGATAGGAGACCACCTCTGCCATCACAGAGCCAACTATTTGATTTTCATCATGGTAGAACAAATGAAGCTTATGATCACGACGGCATGCGCTCTCAGAAATGCCAATATAAGGAAATACACTTATCCAAGGGGGACCAGTCTATTATTTGAGGGAGGGCAATTGTGCAACCTGCAAAACCTTTCTTTCTCAACCCTCACTTTCACAATCGACGATTGGAAGGTAAAGCTACAAGTCTATTGCACTCTCCTTTACAACACGGTGACAAATTGCTGCCATGGGAAGGGAATTCAACTTATGAAAAGGGGGAATCATCTAATCAAATCCCAAAGCACATCCCAAAAAAATAGCATTTTCAAAATTCTTTTGGGCGCGATGTGATTAACTCAAATTTACCTAGATTTTTGCCTCCACCAATAGATAGGGGGCTTTCCAAATGGCACCAGAATCAGAACTCCAGGTCTCATGGTCGCATCAAGAATCACCATGGTGAATTGCAACCTATTTTTGATATTTGCTACGGTACCCCTCCTGGTTCCCCAGTCCGCATCACACATTCTCAGATGAAAGCCACTGATAAGGGTCCGTGCAAGGGAAAAGGCAAAGTCATCTTACCTTCAGGTGTCGCAGATGGACCGATTATTCAATCAGCTTTTCAAGAATCTGATCAGGCTCTACATAGGGCTCCCTTCAATCCAAACAAAATCCAGCAAGTGTGGAGAAAAAAGCAAGCCAAAGTTGACATACATCAGGAACCTTCAGTGAATGTCTTAGATCGGTTGAAAATTACACTTCCAAGTCATTTGTTGCAGAATTCAATTGGTCTCCTTAGGCAATCTGCCCTGATAGGTAAGTTTTCATCTGATCATTTACTCTTTTATGATGTGAAAGAATGGGCTTTTTCTTCTTGGCCAGGACTTAAAGATTTATTTTATATCGATTCTGAAACTCAATACTTTGTAGCTACTTTTGAGTCCAAGGGTTTGAGAGATCTGGTTCCTAAGAAAAAAAGCTGGTTCTGCTGTGGGTCGGGCCTTTTCACTATGATTTGGACTCCTAATTTTAGAACACAGCCCATTGACACACATTTTTATCCTTTCTGGATCTCTTTTCGGTTACTCCCTCTTGAGTATAGGGATCCCCAAATTATTGAAATCCTTGCTAATAAACTAGGAATTTTTCTTAAACATGATCTTATCCCCTATGATCGCCCACACCTGAATGTCAGAGTTTGTTTTCTCTTAGACATGTGGAAGTCTCTTCCCAATCATGTTTTTATTAACTCACAGTGGGGATTATGGGATCAGCCCCTTAAGATTCAAGATGAACTAACGGTATAGAAATTCCAATCACGATTAGGACACTTTAATACTCAATGTCAATACAAATATCATGGTGTACAGGAAGTTTGCTCAGATCATTGCACAGACCCCAATCTATGTACCAACAAAGCTGCCTCAGAAAGTACAATGGATTCTAAGGTTTCTCCACACAAACATAACAGTCTGGTCATGCACAATTCCTCTAGAGTAAACTTTTCCATATTTTTGAAGTTGGTTATAAGTTTCATTCAAAGGCTCTCAACTGTGTTAGATAATTGGTCTACATGCCCACCAGAATAAACTCCCCTGCATAAAATGTAAAATATGTCAGAAAATTGGTTTACACGCCTGCCAGAACAAATTACCCTGCATAATATGGTGCCGGCAGCACTGAAGTTTACACAATCAAATTTATCTTCATCATTGGTTCCTACAAAAATAACAAATTGGATTAATAGAAATCAGTATGCAGAGTGGAAAACACATCAAATTGGAGAGAATATCCTATCAGAGATTGCTTCCAATATAATTTTTGGGATAGCAGAGGAAGAAGGAATCATAGTAGGCAATTATAAGTCATATGATCTAGATGAACTACTTTCAGATTTTTAGTTTTGGAACAATCATGCTGTCCCAAAGAAAGCTAACAATTGTACGATTGTAGAACTAGATGAAAGGAATAGCCAAGCTGTAGAATCAGCCCTTTTACTAGAATCTTTTAACCATAATGATCCTCTAGGGGTAGAGGCCTGCTTATACTAGCAAGTAGCAGAAAATGTGGTCTCCCAGTATGAGAATACAAATTTGGGGGAATTTGAAGATAGCAAGGAACAATCTGATTCACTACTTCAGAATTCCTCAAAACTTTTTGATCATAGTCAATCATTTTCAATTGCCCAAACTCCCTCTCAATGACAACCTTCTTTCAAGACGCCCAAATCGAGAGGTCGACCCAAGGGCTCAAAGATAAGATTTGAGATTGCACTAGGGATTTAGTCAACATTGGATGACAAATTCATAGTTACCAAAAGAGTGATGAGGAGAATGAAATGTTATCCTTGTCAGCAATGAAGATTATCTCATGGAATGTCAGAGGCATTAATGCCTCTGACAAAAGAAGTTGGATTCATCATTCAATAGAAAAAATGACTGCTAACATTGTCATGTTACAAGAGACAAAATTATCATAGGACACATTTGAAAAAACTATTGCAAAATGGCCAAAATGGTCTTCACTGCATTCTCCTAGCACTGGTGCATCTAGTGGGCTTGCTGTTTTATGGAATCTCGCAACAATTCAGGGACAGATTATTCACCAACACTTGAATTGGCAAGTGTTGAAGATGTCAGAATTTGATGTCTCTTTCATTCTTATTAATGTTTATGGCCCTACTGCCACTCATGACAAACTTACATTGTGGGACAATATATCTCAGTTAATTCAAATGCAACATTCCCATCAAGTCATTTTGGGAGGTGATTTTAATGCAATTCTTAGTCATGAGGAGAAGGTGGGAGGCATTTGCCCTCCTCTCAAAACAATTCAGGACTTCTCACAATTTGTGGAAAATAATGATCTTATGGACATAAAACCATTAAATGGTAAGTTTACATGGACAAACAAGAGGGATGGCTTTGCACAAATTGCAGTTCGGTTGGACAGATTCTTCCTTTCTAATGAATGGAAATTAGGCAATTTTCATATTCAATCTAAAATATTGTCTTATCCAGACTTTGATCATTTCCCAATTTCTCTAAACATCAGTCAACCAGCAACCATCAATCAGAATCAGCAAAAATCTTCCTTCAAGTTTGAAAGAATGTGGTTGCGACACCCACACTTTCTCCCATTAATCAAACAATGGTGGAGCAATGCCCCCTTTGTCTTAGGATCTAAGATGCATCAATTTTCCATGAAACTGAAACATGTTAAAGCAAATATCAAGATTTGGAATCAACAGGTTTTCAAAAATGTATTCAAACAGAAAGAGTTGGTCAAGGTGCAACTGGATGAAATTTATGCAAACATCATACTAAGGGGGATGGATAATGATACATATGTCAAACAAAAATGTCTTTAGCGGGAGTGGGAGGAATTGTGTAGCAGGGAGGAGGAATATTGGCGACAAAAGTCTAGAGAGGTATGGCTACAACAAGGAGACAAAAACACGAAATACTTTCATACATCAGCCCAACAAAAATGAGCAGCTAAAACAATTATTCAAATCAAATAGGTAGAATCAGGTAATGTCTTGTCTAATTCACAACAAATCAAAGATGAGGGTGTCAAGTTTTTCACAAACCTATTAGCTCCAGCAGAATATCCATCCCCCCTGTCATCCCAAGTGAATGATCTCCTTCAGTCTGTGCCAATAATGGTGTCACCCATTGATAATTCCAAACTTATGGCTCCTTTCACTTTTCAAGAGATTAGAGAAGTAGTGTTTTCTTTCCCTTTAGACAAAGCTCCAGGACCAGATGGCTTCACTGCACTCTTCTTTCAGAGTTGTTGGGAATTTATAGGGTGGAACTTACTTGCAGCTATTGAAGAGTCTAGAAAGAACAGATCTATTCTCAAGTACTTCAACACTACTAATATTGCAATCATTCCCAAAATTAAGGAGCCAAACACATTTGCTAACTTCTGCCCAATTTCTCTTTGCAACTTGACTTATAAGATTGTAACAAAAGCTATTTATTTACGCCTCCAACATCTCCTTCCACACATTATATCCCCCAAACAAGGAAGTTTTGTCCCAGGCAGGGAAACGATGGAAGGAGCAATGGTAGCTCATGAGGCTCTCCATTCTATAAATACAAATCAAACCCCCAATTTTGTCATTAAGTTAGACATGCATAAGGCTTATGACAGAGTTTGCTGGAATTTTCTTTTTCAAGTTCTTCAGAAAATGGGCTTCTCAAGAGGCTAGTGCAAATGGATTAGAGCATGTATCTCGGGAGCTTGGTTCTTAGTCATTATCAATGGATCAGCATCAGGTCTTTTCTTTTCAACACAAGGTGTCAGATAGGGAGATCCACTATCTCCGGCTCTATTCATTATTATGGCCGAAGCATTTGGCAGGAGTATTAAGTTTCATCATTTAAATGGTAAGTGGAAAGGAGCTAAAATTGGGGGCACTGTAATATCCATCACACACTCTTTGTTTGCAGATGACACACTGCTGTTTAGATTGTCCCAAGTCTCTGAAGCTCAACAGATTAAGAAAACTCTACAATTATACTCAGATGTTTCAGGGCAGAAAATCAATTCTCAAAAGTCAAAAAAAAATTTATTCAATACAAATAGAATCATATCAGACAAGATTGTATGGATTTTAGGCTTCTCTGAGGACTTCTTGCCATATACTTATCTTGGCATTCCATTCTTCATGGGATCTAACAAAACAAGTTACTGGGAAAGTGTTCTCCAAAGAACCAAGAGTAAAGTTATGTCATGGAAAGTCAGATGGCTCTCTTTATCAAGCCAAATTCTCCTCATTAAATCAGTACTTACAACAATCCCGAACTACTACTTGGCTATTCTTCAAGCCCCTCCAATAGTCCTATTACAAATTTAGAAATTAATTAGAGGCTTTCTCTGGGCGGGAAATATGACAAATGATAAGAAAATCCCACTTATATCTCTAAATGATATGGCACATATCCCTACTCTAGGGGGCGCTGGAGTTCATGATTTAGCAAAAAGCAATAAAGCTTTCGGTGGCAAATTGATATGGCAAATGTATAGAAAACCATAGTCATTATGGTGTCAAATTATGCAACAGAAATACTTAGATAATACTGATTCACACAGAATATTTTCCATGTTAAATCCCCCCAACGGTTCTATCATTTGGGACTTTATGATTGCCTCTAGAGACATTGTCCTTAAGTACATTTCTTGGGAACTGAACTGTGGCGATAAGATTAACTTCTGGAGAGACTCTTGGAATGGTCAACCCCCACTAATTGTGCTCCCTAACACTCAAGATCTGGTGATAGCCTTAGAAGCAACTTGGGGTCATCTAGTTATTCATTTTATAGATGCAGTCTACCTTTTCTCAAGAAGAATTATTTGGAAAGACCCAGATTATCTTCCTATAGATAATCAAAATAAAGAACTCCTTCGAAATATACTGTCTCAAAGATCAGCATTTGCATCCAACCATGAAGATTGTCTACTATGGATACCAGCTAAAAATGGGAAGTATTCAATAAAAGAAGGATACAAATTACTACAAAGAGTTGCATCGGAAAAAAGTCCATTTCGAGCCTATATGTTCTGTTGGAATAATGTGGTGCTGCCAAAGGCAGGATGCTTTGCATGGCTAGCAATTAAACATAAGATCCTAACAATTGATCGGTTGTAAAGATTGAGAATTGCTCCTCCTTTCAAGTGTGTACTATGTGATGAAGATTATGAATCAATGGACCATCTCTTTATAAGGTGCCCATTTGCATATCAGTGTTGGATGTTTGTTCTCCAGAAATTAAGTTATCCCACTCCAATGCAGAATAACATTTGGGATATATTTCAAGCATGGCCAATCCCCTTTCCTGAGGCATTCTTTGTAGGAATCTGGAAATGTACCCCGGCTTTGGTAATTTGGGCAATTTGGTGGGAAAGAAATAAGAGGATTTTTAGAAAAGAAATCACACCCATAGATAAGGTGCTAGAGGGAATTGAAAAATTGATCTCAGAGGTTACTAATGCAAGCGTAAGCTAATGTAAAATCAATCCACCAATTACAACATGGGATGGATGCATCATTCGTGAATGGAAATCATTATTCATTCCATTAGGAACAGGGATAAAGACAAGTCAAACAAAAATTGATAGATCAGCAGTGCAATGGCAACCCCCACAATTAGGATTTGTAAAATTAAACTTTGATGGGGCATCCAGAGGAAATCCAGGGAAATCAAGGATAGGTGCATGTATCAGAGATTGCAATGGATATGTGCTAGCAATTGCAATGGCCCCATTACCAGCAGGAACAAACAACATAGAAGAGGTTCAAGCGTTACTATCAGGATTAATTCTTCTTAGGAAAGGGGATTACAGTAGGGTTCAGATTGAAGGGGACTCCCAAGTAATAGTAAATGCATATATTAAAAGACAAACGCTCTCATGGCAACTTCAATATATTCTACAACAAACCTAGACTTTAATTGACCAATTTGCAGAAGTGACTATATCGCATACATTTAGAGAAGGCAATAAAGTTGCGGACTATCTATCAAACCTAGGTTGTGATGGAATCAATATATCCACATTACAACCTGCAGCAATAATTGAACAGTACAATGACCTACACATCTTGATTGCAAAAGAATCAGCCCATTGTCATAACCTAATACCACCGTCGGTTGTAATTCAGGGCACATTCGAGCTTAGCACATATACAGAGTAATCAAGACTTGGTGAGGTTAATGAATCGGTGAGAACAGCTCAATACTATTTGACGTCATCCCTGTACCAATCACACTGGAAGTACATGACACTCATGTCACTAGGTGCAAATTTATGCTGCTGACATCTTTGCTAATTTTATCACATGGCCCTTTCAAATTTCAATCTATGTCAAACCGGTGAGCGATTCGACATGTCATTGGGGAGGAGATTATTTCATCTTCTTCAAGGCATGTTCTGTTTCCCTCAAACTTGGTATCGATTTTCTTCTCTAATGCTATGGATTTACTACAGTTTGCCACATTATTGGAAATAATTGCTATGAAGGTTGTTCATCCACAATACTGGTCTAAAAATAAGCTCAAAATAGCCATGCAACAGTATGATCTGTGGACCCAATAGGTTGGTTGTTCTCTTTAGGTCCTCCTATTGTTGTCTCTGAAGGGAGAGCACAGAGAGAAAGGTTTCTGTTGTTTTTCTTTTTTTTGTATGTGAGAATGGGATGGGCAATAGCTGTGCATGGAGGTGTAGGGATCGATCCTCACCTTCCCATGGATTGTCCCAGAGATGTGCTCTTATATTGCCTCCAATTGGGTGTGACTGCTCTCAAGGCTTCTGTTCCTGCCATTGATGTTGTTGAACTTGTTGTAAGGGAGCTTGAGAGCAACCTAGTTTTCAATTCAGGTCATGGCTCAACATTATCTACAAAAGGCACAGTTGAAATGGAAGCAAGCATAATGGATGGTTCCAGAAACAAGTGTGGAGCAGCTTCTGGCCTTTCTACTATTAAAAATCTGATTTCACTTGCCAGGCTTGTGATGGAAAAGTCTCCACATGCCTACATTGCTTTCTTTGGAGTTGAAGAGTTTGCAAGAGAGCAGGGTGTTGAGATTGTGGATACAAACTACTTCATTACTGTAGAAAACAAAGACCGATTGGAACAGGCAAAGGAGATGAACAGCATACAGTTTGACTACCATCTCCCAGAGCTTGAGAATGGAGTTGGAAAGCCTAATGAAAATGAATTGTTGCCCATAGTATGGTGCTATGCAAATGGAAAACTAGTCCTAGAAAAATCTTTTGGGAATGGTGTAACATATGAAAATGGAGACCAAACATCTTGCAAAAGTGGATATTTTCCAGAGTCGGAAATGAATGGGGTACCTATTAATCTTTATCAGCCAGAAACTGTTGGTTGTGTTGCAGTTGATATTGAGGGACGTTGTGCATTAGCTACTTCTATTGGAGGCTTGATCAACAAAAGGTCAAGAAGAATTGGGGACTCTCCAATCATTGGTGCAGGTACCTATGCCAATGAAATATGTGCAGTTTCAACCACAAGTGAAGGTGAAGCCATAATAAGAGCAACAGTTGCAAGAGATGTGGCAGCCCTTATGGAATACAAGGGTTTATCTCTTTAGGACTCTATTGATTATGTTATCAATAAGAGATTAGAAGATGGTAAAGGTGGACTGATAGCTGTATCCAGCAATGGAGAAGTTGTTGCAGGATTTAATACTATGGGCATCTTCAGAGCATGTGCAACAGAGGCTGGATACTATGAAGAAATTCATTGGTTGGTGGTTTGTTTACACGATCCCAGCTAATGCAAAAACATGAGATTATGGTTACCCTCGAGGCGATGCATAAATCATTTGAAAAGCAAAGCCCTCGACTGCTGAAGTCAACTTTGCAAGTAATAGCGCGGGCACTGGGGCACCAGCTGGAAGAAATTCTCAAGAGAAAGGGAGTCGCACTGCTCGATCTTCTGGGGTTTCCCAACAGAGGGGTTTCACCTTAAATATTCCTTTGAGGCCAACAGGGTGGATATCTAATCCCCAATTTGTAAGCGGAGGTGAGATTGTGAGGTGTTCAACTAGAGATTCTTTGGGGGTGTGCTCTGATATTCCATCCCCTGCTATTCACAGCTCCACTCGGTCCCTTACATCAAGTGCTTGGGATGTGCCACCTGCAGCTTTGCCATCTGCTAAGGTGGACGTTGGGACAGATGCTAGGTCGGGATGGGAGACTAACAATATGCCGCAATAGGAATATGGACGGGGACACTCTCTGTGCAGCATCAAGGAATTAGACTCAACTACTAAGCATGGGTCTGTGTGCGATGACATGGAGGAGTAATAGCATGTGGATGCTATTTTGTTATTTTGTAATTTTGTCGTAATCTGGTATACCTGGATGAAAATTTTGTATATTGGGTGACAATGCAGTATGCACCAGTAGGGTAGTATAATTAAACTTCTGAAAATATGCACTTATCAGTGATTTTACAAAATAGGGACAATAGGATATTGCATTTGCGATATTTGAATAGGGGAGGAAGTACTATCTCCTTTTTGTAATATGGGTTTTAGATCTTCGAAAAACAATTGTAAATTTCGATGATACAATTATTTTATATATTGCAATGATGCTGGGTTTTCTTACTGGTTCTTTCCTGGTTGAGCACTTTTTTGAACCAAATTTTAATAAATATATTCAGTGGCTAGCTCACTTTTGCTTTTTAAAAAAAAAAATACTTTAAAATTTAGATTTAGATTTAGTTTTAGAGTTAGAGTTAGATTTATGTTTCTCTTAGATTTAAATTTTGATCATTATTTCATTTAATATTTAGATTAAAATAAAAATATGGAGGGAAATGTCGCCATATTGCTTTAGATTTAAATTATTTAGATTATTCGTTTGCAATAGTTTAAAATGGTGAAAAATCTTTCTTCTTCCTTATTTAAAATTGGAAAATCTTTAAGATTTACTTTTACTACTTTATTTTATATAGATTTTTATATTTAACATTTAATTTCTACGATAAAAACTATTAAATTAAATAAATAAGTTACAAAACTATAAATTTAATATAATAATAAATTACAATGCCAAGGCAGAAAATAATAGTTGGCCAAAAAATAGGAAGCCAAATGGCAAGACCAAAATAATAGGGCCTGAAATAATATGATCCGAAAAAATAGGGGCACTACATGGGTGAAGAATTAGTTAAAAATTTAAAAAAAAAATAAAGTGTTTTATGTTTTTTTGTGGAATTTGAAGAGGCAAAGGAATTAGAAAATACACCTTTTGGGAAATATGAAGAGACACTCTTTGATTATAAAAGAGTGTCTCCTCATTTCATTTGTAGGAAGACCATTTCAAGAGATGACAACCAACCAAATATCAAGGTGATATTTTTATTTTGTATTTAATAAAAAAATTATATAATTTTAGTTTTAGATTTAGATTTAGTATTAGAATTAGATTTAGTTTTAGTTTTACATTTACATTTAGTTTTAGTTTTAGTTAGATTTAGATTTATATTTCTCTTAGATTTAGATTTTGATCATTATTTCATTTAATTTTTAGTTTTAATATTTAGATTTAAATTTAAATATGGAGGGCAATGCCACCATATTTGTTTAGATTTATATTATTTAGATTATTGATTTACAATGGTTTAAAATTGTTAAAAACATTTCTTCTTCCTTAATTAAAATTAGAAAATCTTTAAGATTTAGTTAAATTAATACTTTAAAATTTAGATTTAGTTTTACTTTTAGAGTTTGATTTAGATTTGTCTTTCTCTTAGATTTAGATTTTGATCATTATTTTATTTAATATTTATATTGAAATTTAAATATGGAGAGCAATGCCGCCATATTGTTTTAGATTTAAAGATTATGTAAATTATTCATTTGCAATAGTTTAAAATGGTGAAAAATCTTTCTTCTTCCTTATTTAAAATTGAAAAATCTTTAAAATTTAGTTTTAATACTTTATTTTATATAATTTTATATATAACATTTCATTTCTACAATAAAAACTATTATATTAAATAAATAAGTTACAAAACTATAAATTTAAATAAATCATAAATTCCAATGCCAAGGCAAAAAATAATAGTTGGCTGAAATAATAGGAAGTCAAATGGCAAGGCCAAAATAATGGGGCCCAAAATAATATGACTCGAAAAAATAGGGGCACCACATGGATGAAGAATAAGTTAAAAATTTAAGAAATTTAGAGTGTTTTATATTTTTGTGGAATTTGAAGAGGCAAAGAAATTAGAAAAGACACCTTTTGGGGAACATGAAGAGATGCACTCTGATTATAAAAGTGTTCCCTAATTTCATTTGTAGGAAGCCCATTTCAAGAGAAAATAACCAACCAAATATCAAGGTGATATTTTTATTTTGTATTTAATAAAAAAAAATTTATATAGTTTTAGTTTTAGTTTTAGAAAAAGATTTAGTTTTAGTTTTGGAATTATATTTAAACTTAGTTTTAGTTTTACATTTAGATTTAATTTGAGTTTGAGTTAGATTTATATTTATATTTCTCTTAGATTTAGATTTTGCTCATTATTTCATTTAATATTTAAATTTAATATTTAGATTTAAATTTGAATATGGAGGGAAATGCCTCCATATTGGTTTAGATTTAGATTATTTAGATTATTCATTTAGAATGGTTTAAAATGGTGAAAAACCTATCTTCTTAATTAAAATAAGAAAATATTTAAGATTTAGTTTTAATACTTTAAGATTTAGATTTAGTCTTACATTTAGAGTTAGATTTAGATTTATCTTTGTCTTAGATTTAGATTTTGATCATTATTTTATTTAATATTTAGATTTAAATTTAAATATGGAGGACAATGCCACCATATTTCTTTAGATTTAGATTATTTATTTGCAGTAGTTTAAAATGGTGAAAAAGCTTTCTTCCTTATTTAAAATTGGAAAATCTTTAAGATTTAGTTTTAATACTTTAGTCTATATAGTTTTTATATTTAGCATTTAGTTTCTTCTACTATTATATTTGGTTTTGAATGTTTGATAAAAAATATGAAGGGCTATGTTGTCATATTATTTAATTTATTAAATTTGATATATATATATTTACGATTTAATGTATAATTTATTTCTCTACATCACTGAGAGAAGAAGGGGTTTGCATGCTTTCAGTTAGCAAACACAAGGAGGATGCTGACAAACATTTTTGAGTAACAATGCATTAGCTTTAAAGTTTATAAATCCTCTTCAGCTTCTATGTCTACGACTTCACAAACATTATTTAATGTACAAAACATCCTACTGGAAGTAGGGAGAATGACACCAAAGAATTTAGTTTAAAATCTGTCAATGGTACTTTCAACAAATCTATTTTATACAAATCTTGCAATCATTGCATGTAATTGGAGGCCATATTTTTGAATCAGTGGAGAGGTTGGAAATTTTAATGTAACCAATAAACTAGGTTGAGGTGATCAATATAAAAATACAATTGTGAGACTAGAGGATGGGATAAATTCAATCTAATGGATATGATTGAATTCTAGATGTTTCCATAAAGATTATGAAAAAAGATGAGAAATTCCAAGATTTAACGGACCATACTAGACAAATATTATTTCTATGTATTTGTTATCTTCACATTTAATTATTAGTTTTACGATGTTTCTATTATTTAATTAATTAAGATAATATGATTAGTATATAAAGGAAAAAATATATCTCTATCATTGTGCAAACAATAAATTTTCTAGAGAAATACTTAAAATCTTCCGCCGACAGATTATGGAACTCCTTGTTCTTGTCTCCTCCTTCGGGGAATTTCATAAGCAAGGTTGACTATCTTTTGAAGACATTCAGGACATGCTTTCACAGGATCCTTTTCTTCAATGATCACCAGATGCTATTTTTGTTCCTTCTTAAATGTCTACATTGTAACATGCATATTTATGCAAATAATGTAATGTTCCTAGATTAGGTTGGGTTGGGGTATATTTCTTGTATATAGTTCAAAACTTCTATGTAATTGGGCTCCTTCACTTTTTTTAATTTGTGTAGGCCTTTTTGTAATCGGTCATTTTTTACCGTCATGGATTGGGGTTGTAATCAATGACATGAGGACATCTGAGCATTCTGGCTCTTTTTGTAATGTAATGGGTAACGAATGGAGTTTTCTTTTCTAGTTCTTTCTCTGGGAGCCCTTTTGAACCAGATTAATATAAATAAAATATTAAATTTTGCCAAAAAAATAATAATAATAATTTTTTAAATTAATGACCTATAAGGAAGAAAGAAAAAATGACCAAGAGGTCTCTTGAAATATTACCCTGAACCAAATTGAGACTTTAATCAAATACTAAACCAAATTAAACTAAACACTAACCTTCAAAAAATTGCAATCCTAACCCTAATCTTAATTAAATTTTAAGTCAAATAAAACTCTATACCTAAAATCTTAGTTGAGGAGAAACCTATTGAATAAGTAGAAACAACAAACCTTGGAAGACTAGATTGAATCCCAACCTTAATTCTATATCATATTACACATTGAAACCCAAGATGAACCTAACCCTAATTAAGATTAAAAAATATGGTCACTTGATAAATTAAGCCCTAAACTTAACCCTAACCATTATACTAAACCAAATTGAACTATAACCCTAATTTTAAACCTAGCTAAATCCTAACTTCTATAAAATCTAAATAAAATGACCATTGAAATCTAACACTCAACTTAACTCTAATCCTAATATAATTAAATTATAACCAAGATCATAAAAAAATGAGAAAGTCCAAGATTTAAGGGACCATATTAGAAAAATATTATTTCTATCTATTTGTTGTCTTCACATTCAATTATCAGTTTTATGATGTTTCTATTATTTAATTAAGATAATATGATTAGCATAGAAAGGGGAAAATATATCTCTATCATTGTGCAAACAATAAATTTTCTAGAGAAATACTTCTAATTTAAATATGTGAAACTTTTTTGAATTAATGACCTATAAGGAAGAAAGAAAAAATGACCAAGAGGTCTCTTGAAATATTACCCTAAACCAAATTGAGACTTTACTCCAAATCTAAACCAAATTAAACACTAACCTTTAAAATAAATTACAATCCAAACCCTAATCTTAATTAAATTTTAATTCAAATTAAACTTTATACCTAAAATCTTAGTTGAGGAGAAACCTATTGAATAAATAGAAACAAAAAACCTTTAAAAACTAGATTGAATCCCAACCTTAACTCTATATCATATTACACATTAAAACCCAAGATGAACCTAACCCTAACTAAGATTAAAAAAATATGGTCACTTGATAAATTAAGCCCTAAACTTAACCCTAACCATTATACTAAACCAAATTTAACTATAACCCTAATTTTAAAACTAGCTAAATCCTAACTTATATAAAATCCAAATAAAATGACCCTTTAAATCTAACACACAACTTAACCCTCCTAATACAATTAAATTATAATCCTAACTCTAGCTCTAATTGAACTCAAATTCTAACTCTAAGTATAATCATACCTTATCCATAATCAACCTCTTACCATAATCAATACCTACGTATAGTTAGCTTCAACCCTAACTATAACTCAACTATTTCCCTGTAATTGAATGCTAACTCTAACCTAACCTTAACTCTAACCCTATTTGTTCTGCAACCATAACACTAATTGAACTACAACTATATGCCTAATTGAACCCTAACCATAATTTTATCCTGACTATAAGCATAGTCTTAACCCTAACCCTAATATCCATCCTAACCAAACCCTAATATGAATCCTAACAAAAGCCTAATCTAAATCATAACCAAAGTGTAATTTGAAACCTTAACTTAGTCCTAACCTTAATCATAATTCTAACTCTCACCAAAAAGAAACCCCCAACCCAAACCCTAATCCTAACCATTATATAAACCCTAAGCCCTAATCGTTACCATGATATAAACACTAACCCTAACCATAATCCTAACCCTAAACTTAATCCTAATCCTAAAACTAATCCCAATCCTAACCTTAACCCTAATCCTAATCCCAATCCTAAAACTAACCCTAAAACTTCTCCCTAAGTATAAACTTAACCATAATCCTAAATGCTAAACCATGATCCTAACCCTAATCCTAACAAATCCCTAACCCTAGCCATAATACCCTAACCCTAATCTTAACCATACCATAGATTCTAAATGCTAAACCCTAAATCTAAATGTTAATCCCTAAATACCAAATCTTAAGCTAAACCATAAACCTAAATGGTAAACCCTCATCATAAATGCTAAACCTTGGACCTAAATGCTAACCCCTAAATGTTGAATTATATTCATAACATGTACCCTAAATATAACCATAACTCTAACCATGTCATGCATATAAACCCTTTATCCTAACCCTAACCCTAAACCTAATATTAACTAAGATGTAAACCATAACCCTAATAATAATTGTAATCCTAAACCCTAAATCATAACCCTAATCAAAACCATAACCCTAACCATAATAATAACCAATATATAAACCCTCACTTTAATTATAATCCTAAACCTAACCCTAGACCTAAATGCTAAACCCTAATCCTAACATGAACCCTCAAAATAACCATAACCTAAATCATGCCATGAACTTAAACTTTTATCCTAACTCTAACCCTAATACTAACCATGATGTAAACCCTAACCCTATTGATAATCCTAATCCTAAGCCCTAATCTCAACCATAATCAAAATCTAAACCCTAACCATAATACTAACCATGATGTGAACCCTAACCTCGACAATAATCCTTATCATAAGCCCTAATCCAAACCCTAATCAAAACCCTAACCTTAACCATAATACTAACCATGATCTAAGCCCTCATTCTAACCATAATCCTAAAGCTAACCTTAATATCAACTTTAACTCTAACCCTAGCCCTATACCATAACCATAATCAAAACCCTAATCTAACCATAATACTATCTACAATGTATGTCCTTACCCTAACCATAATCCTAACCTTAAATCTTATACCCTAGTCCTAATCCTAACCCTAACCCTAAACCTTGATCATAACCGTAATTGTAACCAAAACCTAACTCTAACCCTAATAATTAAATCCTAAATATAACCCTAAATATTAATTGTAATAATAATCACAACCCTAACCATAATTCAAATCCTAACCTTGATCCTAAGTCTAACCACAATTCTAACCCCAACCTTTAAACAAAATTCTAACCATAAACTAAGCCCTAACGTTAAACCTTGGCACCGAATCCAAAATGTAACTATAACCATAACCAAAAGCCTGGACCCCAACACTAACCATAATTATACTCATTAAATGTTGAACCCTAATCATAAATGTTAAAACATATTTGTAAATGGTAAACCATAATCATAAACCTAAAAAAGTCCTAAGCGTAATTCTAATAAAAACTTTAATCCTAATCTTGACCCTAACACTAACCCATACCATATCCCTAGGTTTAATGCTAAACCTTTAAATCCAAACCCTAGTCCTAATACTAGCCATGATGTAAACACTAATCCTAATGATAATCCTAATCCTAAGCCCTAATCTGAACCACAATCAAAATCCTAACCTTAACTATAATACCAACCATGATGAAAACCCTAACCTTGATAACAATCTTAATTCTAAGCCCTAATCCCAACCCTAATCAAAATACCAACCCTAACCTTAATACTAACCATGATGTAAACCCTAACCCTAATGATAATTCAAATCGTAACCTCTAATCTCAACCATAATAGGGTATGTGCAGGATCATGGTATGCCAAAAAGTGGTGATGTGAAAAAAAGTCCTGATTGATAGACTCTTTGAAAAATAGCTATAACTTTCAAACAATATAACATTTTTTAAATCTGAAATATACATCACATTCTATGCTTCACCTAATACAATAATAATAAACAATTCTTTCAATTTGATGAAGTTTAGACTAAGTTAAGGTGGTCAGACACAAGATTTTTAACATTTAGGAAAATCTGTAGTAGAAACATCATAATTAATTATTTACTTAGAAAAAAAATACAAAAAAATATACATCACATCCGAACATGAGTCTACTACTTTTATATAGAATATTATAAAAAAATATTATCATTTGATTTTGTTTAATGTGGTCAGACACACACCTACTTGTTATCTTTCTAGTCTTGATTGATAGATTTATTGAAAATAGCTATAACTTTCAAACCGTATAACACTTTTGAAATCCAAAATATGTGTCACATTCTATGTTTTTTCTACTATAAGAAATTTTTTTAAAAAAATCAATTTGATAAAGTTTAGACTAAGTTAACGTGCTCAGACACGAGAGTTTTTATATTCTGAAAAAGTTGTAGAAGAAAAATCATAATTAATTATTTACTTGGAAAAAAATTGCAAAAAAATATGTTTCACATCTAGACATGATTCTACTACTCATCTAAAATCTTGTAAAAAAAACTTATCATTTGATTGTATTTAAGGTGGTCAGACATACACCTACTCCTTATTTTATTCCTAAAATTTTTGTACTACTACATTGAAATTTAAAATTGTCAACATATAGAATAATTATTTTTCAAAAAAGGCCTAGTATCCTAGAAACTAAATTTAATTTTCTACATATTCTCTTCTTACATATTTTTGATATAATATTTATAACTTGTTCAAATTTTTATGTCAACTTGCCTAAACCTGATTTTCTATATTTTCATTGCCACTTAAGGGCCTAGTTTGGCATACCATGATCCTACACATACCCAATACTATCTATAATTAATGTCCTTACCCTAACCATAATCCTAAACTTAAACCCTATACCCTAATCATAATCCTAACCCTAAACATTGATCATAACCATAATTATAACCATAAACCTAACTCTAACCCTACCAATAATCATAAATCTAACCCTAAATATTAACTATATAAAAATAATCATAACCCTGACCCTGACCATAATCCAAAGCCTAATCCTAATCCTAAGTTTAACCATAATTCTAACCCTAACCGTAAACAAAATTCTAAACCTATCATAAACCTAATCCTAACATTAAACCTTAACACCAAATCCTAAATGTAACTATAATCGTAACTATAACCCTAAACCCTAACCCTAACCAGAATCATACTCATTAAATGCTGAACCCAATCATAAATGCTAAAATATAATTGTAAATGGTAACCGTAATCCTAATAGTAATTCTAATCTTATCTTTAATCCTAATCTTCACCCTAACACTAACCCAAACCATAAACCTAAACCAAATTTTGACCGTAATTATAATGTTAAACTTAATCCTAACCTTGACCCTAACACTAACCCAAACCATAGCCCTAGATTTAATATTGACCCTAATACTAACCCAAACCACAACCCTAGGTTTAACACTAACCCTATTTACATTGATGAACCTAATTTTTACCATAACACTAACCTTTACCATAACCCTACCACTAAGATTAACCATAATATTAGAACTAACCATAACAATAACACTAAACCATAACAATAACCCTTACGCCATCAATTTAAAAAATAAAAATCATAAAATGTATTCCATGTTGCGCCACGACTGCTACTAGCTTATATATACCTATATATAATACATTCAGAGTAATCTTTCTTGAGGTGCCTTTCTTCATCAACCCTAACCCACACAAACCTTGCAATTTGATTAAAAAAGGCACCTTGAGAAGGATTACTCATGGTGTGTGTGTGTGTGTGTCTATATATATATATATATATATATATATATATATATATATATATATATATATATATATATATATATATATAAGCTAGTTTTTTAATCACTAGCATGACCATAAAGTCAATTTGTTTTATGGTGGTTGACCTAGGGTAATATCTTTGCAAGTGATCTTGCAACCCTTGAAAGGTATTTATAAATACCACTAACCTTATAGCAAAACAAATAGAAAGAAATCAATAAACTAGGAAATAAAATTACATATAATTGGAGATTGAATCCACACGTAAAAAGAGAAAACTCTAAAATGAGCTTCAAAATTAATTGAAACTTAAATTCAACCTAAATAGAAATGCGATCCAACACAATTAATAGCAATTTACCATTCACAATCTTAAAATCTTCTAATTTAATTCTTATGCTAGATTTTAAGTATGATCCCCATACATCTAACTAATTTATTGTATTATCTAGATCATGCTTCCTATGTGTTCTATTAATAGCTATTTTCATTAAATATTATTTCCATTTATAGTAGCTAAATACATTTGACACTTTCTATACATAAATTGACTAGATGTCAAGATAAACTTGCATATATTACTATCCACTTAATTTAAAAAAATCAAATTATAAGAAAAAAGAATTCTAAATTCTAAATTCTATCTAATAAAAAAATATTATTGAAATCAACAAAATACATAAATCAATATTCCCACAATAAATTGCGAAATATATAGTTTATAATTTTAGAGATTTTTTTTTATGGACGGTTTCTATGCAACACAGTAGTGGTATTATGAGTGAACGTGTAAGAAGATTGAATTAAGCATTGATGTAGCTAAAACGCTTCAAAGCATTTTGTTATCAAAGCAATTTGATTAAATTAGAGGTCTAACAAATTGAGTTCTTCAATTTCCCTTAACAATGTAATCTTTGAAGAGGATTTGGGAAATGGTGGCACTGTGCATTATGAATATCTGCACCATGTTGTTTATTCCATAAAACCAAAAATCATAGCATTGAAGTGTTTTCAAGCATCTTGTTAATGTCAAATGATAAAAAAGGAGAGTTGGTAACGAATGTAAAAAATGAAAGCCCAATTTATGATGTCAAATGAAAAGTTAGAAGAGGTGATGGAGAATGGGACTGAAACAGAGGAAATAGCTGGAAATTCAAGGTAATAAATCTTTTACCCTCTTGGAAATGTCACGACTTTGTGAGACATATTTTACAGAGACGCTTTTTATGCTACTATCATGGCTCACCTTCTTACCATTCTACCTTCTACAACCGACATTCCCTAATGTCGACAACTATCAACTCAATCCCAAGTTAAATCTGCCCAAGAAACTTCACATTTCGTGCTTGGCAGCTCAGATTAGATTCCTCCCAATTGCATTTGAACTTCATACTTTAAGGTTATGAAACTTGTGCAGAGCAAGTGATGGAGATTTACACTCAGTATCAACCTCCCACCATCAAAATCCCCTTCAGTATCAGCTTTTGTCAAAGTTTTCCTGAGCAGTGAAGACTTGAAGAAGGGCAAGGACATCGATTCCAGCTGGGCAGCGCGGATGATTAGATCCAATGGCTTCATCTTTCTCATGTTCGCAACTCTCAAAGAAATGGAGGCTTGTTCACCCAGGCAGTCCAGGAAGCAGAATTCGGACAAATTTCCTTTTATCCTGCTTCGACAAGAGAAGCAGAATCGGGTACTTAAGTGGCATGTTTTTTTTCTTTTCATTTATTTTGGCCATCTATTTAACTGGAAAGTTGTTTGCCGAACTCTCTTTTGTCTGATGTTATCTAGTTGTGTTGTGGAAATTGATAAACTAAAAAATCTCTGTGATTAAATCAGTAGTCTTTCCAGACCATACAAGATTAAATTTGAATTGTAAGGTGTAATGAATAGAAGGTGTTTTGCAGGTACGAAGGAAGAATAGTGAAAAATATTGTGAAAGATGTGTCGAATACCTTCAAGAATACAACGCTGGATGAGATGAGCCACATTGATGAACTCATTTCTTACATTGATCATATCTTAAACGTCATTCACGATGACAGACTTAATTCAATTGCTCTGCCTGCCAAGACAAATCGGGTGACTTCTTCTATCAATTCTACTGATGGTTTACTGGAGAATGTATTGCAGCGATCTAGACATATAGCCAAGGTATTCAGCCTTTTTTATTTTGAAGAAAAAGCTTTTAATTGCTGCAATTCATGATTTCCTTATCATTAAACTTCTTGATCTATGCTTTTAAGTTATTGCTATGAAAAAAGTATTGAAGTGGAAAGAAATTACAATTATGAGACTATTTATAAATGGTTTTCTTTGGTCTGCAGAGGGGCGTCATGTCAAAGCTTGATAGTGAAACGCGGCAGTTGATCATTGATATAACAAATCATTGATATCCCTATGACTTACTTAGCAGTCTAAATCTAAATTTCTGGGACAGAACAATGAGAGTGGGAATTAGTGGTTGGCGTGGTGTTGGGAAAATCACCTTAGCCAAGGCTGTTTACAATAAAAATTCATGGTGGGTTTGATGCTTGCTGCTTTGTCTTCAACATTGGATTTTTTCTAGAGAAAAACATTAGACTTGTGGACTAATGCTAGAATAGAGGACGGGTGATAGGGATGATCAGAAGATTATGAAGTTCTAGTATGCAGATAAGAAATGGTGAGGTGAAATGGAATTTGAAGACCAGCACTAGTACAGAAATCGTTGTTTTGGGTAATTAAAGTGGAGAAACAAATGCAACAGAGTATAATTATGCTAGGCAAGCATAATGTCAGGAATAGTGGTTCTATATAAGAAGAGCTTGAATTTGATTTGGGAAGGAGAATGACAATACTAACAGAATAGATTTAGAAAAGTGTTGGACAAGAAGATGTTAGTAATCTAGAGGGAATGGATTTTGACAAAAAAGCATTACAAATGTTCTTTCAGAGAAGTTGTTGGGTTGAAGACTCTAAATGTGCTGCCAGGGGAAATGACATTTGGGGCAAAACAAAATAGTTGTGGCATAGCATTGAAATAGGAATATACTCTGTATTATAATTTCTTTATGATAATTTCTGTAGAACTGCTATGATGTACATTGTGGATTTTATTTTATTCTAAAGATAACTACATTTGAATAATTCAATAACATACAATCTGCAAGTATTTACCAATTTAACATACAATCTTTTTTTTTGTCGTCCTGAAGTGAGACCATATGTAAGCAACCAGGGATTAGTCTTAGTTGACCAAACATTGTCTTCTTTTAATTGGTCTCTTGGTTTATGCATGGTATCCTGTAGATATCCATTGCAAATTATCCAATTATATCCTTATATATATGGTATTCATAGATATAATAAGGGCGCTTGCAATATGGCATTCAATATTTCAGTAGGACTTGGCTTTATTGATAAGCTGTAAGATGTGGTTTATGAACAGAGAAGAAAAATAAAATGAGAGAAGTAGGCTACAAGAAAATTCAGGGGGCATATTCAAGTGTTATTCAACATACTGTGTATGATTTGGCTGCTTTGCGGTCATATTCTATAGAGGAAGGGTTTACAATATGTTCAAATAATGACATTAATAAGTCCTATCAAGAATCTTAAAGGAAATTCAAGAGACAAACAGAGTATCAATTTGACGAATAATATCCTTGATTTAGTGAAATATTTTGATAAACCAATCCTTCAAATCGAATAGATTTTGGATTTAATAGTTGATGCAAAACTAAATCCTTAGAAAAACAATTTGAGCATGAGTATTTTGGATTTAATAGTTGATGCAAAACTGAATCATTACAAAAACAATTTGGGCATGAGTACTGGATACACAACTGACAAACAATTTGGGCATGAGTATTGGATACACAACTGACAATATGACAGTTGATACGAAACTAAATCATTACAAAAACAATTTGGGCATGAGTATATGATACATACCTATCAATACGAATTGTAGCTCCCAATAGTTTTCTTTCTTGCATTTCTCCCATTGATCCCCTGAAATTCTCATCCAATCTCCCTGCAATATTCTTGGAGAATCGATGCATGCTTCTAGAAGATACCCTAAGCCCTAGAGCCATGAGATTGCTAGCGTCTGGTCTCATCATTCACACTGAATAGCATTTAAGGTGCCATCTGCCAATAAAGAATGTGTCGAGGGTATCTCCATATGTTTTCAGAAAAGTCTTTAAAATGAAACAAATTTACATTGACAAATCCAATGTCTAAAACAGAGCACCCATAAGAAGTGATTAAGCATATTTTAGTACCAATGGAAGATGAAAACAAAAATATAGTTGTCAACCCAATTCTCACCTGTGGCTTTATCAAATCGTTCACAAGAACAGGAAGAGCAGAGGCAAAGAAAATATAGGTAGTTGGAACGAAAATCCTGCAGGAACGAGAACAAGTTATATACGCATCTATATGGCAAAGAAGAGAACCAAAATGAAATGAATATTTTTAGAAAAAAATCAATGAAATACTGCACATGTTTATATCTGTCTATCAGTCTGTGTGCGCATGTATGTCTGTCTATGCACATATGCATATAGATAGATGGGAACAACTTAATAAATGATGCTATTCAGGAGATTTTGACGATTCTTGGTGTAACAGAGCTCTTGGGTCACAAAAATTCAGTACCGAGAAACCAAATTCCAGAATATATCTTGAAATTTTTTTGAGTCTGGTCACACATTCCACAACAAAAGACAGAAAAACAACGGGGGTTAATAAATAGATCCCCAATAAAAAGCCCGCAGTCCCATTTCACATAAGATAATAATCTACATTCTTTAGATGTTTAACCCATTAAGATTTATATTCAAAAAAATATTGAGCCAATCTTTCTTGTAACAGGGAAACTTTCTCTTGATGTCTTTTACGACTCCCCGAATAGGAGATGCAGATAGCTTTTCCATTATCTGTCAATCCCAAGAAAGAAAAGATTTTCATGTCACAGATGTCATATTTCCGATTGACAATATGTTGAAGCTGAACAGAGATGGTGCTTTAAAATCAAGAATTATTAACTGAATGCATTCAAAGCCAATCAAACAAGAATTCTCCAACGCCTTGATTCGCTTTCCATTCTTGACCGAAGTGTCCATAATTTTTGTCCCCAATTTGGGTGATTTGTCCAAGCGCTTGTGGCTGCAGGTGTTCAACTCCTAAATTCTTTTGTCAAACTCTTCCCTATCATATAGCCTAAAATTCTCCAACGCCTTGAAGCTGAACAGAGATGGTGCCATAAATCGCCATTCAATCTGTATTAGATTGCCAGCATCCAATTTCATTCCTCATTTTCCACAGTTCATGCCCTGCTCAAAGTATCTCTCAAACAACAAGCTAATCACCTGCCATTGACAGTTGACATTGCACTTGCAGAAAATTAAACACTCTGAGAAGTTTCGAAATTAATGTTCATATATTATAGATGAAAAATCGAGTTTGTTTTGTCTTCAACGGTAGAATGCTCTGTTTTTTCTTCAACGGTTTTTTTTTTCCTTGAACGGTAACATCTTTTTTTGAATTATTGAGGTAGGTTTTTTTGTCTTTCTTTTTTTAAATTATTTATTCAAGTCAATTGAAATTGTTTATCCCCACGACTCCTATATTTGTGTGAATTACATGTTCTCAATTATAGATATAAAAGTATACCTGTATAAATTTTATCAATGTTTATATTAACAGAGTTTTGAGAAGGATTTTAGATAATAAGTGAGGTTTTATATTCCAAGCTATAAATAATTCATTTGAAATCTTAATTTTTGTAAACTATTAGAAGGCATGAAACATTTTAAGTAGCAAGGTAATCTAGATTGAATACATATACATTTAGATATATTAAAACAAATTTTAGAAATATATATGATATTGTAAACAAAACTATAATGATCAAATTTGTACATAAGTTTAGATAGTTAGGAGGTTGATAACACTTGATATTTGTTATTTGTTATAATAAAGAAGTGAGTTTTTTATGGATTTCATAGAGAAGATATAATTCATTAAGGGCTAATGTTATAAGCTAAAAGATATGGCAATATCTTTAATATATCTAAGTAGATGACATTTTTAATATTGTACATAAGTGATTTTTGCAACTATATAAGGAGGTTGGTATTTTATCATAAAAAGAATTCTAATCTTATTAGGCATATAAGAACTTAATCATAATGAGTAAAAACACCTTCAAATGGATTCTAGATGATATTTATTATGGTTTTGTCTTCCAAGCCATAAATGATTCATGTAAAGTCCTAATTCTTGCAAACCTCTAGAAGGGATGAAAATTGTCAACTAGTGATTAAAGTAATCTAGATTGAAATTATACACACTCACATATATTGAAACTAACTTTAGAAATATATATGTTATTGTAAACAAAATAATAATTGATAAAATATGTGGATAGTTTACATGGCTAAGGGATTGATAAAATTTGATATTAGTTATTTTTTATAAAAAAGAAGCAAGTTTACCATGTATTTTATAGACAAGATATAAATTCTTTAAGGGCCAATGCTATAAGCTAAAAAGATATGTTCAAACTCAGTTAAGGCATCCAAGAAGGTGACATTTTTAATATTGCACATAAGCAATATTTAGCAACTACATAATGAGTTTAGTATTTTATCTTAAGAGGAACTCTAAATTTATTAGGTATAAAAGAACCCGTTTATAATGAGTGATATCATGTTGCTAAGGTGCATGAGTTTCCATCATTTTGATTTGTTCCTTCATGTTTCTATAAATATTGTGGAGCAAGAAAACTATGGCCAAGACAACAAAAATGAAACCCCAATAGGATTAAAATCAACATCCAAAAAAATAGGTATCACAAAAACTAGTGAGCTACTGGATGCATTTGCAAATATGGAGACAATTGAAGAAAATGAGGATTTATCTGGAGAGAAAACATCATTATAGGCAAATATGAATGAAAAGCTCATATAGAATTTAATAAACAATCAAAACCTTAGAAATGAAGAAATGTTGTAGGAGTCTTTAGCTAAGGAACAAGGTAAAACACTAGAATACTAGCCCCCTAATGATCTTGTTGAGTATGTTAAATGGTAAATTATTAAAACTACAAATATTTGTGTGTATCTTACAAGAACATTCATATATACATTCTATAATACATAGTATTGGGCATCACTTAGGATTTGACTTAATTTAGTAGCAATTTGAGGTAAAAGAGGAGCTTTCTCATCAATACTTTTCATTTAACATAGTCATAAAAAGTTAGTCTTCATCGTCATTAATTTTTTAATTTAGTTCCACACATTGTCCATGTACATCATGATATATTTTTAAGATATATACAAATATTATGTTTCGCATCTACAATTTGATTAGTGTATGCTGAATTAAATTAAAATCTAGTGATGGTGATGAAAGTCATATTTTCACTTGAAGTACCACATAAATATTATTTGACATAGTCCTATGAAAATCTCAAATCCTTTGATACCAAATATTTTTTTCCAATACCATCATCGACTCAGTCATGATACTGAGAAATGTTTCCATTTGAAATTTATTGTTCAAGACCTTATTGATTCCAATGTTATATCTATTTAGGGTGTTAATGATCAAGGAAACAAATTTAGGGCCCCTCCTAACCAAAACTTTCAAATCTGTACCAATCCCTTACCTTCTCATTCAACGAATACTATTGATTCTACCCCTTCCTTTCCATCTTCTCCTACCAATGTTGTTGAATCTCCTACTAGTGCACGAAATATGATGATGAGTGTACTAAGGCCAACAATGTTGCCAAACTTATTGATGAATCCAAATCCAAAACAAAACATGATCTTTGCATTACATGTGATTCTAAGGAGACTATTAGGGCACCTGATGGTCCTATTTACATTGTTATAAAGATTAATGGTCTTAGCTCTTGTGGAGTCCTTATAGATCCCACTTTCATGGTGAATGTTATAATTGAAGAATATATTTACACAAGACACCTCCGGGTGAACCCACAATAGTGGTACATCTTTTTCCCTAAATGGACACTGAACTCTACATTTTGAAAAAAACTTTCACATTCATATGCATATTGTTGTTAAACCGTTTGAAATCAGAAGATGAAGTAAATTAGAGTCTTTTAGGATTTTCTGTCTAGATTCTATATATATATATATTTTTATTTTTTTTGAATTGATTTGAATGGTTTTTTCTTTCTCCCACAAAAATTGGTATATTTCTAAAAATGTCATTTTCAAAGAGTTACATTGTTTTCATAGAGCATAAATTTTTTTCTAAAATAGATATCATTGTTCTTCTTTCAAATTTACCTTTTTAACATCCATATGGAGGGCTTGAAATTGGTTTTACAACATTATCATGATTATTGCATATTTTATTAACGTTGAAGTTGACTAAACCATAATTTTGACATACCTTGACAACATAGCTTATAACTTGTCGTGTATTTGTCCAATTTCATTTTTATTTTTTTGATAGAAAGAGAAATTAAATACTTAGGGCATAGATAGTTTTTAGATTTTTTTTTCTCTCATTTACTCTTCTTCCATAAGTGTTAAATATAGAGGTAGACATACAATCAAATATCTATGTTTAGTAAAACTAAAAATGTAAAGTCATCATAAACTTAATATATATTAACTTTATAATCATTGGAAATATTTTTCTTAGTAGTACCTTACTACATAGATAGGTTTGTCAAATGTATTCATTTGATCTGCCAAAAGACAAAGTTAAAGTGATTTTTTGTCATCATTTTAATAGGTGTGAAGGAGACTCGAATGTAGGTATGAATGAGGAGTATAGATGTTATATCAATGGTTTTTTTTTTATCTAAGAGGTTTTGAGCTAACCATTTGTAATTAATTCCTTCAAATGGAACCTCTCAAAGATTAAATCATCATATTTTATTAAAAATGTGTTATTTCAGCAAAAATCAGCATGTCTAAAAAAGTGTAACCCACTATTGTGGGGTCACCCTTCCATCATGAATCATATAAAAAATTGCATGTGATGATTAAGATTTTCAATAATTTTACTTGTCCTACCCATGGTTCCATTACCTTTCCCATTAAAGTTGGTAAGAAATCCTTAGATGTCACCTTTTTTGTCATCCCAACTTCTGATCAATTTGAAGTCAGACTTAGTCTTGGCTCACTTCCATGAACAAAATTATCTCTCCTATCCATAAGTTTTTGAAAATTTCCCTTAGTGGGTAAATCATCATGATTAACCGTAGTATCTTCCATCCTTTAGCCAGACAAGGGGACTTTGACCTTCACTTATTTTGGCCTAACATGCCTCAACCAATTCAACCCCACAAAGATAATTTCTTCTTATTCTATCAAAAAATCAAATCCAAAATGATTTGTGAACTTAGGAATCCTAAGTTAGTCTCATATCCTTACCCTAGACTTGGAATCCTTCCTACACCTTCCATACCTCCCATTAATGCTTTAAAGCCCCCTCCTATATCCTAAAAATGCCTTGCAACTACTATAGATCTCAACCTAGTGTGGTTCCTTTCATTATTTGTCCTAAATAAGAAAATGACTTGATGTTGATTGATATTAAACCAACCCAAAATTCAAAAAAAACCAAGGATAGTCATTATGCCCGTGACCACTACCATAGATCTGTCATGCTAGGATCCATGATCTTGTTTCCCAAAATATTTACTCTACTAAGACACCTTGTAATGTCTTGATTTCCATTGACCAAACTATGCATAGCCTGAGGGAGAAAGTTAATCTAAAGAAAATAAAATTTCATAAACATAATGATTCTATTCATATTAGAGATTCTATTGTCATAAATTTTGATGAAGAAGAGACTCTTTATGATGATCATTACAATATTTCCAATGAAAATGACATTAATGCTAACAATTTTGATGATATGCGTGAGCTTATTGATGTTAATCATGATTTACCTTCTAGATTTGCAAAACAATGCTTTCTCCTAGTGACAAACAAAGCTACTCATCATTAGAGCACGGTCCTTGTTTGGAACTTTTTATAGCTCCATCTACCATGCTCATCTTTGCACCTTTTGTGTGTTTCCCACCTTCCCTAAATGATAAAGACCAAGACGGGGAGTAGGCAATATGCTTGACTAGGTCCTCTTGTATAGTGGATTCTTTTATTTGTTTAGTTGTTTGTGTCACTTGCTATATATGGATTCTTTTAGATTTCTTTAAATGACCCTTATTGTTTTGTTGGCACAAGGTGATAAAGGAATTGATATGTTATGTAATTCCTCTATTTGTATCTCATTTTTATTTCTTCTATATGTCATGCATTTTTTATTGTTTGTAAATATTCCTTTGTATTGTTTGATTGGAGATGATGAAAAGTGGTAGGAACCATTATTTTTGGTCTTCACAATGCCAACCAAAAAAAAATCTTTCTTTATATCTCTTGTGTGATCTTCTTCCATTGTTCTCATCTACAATTGAGGGATGGCGTTGATTCATTTTGTTATAATTCTAGATATACATGAGTTAAATCATATGATCATACTGACCCTAGAGTTAGTAGATCCCTTTTGTTCTCTCTTTGTCATGTTCTATTTTTTTCTTGGTTTGTCCTTTATCTAGGGCATCACATAGTGGAAACATCTCGTGGGTGTATTTATGCTCTATTAAAGTCATTTCTCCCATAAGGCATTTGTAATCACTTTAATGCGGGGCCACACACTTTGCTTCTTGTTTTACATTTTGCACACACATAATAAGTGATTCAATGCAATCTCTTATATATATGGATAAGGGGAAACTTATTTCCTTGGACATATCCTCTCATTACTTTATCATGATCCGTTCTTTAGTTAGTGGATCCCTTTGGAGAGTATTATTTCCTTACGATTCATCCTTCCTTTTTGGGTATCTTTTGGAGATAATACTTTCCTTATGGACCGATCCCCCTATGATGGATTTCATAAGTGGACTATGCTTCACTTGGTTATCCTTTTTTGATGGGTTTACTAGCATAATACAACTTGCTAGACCTTTAATTTAATATTTTGCAGTAGTATTCTCTCTTTACATAACCCCTAATAAGTAAAAACCTCTCTCTCTCTCCCTCTCTCTCTCTCCCCTTAAATGAGTGTTTACTATTTTTATTCCGATATTATAAAACCCTTTAAGGGTTCTTTATCAATACTAGAATTCTGATATATCCTTTTGTAAAGAAATATTAAATCATAATCAGTTATAGCATATCCTTGTTGTTACCCAATGCTTGCCAGTAAATAGATAGAGATTTATTTTCTAATATCCTCCCTATTATAGAAGATATGATATATAACCTTTATCCCATCAAAAACCACTATATTTATGTATACCCCTTATTATCTTCCCCCTTGGAATGATGGTGAATTTTTTTGATTAAGTAAAACAAGTTTTACAGGGTTCATGAAATCCATAGCAAAAAATGAGGGGTGATTAAAACTTTTGAAAGTAGCTTAAGCAGAATAACCATGAAACAGGCCACAAATCAGCCAAAGACCTAGTAACCATAGAAAAACTGAACTGATCACATATTTATGATTCCCTCGATGCTTTGGAGTCTTTCCTTATCAAGGAGATCCTTCACTTCACTTGGAATATCTTCACCTTGTTGACATATCATCTTAGCATCCTTCGTGACAGCCAGGTTGGCAAACCAATCAGTAACATTGTTGCCTTCCCTATACACATGAGAAATGTACACCTTTTCAAAAGAATTAAGAATTGAGCGGATTTCTTTGATCATGTTGGATATCGTCCAAGAAGAAGAGTGATTGAGGTTTAAGCAATTGATGGTGTTCATCAAATCTCCTTCAAGCCAGAGCTTCTTGACCCCAATTTCATGGGCAAGTTTGGTGACTTGGAGAGCCGCACAAGCTTTAGCAAAGTGGTTGGATTGAGAGCCCAGAGGTAAAATAATAGTTGCAAGGCCAAAACCAAAGTTATTTCTAATTATCCCTCCACTACCAGCCTGGCCAAGGTTCCCTTTCGTAGTTCTGTCAAAGTTGTCTTTCACCCAGCCTGTCGGAGGACAACTCCAAATACAGTTCTATCTTTTCTCGTGGTTCACTTCCTAAGCCTTTCTTGCAAGATGGTTAGTTCTCCCGTAAAATAAATATTTTTCCTTAACAACATGTTGGATTTTTTCAAAAATTATTTTAGGGGAAGAGGAGCAATCACAAAAAATGTGATTATTGCGCTCTTTCTAGACTCCGCAGCAGAAGTGAGGAAGGATCCAAGTGCAAAATAACTAGAAGTCTGGGTTAAATATTTTGAAAGCCCATTGAGAAAAGAGATCATGGAAAGATAGGGGAAAACACTAGGATAAGTCCAGGGCCGAGAAAAGACATTTCCATATGTTACTTACAAAAGAGCAGTGAATAAATAAGTGATCCATTGTTTCCTCTTGACATCTACAGAGAACACACCTGTTGGTGATTTGGAATCCATGCTTGATGAGATTATCAACTGTGAGGATACGGTTCTATAGTAGTAGCCAGAAGAAAACATTGATTTTGGGTGTAAGGCCTGGAATCTAGGCTTTGGCCCACAGCGGTTCAGCTTCTTGAATTTGAGGTATCTGCAAGGAATTGGTGGAGGCCATAATGTAGATACCATTTAGAGAATCTTCCCATATGATCTCGTCCTGAGCAGAAGAGAGAGAGACCGCATTGAGGGCTTTCATCAGAGGAATCAGATCCTGAGAGATCTGGTAGAGATCCACCCAATTGTCATCACTTCTATAGTTTCTAACTTGGGGCCCATAAATTTAGCTTTGGATTTAGCTATGGATTTAGCCAACTCCTTAGCATTAAGGAGACCATTCCATATTACAAATCCTTTCAGGGAATCTATCTGTTCAAAAAAGCATTTTATTGAGTTGTGCATTAGGTATTTTTCTTCAATGGTATCCCGCCACTCACCTTTGTTGTTGAAGATTCTCCATGTCTATTTGGCTTGAAGAGCTTTGTTGAACTGTCTTAATTTCCTTATTCCAAGACCACCATCATTTTTAGGGTGACAGACTTTCTCCCAGGCAATAAGACAGATATGCTTATGTTCCTCTATGTCAGACCAAATGAATCTTCTATGTATTCTTTCCATAACCTTTGCAACTTTAGCAGGAATGGAGAAGAGGTTGAGAACATAGGTTGGGAGGTTTTGTAAAGTAGATTTGACCAGTTGAATCTTTCCTGCCTGACTGAGGGAGACCCCTTTCCAACCAGCAATCTTCCTATTGAATATGTCTATTAGTTTATTCTGGAAGGCTTCCAGAGGTTTGATGCCAAAGGGAAGGCCCAGATAAGAAGATGAAAAACCGTTAATACTGCATCCCAAAATGTTGGCTATTTTCCTTTGTCTTCCCTCTGGGGTGTTGACAAAGAAGATGGAGCTTTTATTCCAATTAATGGATTGACTAGTTTCTCTGATGTATTCATTGAGAAGATCCTTCACCACTTTAGCTTCTCCCACTGAAGCCTCTCCACCTAGGATGGTGTCATCCATGAATTGTTGGTGCGAGAAAACATTGTTACCTAAGGAGGGGTTGATGCCTTTCAGGTTCCCCTCCCTTTTTGAAGCATAGATGAGTCTTCCCAGGCACTCAACAAGGATGACGAAAAGAATTGGGGAAAGGGGGTCCCCTTGCCTTAGGCCCCTAGTTGGCTTGAAAAAGGAAGACGGGGAACTGTTAATCATTATCACAATCCTTTGCGATAATTTCTTGAGGTGCCTATTTTCACCAACCCTAACCCACAAAAACCTTGCAATTTGATGAAAATATGTGTCTTGAGAAGGATTACTATCAGCGTGTTATATATATAGGTATACATAAGGATTATATATTGCTTTAGATTTAGATTATTTATTTGCAATAGTTTAAAATGGTGAAAAAGCTTTGTTCTCCCTTATTAAAATTAAAAAATCTTTAAGATTTAGTTTTAATACTTTAGTTTATATAGTTTTTATATTTAGCATTTAGTTTCTTCTACTATTTGGTTTTGAATGTTTGATGAAAAATATGGAGGGCAATGTTGTCATATTATTTAATTTATTAAATTTGATAATTAATTTCAAAATCCTATATATATTTTGTGTAGAGAGTATTTATGATTTAATCTATAATTCATTTCTCTAGATCATCGAGAGAAGAAGAGGTTGCATGCTTTCATTTAGAAAACACCAGGAGGATGTTGACAAACGTTGTTGAGTAAGTATTTATGCATGCTTGCATTAGCTTTAAAGTTTGTAAATCCTCTTCAGTTGCCATTTCTACGATTTCACAAACATTATGTAATGTGGAGAACATCCCGCAGGAAGTAGGGATAACAACACCAAATAATTAGGTTTAAAATATGTCAATGGCATTTATACAAATCTTACAATCATTATATGTCATTGGAGACCATATTTTGGAACAAAATAATGTAGGTTGAGGTGATCATTGTAAAAATAAAATTGTGAGACCAGGGGGTGAGATAAATTCAATCTAATGGATATGATTGAATTCTAGATGTTTCCATAAAGACTATGAAAAAAGATGAGAAATTCCAGGATTTAAGGGACCATTTTAGAAAAATATTATTTCTATCTATTTGGTGTCTTCACATTCAATTATCAATTTTATGATGTTTCTATTATTTAATCAATTAAGATAATATGATTAGCATATAAAGGTGAAAATATATCTCTATCATTATGCAAACAATAAATTTTCTAGAGAAATATCTCAAATTTAAATATGTAATATTTTTTTAAATTAATGACCTGTAAGGAAGAAAGAAAAAATGACCAAGAGGTCTCTTGAAATATTACCCTAAACCAAATTGATACTTTAATCCAATACTAAACCAAATTAAATACTAACCTTTTAAAAAATTTCTATCCTAACCCTAATCTTAATTAAATTTTAAGTCAAATTAAACTTTAAACCTAAAATCTTAGTTGAGGAGAAACCTATTGAATAAATAGAAACAACAAACCTTGAAAGACTAGATTGAATCCCAACCTTAACTCTATATCATATTACACATTAAAACCCAAGATTAACCTAACCCTAACTAAGATTAAAAAATATGGTCACTTGATAAATTAAGCCCTAAACTTAACCATAACCATTATACTAAACCAAATTCAACTATAACTCTAATTTTAAACCTAACTAAATTATAACTTCTATAAAATCCAAATAAAAAGACTTTTGAAATCTAACACTCAACTTAACCCTAATCTCAACCCTAATCAAAATACCAACCCTAACCTTAATACTAACCATGATGTAAACCCTAACCCTGATGATAATTATAATGCTAAGCTCTATTCTCAACCATAATACTATTTATAATGTATGTCCTTACCCTAACCATAATCCTAAACTTAAACCCTATACCCTATTCATAATCCTAATCCTAAACCTTGATCATAACCATAACTGTAACCATAAACCTAACTCTAACCCTACCAATAATCTTAAATCTAACCCCAAATATTAACTATATATAAAAATAATCATAACCCTAACCCTTACCACTATCCAAAGCCTATTCCTAATCCTAAGTAGATAACCATAATTCTAAACCTAACCCTAAAAAAATTCTAACCCTACCATAGACCTAATCCTAACATAAAACCTTAACACCAAATCTTAAATATAACTATAATCGTAACTATAAGCCTAAACTCTAATCCTAACCATAATCATACTCATTAAATGCTACACGTTGATCATAAATGCTAAAATATAATTTTAAATGGTAACCATAATCCTAATAGTAATTGTAATCTTATCTTTAATCCTAATATTGACCCTAACACTAACCCAAACCATAAACCTAAACCAAATTTTGACCGTAATTCTTATCTTAACCTTAATCCTAACCTTGACCCTAACACCAACCCAAACCAGAGCCCTAGGTTTAATCTAACCCAAACCATAGCCCTAGGTTTAACACTAACCCTATTTACATTGATGAACCTAAGTTTTACCATAACACTAACCTTTACCATAACCCTAACACTAACATTAACCATAATATTAGAACTAACCATAACACTAACACTAACCATAACAATAACCCTTACGCCATCAATTTAAAAAATAAAAATCATAAAATATCTTCCACGTTGCGCCACAACCGCTACTAGCTTATATATATATATATATATATATATATATATATATATATATATATATATATATAATACATCGAGAGTAATATTTCTCGAGGCACCTATTTTCATCAACCCTAATCCACACAAACCTTGCAATTTCATGAAAATAGGCATCTCGAGAAGGATTTCTTTCAGCATATTATATATAGGTATATATAAGCTAGTTTATAAAACTATTAACAGCTGGCTGAAATAATAGGAAGGCAAATGGCAAGACCAAAATAATATGGCCCGAAATAATAAGACCCTAAAAAATAGGGGTGCCACATGGATGAAGAATATGTTAAAAAATTAAATAAACATCTAAAAAGTTTAGGGTGTTTTAGTTATTTTTGTGAAATTTGGAGAGGCAAAGGAATTATAAAAGGCACCTTTTGGGGAATATGAAGAGATGTTCTTAGATTATAAAAGAGTGTCTCTTCATTTCATTTGTAGGAAGCTCATTTCAAGAGCAAGCAACCAACCAAATATTAAGGTGATATTTTTATTTTGTATAAATAATAAAAAAAATTTATATAGTTTTAGATTTAAATTTAATTTTAGTTTTAGATTTAGAATTAGAATTAGATTTAGAGTTAGTTTTAGTTTTAGTTAAATTTATATTTAAATTTCTCTTTGATTTAGATTTAGATTTTTATAATTATTTCATTTAATATTTAGTTTTAATATTAAGATTTAAATTTAAATATGGAGGGCAATGCCGTCAATATTGGTTTAGATTTAGATTATTTGGATTATTCATTTAGAATGGTTTAAAATGGTCAAAAATATGTATTCTTTCTTAAGTAAAATTGGAAAATCTTTAAGATTTAATTTAATACTCTAAAATTTAGATTTAGTTTTAGTTTTAGAGTTAGATTTATATTTATATTTCTCTTAGATTTATATTTTGATCATTATTTCATTTAATATTTAGATTTAAACTTAACTATGGAGGGTGATGCCACCATATTGCTTTAGATTTAAATTATTTAGATTATTCATTTGCAATAGTTTAAAATGGTGAAAATATTTCTTCTTACTTATTTAAAATTGGAAAATCTTTAAGATTTACTTTTACTGCTTTATTTTATATAGTTATTATTATTAACATATAATTTCTACAATAAAAACTATTAAATTAAATAAATAAGTTACAAAATTATAAATTTAACATAATCATAAATTATAATGCCAAGACAGAAAATAATAGTTGGCCAAAAAATAGGAAGCCAAATGGAAATACCGAAATAATAGGGCCTAAAATAATATGATCTGAAAAAATAGGCACACCGGAATTTGAAGAGGCAAAAGAATTAGAAAAGGCACCATTTGGAAAACATGAAGATGCAATCTTTGATTATAAAAGAGAATCTCCTCATTTCAAGAGATGGCAACCAACCAAATATCAAGGTGATATGTTTATTTTGTATTTAATAAAAAAAATTATATAGTTTTAGTTTTAGATTTAGATTTAGTTTTAGATTTAGAATTAGAATTAGTTTGAGTTTGAGTTTGAGTTTGTTTTAGATTTATATTTCTCTTAGATTTAGATTTTTATCATTATTTTATTTAATAGTTTTAATATTTAGATTTAAATTTAAATATGGAAGGCAATGCCACCATATTTTTTTAGATTTATATTATTTAAATTATTGGTTTACAATAGTGAAAAATATTTCTTCTTCCTTAAATAAAATTGGAAAATCTTTAAGATTTAGTTTTAATACTCTAAGATTGAGATTTAGTTTTACTTTGAGAGTTAGATTTAGATTTATCTTTCTCTTAAATTTAGCTTTTGGTCATTATTTTATTTAATATTTAGATTTAAATTTAAATATGGAGGGCAATGTTGTCATATTGTTTTAGATTTAGATTATTTAAATTATTCATTTACAATTGTTTAAAATGGTGAAAAATCTTTCTTCCTTACTTAAAATTGGAAAATCTTTAAGATTTAGTTTTAATACTTTATTTTATATAGTTTTTATATTTAACATTTAATTTCTACAATAAAAGATATTAATATAAATAAATAAGTTACAAAACTATAAGTTTAAATAAATCATAAATTCCAATGCCCAGGAGAAAATAATATTTGGCCGAAATAATAGGAAGCCAAATGGTAAGGCCGAAATAATGGGGCCCAAAATAATATGACCCAAAAAAATAGGGGCACCACATGAATGAAGAATAGGTTTAAAATTTATGAAATTTTGAGTGTTTTATGTTTTTTTTGTGAAATTTGAAGAGGCAAAGGAATTAGAAAAGGCACCTTTTGGGAAACATAAAGAGACGATCTCTTATTATAGAAGAGTGTCTCCTCATTTCATGTGTAGGTTGCCTGGATTTCAAGAGAAAGCAACCAACCAAATATCAAGGTGATATTTTTATTTTGTATTTAATAATTTTGTTTATATAGTTTTAGTTTTAGATTTAGATTTAGATTTAGTTTCAGAATTAGAATTAGATTTAAATTTACTTTTAGTTTTACATTTAGATTTAGTTTGAGTTTGAGTTAGATTTATATTTATATTTCTCTTAGATTTAGATTTAGATTATTATTTCATTTTATTTATCTAGTTTTAATATTTATATTTAAATTTAAATATGGAAGGCAGTGCCTCCATATTGGTTTAGATTTGGATTATTTAGATTATTCATTTAGAATGGTTTAAAATAGGGGAAAATGTATCTTCTTCCTTAATTAAAATTAGATAATCTTTAAGATTTAGTTTTAATACTTTAAGATTTAGATTTAGTTTTACTTTTAGAGTTAGATATAGATTTATCTTTCTTTTAGATTTAGATTTTAATCATTATTTTATTTAATATTTAGATTTAAATTCAAATATGGAGGCCAATACCGCCATATTGCTTTAGATTTAGATTATTTATTTGCAATAGTTTAAAATGGTGAAAAAGCTTTCTTCTCCCTTATTAAAATTAGAAAATCTTTAAGATTTAGTTTTAATACTTTAGTTTATATAGTTTTAATATTTAGCACTTAGTTTCTTCTACTATTTGGTTTTGAATGTTTGATGAAAAATATGGAGGGCAATGTTGTCATATTATTTAATTTATTAAATTTGATAACTAATTTCAAAATCCTATATATATTTTGTGCAGAGAGTATTTATGATTTAATCTATAATTCATTTCTCTAGATCACCGAGATAAGAAGGGGTTGCATGCTTTCATTTAGCAAACACCGGGAGGATGTTGACAAATGTTGTTGAGTAAGTATTTACGCTTGCTTGCATTAGCTTTAAAGTTTGTAAATCCTCTTCAGGTGCCATGTCTACGATTTCACAAACATTATATAATGTGTAGAACATCCTACTGGATGTGGGGAGAACAACACCAAAGAATTAGGTTTAAAATCTATCAATAGCATTTTATACAAATCTTGCAATCATTGCATGTCATTGGAGACCATATTTTTGAATCAGTGCAGAACTTAGAAATTTGAATGTAACCAATAAAGTAGGTTGAGGTGATCATTGTAAAAATAAAATTGTGAGACCAGGGGTGAGATAAATTCAATGTAATGGATATGATTGAATTCTAGATGTTTCCGTAAAGATTATGAAAAAAGATAAGAAATTCCAACATTTAAGGGACCATATTAGAAAAATATTATTTCTATCTATTTGTTGTCTTCACATTCAATTATCAGTTTTATGATGTTTGTATTATTTAATTAAGATAATATGATTAGCATAGAAAGGGGAAAATATATCTCTATCATTGTGCAAACAATAAATTTTATAGAGAAATACTTCAAATTTAAATATGTGATAATTTTTTGAATTAATGACCTATAAGGGAGAAAGAAAAAATGACCAAGAGGTCTCTTAAAATATTACCCTAAACCAAATTGAGACTTTACTCCAAAACTAAATGAAATTAAACACTAATCTTTAAAAAAGTTACAATCATAACCCTAATCTTAATTAAATTTTAAGTCAAATTAAACTTTATACCTAAAATCTTAGTTGAGGAGAAACCTATTGAATAAATAGAAACAAAAAACCTTGAAAAACTAGATTTAGTCCCCATCTTAACTCTATATCATATTACACATTAAAACCCAAGATGAACCTAACCCTAACTAAGATTATAAAAATATGGTCACTTGATAAATTTAGCCCTAAAATTAACCCTAACCATTATACTAAACCCAATTGAACTATAACCCTAATTTTAAATCTAGCTAAATCCTAACTTATATAAAATCTAAATAAAATGACTCTTGAAATATAACACTCAACTTAACCCTAATCCTAATATAATTAAATTATAACCCTAACTCTAGCTCTAATTGAACTCAAATTCTAACCCTAAGTATAATCATACCTTATCCATAATCGAACCCTTACCATGTAATCAATACCTACGTATAGTTAGCTTCAACCCTAACTATAACTCAAATATTTCCCTCTAATTGAATGCTAACCCTAACCTAACCTTAACTCTAACCCTAATTATACTTCAACCATAACACTAATTGAACTACAACTATATCCCTAATTGAACCCTAACCATAATTTTATCCTAACTATAAGCATAGTCTTAACCCTAACCCTAATATCCACCCTAACCAAACCCTAATATGAATCCTAACCAAAGCTTAATCTAAATCCTAACCAAAGTGTAATATGAATCTTAACTTAGTCCTAACCTTAATCATAATTCTTTAACTCTCACCCTAATAACACCCCAAACCCAAACCCTAATCCTAACCATGATATAAACCCTAAGCCCTAATCCTAACCATGATATAAATCCTAAACCTAACCATAATCCTAATCCTAACCCTAAACCTAATCCTAATCCTAAACCTAATCTCAATCCTAACCATAATCCTAAACCTAATCCTAATCCTAAAACTAACCCTAAAACCTCTCTCTAAGTATAATCTTAACCATAATCCTAAATGCCAAACCCTGATACTAACCCTAACCCTAACAAATCCCTAACCCTAGCCATAATACCCTAACCCTAACAAAACCCTAACCATAATACCGCAACCCTAAAAAAATACTAACCCTAACCATAATACCCTAACCCTAATCTTAACCATACCATAGATCCTAAATGCTAAACCCTAATCCTAAACTTAATTGCTAAACCCTTATTCTAAATGTTAATCCCTAAATCCTAAATCTTAAGCTAACCATAAACCTAAATGGTAAACCCTCATCATAAATGCTAAACCTTGGACGTAAATGCCTACCCCTAAATGCTAAATTATAATCGTAACATGAACCCTAGAAATATAACCATAACTCTAACCATGTCATGCATAAAAAATCTTTATCCTAACCCTAATCCTAACCTTAACCAAGATGTAAACCATAACCCTAATAATAATTATAATCCTAAACCCTAAAGCATAACCCTAATCAAAACCATAATCCTAGTTCCATAATAATAACCAATATCTAAACCCTCACTTTAACCATAATCCTAAACCTAACCCTAGACCTAAATGCTAAACCCTAATCCTAACACAAACCCTCAAAATAACCATAACCTAAATCATGCCATGAACTTAAACTTTTATCCTAACCCTAACCCTAATACTAACCATGATGTAAACCCTAACCATATTAATAATCCTAATCCTAAGCCCTAATCTCAATTATAATAAAAATCCAAACCCTAACCATAATACTAACCATGATGTAAACCTAACCCGGATGATAATCCTTATCATAAGCCCTAATCAAAACCCTAACCTTAACCATAATACTAACCATGATCTAAGCCCTCATTGTAACCATAATCGTAAAGCTAACCTTAATATCAACTTTAACTCTAATCCTAACCCTATACCATAATGAGAAAATCAAAACCCTAATCTAACCATAATACTATCTACAATGTATGTCCTTACCCTAACCATAATCCTAACCTTAAATCCTATACCCTAGTCCTAATCCTAACCCTAACCCTAAACCTTGATCATAACCGTAATTGTAATTGAAACCTAACTCTAATCCTAATAATTAAATCCTAAATATTAACTGTAACAATAATCATAACCCTAACCCTAACTATAATCCAAAGCCTAACCCTGATCCTAAGTCTAACCATAATTCTAACCCTAACCCTAAATAAAATTCTAACCCTAACCATAAACTGAGCCCTAACGTTAAACCTTGGCACTGAATCCTAAATGTAACTATAACCATAACCAAAAGCCTAAACCCCAACACTAACCATAGTCATACTCATTAAATGTTGAACCCTAATCATAAATGGTAAACCATAATCATTAACCTAAACAAAATCCTATCTGTAATTCTAATAAAACATTTAATCCTAATCTTGACCCTAACACTAACCCAAACCATATCCCTAGGTTTAATGCTATTTACATTTATCCAAACCCTAGTCCTAATACTAACCATGACATAAATGCTAACCTTAATGATAATCCTAATCCTAAGCCCTAATCTCAACTGCAATCAACATGATCCTAATCCTAACAATAATACTAACCATGATGTAAACCCTAATCCAGACAATAATTATAATTATAAGCCCTAATCCCAACCCTAATCAAAATACCAACCCTGACCTTAATACTAACCATGATGTAAACCCTAACCCTAATGATAATTCTAATCCTAATCTCTAATCTCAACCATAATACAATCTATAATGTATGTCCTTACCCTAACCATAATCCTAAACTTAAATCCTATACCCTAATCATAATACTAACCCTAAACCTTAATGATAACCATAAACCTAACTCTAACCCTACCAATAATCTTAAATCTAACCCTAAATATTAACTATATAAAAATAATTATAACCCTAACCCTAACCATAATCCAAAGCCTAACCCTAATCCTAAGTCTAACCATAATTCTAATCCTAACCCTACCATAAACCTAATCCTAACATTAAACCTTAACACCAAATCCTAAATGTAATTATAATCATAACTATAAGCCTAAACCCTAACCCTAACCATAATCATACTTATTAAATGCTAAACCCTAATCATAAATGCTAAAATATAATTGTAAATGGTAACCATAATCCTAACAATAATTCTAATATTATCTTTAATCCTAATCTTCACCCTAACACTAACCCAAACTATAAACCTAAACCAAATTCTGACAGTAATTCTAATCTTAACCTTAATCCCAACCTTGACCCTAACACTAACCCAAACCATACCCCTAGGTTTAATCTTGACCCTAATACTAACCCAAACCATAGCCCTAGGTTTAACACTAACCCTATTTACATTTATGAACCTAATTTTTACCATAAAACTAACCTTTACCATAACCCTACCACTAACCTTAACCATAATATTAGAACTAACAATAACAGTAACACTAACCATAACAATAACCCTTACACCATCAATTTAAAAAATAAAAATCATAAAATATCTTCCATGGTGCGCCACGACTGCTACTAGCTTATATATATAATATGCCGAGGTAATCTTTCTCGAGGTGCCTATTTTCATCAACCCTAACCCACACAAACCTTGCAATTTGATGAAAATAGGTGCCTCGAGAAGGATTACTCTTGGCGTATTATATATAGGTATATATAAGATAGTTTTAAAAAATCAAATTATATGAAAAAAACATTCTATCTAACAAAAAAATATTATTGAAATCAACATAATACATAAATCAATATTCCCTTATAAATTGCAAAATATATAGAGTTTATAATTTTAGAGAGTTGTTTTCATGGACGGTTTATTATGAGTGAACGTGTAAGAAAATTGGATCAAACATTGATGTAGCCGAAATGCAATATTTTATAGAACTGCGAGTAAACAAATTCAAAGCATGATGTTACTAAAGCAATTTGATTCAATTAGAGGTCTAACAAATGGAGTTCTTCAATTTCCCTTAAAAATGTAATATTTGAAAAATGTTCATATATTATAGATGAAAAATCGAGTGTGTTTTGTCTTGAACAGTAGAATGCTCTATTTTTTCTTCAACGGTTTTTTTTTTCCTTCAACGGTAACATCTTTTTTTGAATTATTGAGGTAGGTTTCTTTTCTTTCTTTTTTTAAATTATTTATTCAAGTCAATTGAAATTGTTTATCCACACGACTCCTATATTTGTGTGAATTAAATGTTCTCAATTATAGATATAAAAGTATACCTGTATAAATTTTATCAATGTTTATATTAACAGAGTTTTGAGAAGGATTTTAGATAATAAGTGAGGTTTTATATTCCAAGCTATAAATAATTCATGTGAAATCTTAATTTTTGTAAACTATTAGAAGGCATGAAACATTTTAAGTAGCAAGGTAATCTAGATTGAATACATATACATTTACATAAATTAAAACAAATTTTAGAAATACATATATTAAAGGTAATCTAGATTGAATACATATACATTTACATATATTGAATACATATACATTTCTGAACTATTGTGAGATTCAGCACTCCCTCATCTTCTACTATATTGATACTTCATTTACCATGTTTGAGAATCTTGTCATGAACTTGTGACTGTCCTGCTTCATTGCTATATTGTTGAGAGTCCATTGAATTGTGATTGCCTTCATCCAATAGTATTCCTTCTTCTTCTGCTGTCTCATATATAATTTTAGTAGCTAGCTCTGTCAATAGTTGGTCTGATAATTTTCTTGCTCAAAGGTTAACCAAGGTCTCTTGGTCAAACACCTCATGCGTAATTGGTTTTTTAATTGGAGAATCAGAGAACATCAGTTGCTGCACTAGAACATCCATGTTAGAATTGTGGGCTTATGCCGGCTTCCAATCGAGTAGCATAATCTGTTTATTATTACTCAAGATCATCATAATGCAACTTATTGCACAATAAAAGATGGACGCCTTATATGAGTAAAGATTGGAAGGCAAAGCTTTGACGGGACTAAATGAAGATGTTTGTAGCTCCGTATGTCGAGAGCAATGAGAGGCCAAATGGAGTGAACATTGAAGAGGATTTGTACAGTGATTATCACACACCCTAAACTGGGTAAATGAGTGAGACTTACATTGAGTTGTGAAATGACCTAGCTAGTGCTGATATAGCATGATGGTGTCCTCGTTTTGGAGAGCAACTTTCTGTTCCCAATATCCCCATTTGGATTTTAGGGAAATGGATTTTGGTAATTCCTTAGTAGTGTCATGCAGTATACACACTCTAGCCTCTCGATGCGGAAACTCAAAGGTAATTAGGTCATGTTTAACAAATATTCCAAGTCTATTGGCAATGGTTTCGATGATATCCAAATCTCTGTATTCTAATGGAAAATTTGGTAAGGCAATCCAAATGGGGAAGAATAGTGGGGATCTATCCTCGAGCATGACATTGGGGGTCCATATCGAGGTGAAGAGACCTAGACCTTTGCAAAACCAACTTTTATTCTTATGGATAACATCTATCATATCATTAGATTCAAATTTTGCAAGAAAATATCCCAACTTAATATTTAACCAAAATATATCTGATAAACCTGGCCAGTTTTCCAAGGCCCAAAGCTTAATATCATCAATCGATAGGTCTAGTTTCAAGAATTTACCTATTAGTGCTTTGTCCCAAAGGAGTTGAATTTGATCTTGAAGAAAATGATCTATGAAATTAATTATTGAGGTAGGTTGAAAGTCAGAGCCCTACTAAAGAATCAGTTGAAGTTGTCTCTGTTTGACCTGCCAAACTTGTAAAGACTGATTTGGTTTGAAGGGCGCTCTACTTATCATTGGCCGCTAGAACTCTAAAGAAGGTCCAGTGGGCATCTATTTCTTAATCCTTGTATCCCCCCTATCATTATTAGGACCCTGAGCATATCGAATGACTACAAGGGAACCTAGTGGCATGCCTTCACAAATATCAAATATTTGATGTTTTTGTAGAGGACGGCCCCTACTCATACCCTTTTATCTGGGCATATATCAAGATCTATTGAAACCTGGCCGAATGAAATTTGAATTTTTTTCCCGCTCATGACATTTTTCAAAAAACCCTCAGCCCGAAGAGATGAGGTCATGTTTGAATGTTGTCGCTTGCCTCTTGACTACTTGCAAAGAAGACTCACCAATCTCAAAAGTAGGGGTTGCATTGCTTCTGGGAGGGTTGGTGAGCAGATTAGATGTCATCATATGAGATCGATTCTTCTCTATTACAGGCATGTTGTAAAACTTCTTATTCTGAACCCCACCCTTATTATTTGTTGGTGTCTTAATGTGGAATCTGGGGTTAACGAAAAAGGGCTTTGCCGGCTGGACTATCACTTTCCCTCTAAATATCTTCATGAAGTTGTCAACATCAGACTGGGGCATACTATCTATTTTAGCCAAGTTTTTCTGAACAAATGGAACCGACTAAAACCTAGAAGGATGATACACGTGTCTGTTCTGGGCCATGTTGAAGTCACCTAGCTTTGCTCGTTGCAAACCCTTACCCTTACTAGCAATTCCTTGTTGTAAACAATACTGCTCAAACAACTAACTCTGTGATTGCAGTGGCTTCCTGATGTCGTATGCCTTCCTTTTCTACCCATCTTTGTACCCACCATTTCCACTGAACCCTCTGCTCGGACCTCTGCTCATCGTCACCATCAGTTTCTTTCAATTTATTTTTTAGTAGATGACATTTTTAATATTGTACATAAGTGATTCTAGCAACTATATAAGGAGGTTGGTATTTTATCATAAAAAGAATTCTAATGTTATTAGGCATATAAGAACTTAATCATAATGAGTAAAAACACTTTCAAATGGATTCTAGATGATATTTATGATGGTTTTGTCTTCCAAGCCATAAATGATTCATGTAAAGTCCTAATTCTTGCAAACCTCTAGAAGGGATGAAAACTTTCAACTAGTGATTAAAGTAATCTAGATTGAAAATATACACACTCACATATATTGAAACTAACCTTAGAAATATATATGTTATTGTAAAAAAAATAACAATTGATAAAATATGTGGATAGTTTACATGGCTAAGGGATTGATAAAATTTGATATTAGTTATTTGTTATAAAAAAGAAGCAAGTTTACCATGTATTTTATAGACAAGATATAAATTCTTTAAGGGCCAATGCTATAAGCTAAAAAGATATGTTCAAACTCGGTTAAGGCATCCAAGAAGGTGACATTTTTAATATTGCACATAAGCAATATTTAGCAACTACATAATGAGTTTAGTATTTTATCTTAAGAGGAACTCTAAATTTATTAGGTATAAAAGAACCCGTTTATAATGAGTGATATCATGTTGCTAAGGTGCATGAGTTTCCATCATTTTGATTTGTTCCTTCATGTTTCTATAAATATTGTGGAGCAAGAAAACTATGGCCAAGACAACAAAAATGAAACCCCAATAGGATTAAAATCAACATACAAAAAAATAGGTATCACAAAAACTAGTGAGCTACTGGATGCATTTGAAAATATGGAGACAATTGAAGAAATTGAGGATTTATCTAGAGAGAAAACATCATTATAGGCAAATTTGAATGAAAAGCTCATGTAGAATTTAATAAACAATCAAAACCTTAGAAATGAAGAAATGTTGTCGGAGTCTTTAGCTAAGGAACAAGGTAAAACACTAGACTACTAGCCCCCTAATAATGTTGTTGAGTATGTTAAATGGTAAATTATTAAAACTACTAATATTTGTGTGTATCTTACAAGAACATTCATATATACATTCTATAATACATAGTATTGGGCATCACTTAGGATTTGACTTAATTTAGTAGCAATTTGAGGTAAAAGAGGAGCTTTGTCATCAATACTTTTCATTTAACATAGTCATAAAAAGGTAGTCTTCATCGTCATTAATTTTTTAATTTAGTTCAACTCATTGTCCTTGTACATCATGATATATTTTTAAGATATGTACAAATATTATGTTTCGCATCTACAATTTGATTAGTTTATGTTGAATTAAATAAAAATCTAGTGATGATGATGAAAGTCATATTTTCACTTGAAGTACCACATAAATATAATTTGACATAGTCCTATGAAAATCTCAAATCCTTTTATACCAAATATTTTTTGCCAATACCATCATCGACTCAGTCATGATACTGAGAAATGTTTCCATTTGAAATTTATTGTTCAAGACCTTATTGATTCCAATGTTATATCTATTTAGGGTGTTAATGATCAAGGAAACAAATTTAGGGCCCCTCCTAACCAAAACTTTCAAATCTGTACCAATCCCTTACCTTCTCATTCAACGAATGCTATTGATTCTACCCCTTCCTTTCCATCTTCTCCTACCAATGTTGTTGACTCTCCTACTATTGCACAAAATATGATGATGAGTGTACTAAGGCCAACAATGTTGCCAACCTTATTGATGAATCCAAATCCAAAACAAAACATGATCTTTGCATTACATGTGATTCTAAGGAGACTATTAGGGCACCTGATGGCCCTATTTACATTGTTGTAAAGATTAATGGTGTTAACTCTTGTGGAGTCCTTATAGATCCCACTTTCATGGTGAATGTTATAACTAAAGAAAATATTTACAAAAGACACCTCCAGGTGAACCCACAATAGTGGTACACCTTTTTTCCTAAATGGACACTGAACTCTACATTTTGAAAAAAACTTTCACATTCATATGCATATTGTTGTTAAACCGTTTGAAATCAGAAGATGAAGTAAATTAGAGTCTTTTAGGATTTTATGTCTAGATTCTTATATAAATTTTTTTTTTTTATTTTTGAATTGATTTGAATGGTTTTTTCTTTCTCCCACAAAAATTGGTATATTTCTAAAAATGTCATTTTCAAAGAGTTACATTGTTTTCATAGAGCATAATTTTTTTTCTAAAATAGATATCAATGTTCTTCTTTCAAATTTACCTTTTTAACATCCATATGGAGGGCTTGAAATTGGTTTTACAACATTATCATGATTATTGCATATTTTATTAACGTTTGAAGTTGACTAAACCATAATTTTGACATACCTTGACAACATAGCTTATAACTTGTCGTGTATTTGTTCAATTTCATTTTTATTTTTTGATAGAAAGAGAAATTAAATACTTAGGGCATAGATAGTTTTTCTATTTTTTTTGTCTCATTTACTCATTTTTCATAAGAGTTAAACATAGAGGTAGACATACAGTGAAATATCTATGTTTAGTAAAACTAAAAATGCAAAGTCATCATAAACTTAATATATATTAACTTTATAATCATTGGAAATATTTTTCTTAGTAGTACCTTACTACATAGATAGGTTTGTCAAATAGATTCATTCGATCTGCCAAAAGATAAAGTCAAAGTGATTTTTTGTCATCATTTTATTAGGTGTGAAGGAGACTCCAATGTAGGTATGAATGAGGAGTATAGATGTTATATCAATATTTTTTTTTATCTAAGAGGTTTTGAGCTAACCATTTGTAATTAATTCCTTCAAATGAATCCTCTCAAAGATTAAATCATCATATTTTATTAAAAATGTGTTATTTCAGCAAAAATCAACATGTCTAAAAAAGTGTAACCCACTATTGTGGGGTCACCCCTCCATCATGACTCATATAAAAAATTGGATGTGATGATTAAGATTTTCAATAATTTTACTTGTCCTACCCATGGTTCCATTACCTTTCCCATTAAAGTTGGTAAGAAATCCTTAGATGTCACCTTTGTTGTCATCCCAACTTCTGATCAATTTTAAGTCAAACTTAGTCTTGGCTCACTTCCATGAACAAAATTGTCTCTCTTGTCCATAAGTTTTTGAAAATTTCCCTTAGTGGGTAAATCATCATGATTAACCATAGTATCTTCCATCCTTTAGCTAGTCGAGTGGACTTTGACCTTGACATATTTTGGCCTAACATGGCTCAACCAATTCAACCCCACAAAGATAATTTCTTCTTATTCTATCAAAAAATCAAATCCAAAATGATTTGTGAACTTAGGAATCCTAAGTTAGTCCCATATCCTTACCCTAGACTTGGAATCCTTCCTACACCTTCCATACCTCCCATTAATGCTTTAGAGCCCCCTCCTATATCCTAAAAATGCCTTGCAACTACTATAGATCTCAACCTAGTGTGGTTCCTTTCATTCTTTGTCCTAAATAAGAAAATGACTTGATGTTGATTGATATTAAACCAACCCAAAATTCAAACAAAACCAAGCATAGTCATTATGCCCGTGACCATTGCCATAGATCTGTCATGCTAGGATCCATGATCTTGTTTCCCAAAATATTTACTCTACTAAGACACCTTCTAATGTCTTGATTTCCTTTGACCAAATTATGCATAGCCCGAGGGAGAAAGTTAATCTAAAGAAAATAAAATTTCATAAACATAATGATTCTATTCATATTAGAGATTCTATTGTCATAAAGTTTGATGAAGAAGAGACTCTTTATGATGATCATTACAATATTTCGAATGAAAATGACATTAATGCTAACAATTTTGATGATATGCATGAGCTTATTGATGTTAATCATGATTTACCTTCTAGATTTGCAAAACAATGTTTTCTCCTAGTGACAAACAAAGCTACTCATCATTAGAGCATGGTCCTTGTTTGGAACTTGTTATAGCTCCATCTACCATGCTCATCTTTGCACCTTTTGTGTGTTTCCCACCTTCCCTAAATGATAAAGACCAAGATGGGGAGTAGGCAATATGCTTGACTAGCTCCTCTTGTACAATGGATTCTTTTATGTGTTTAGTTGTTTGTCTCACTTGCTATATATGGATTCTTTTAGATTTCTTTAAATGAACCTTATTGTTTTGTTGGCACAAGGTGATAAAGGAATTGATATGTTATGTAATTCCTCTATTTGTATCTCATTTTTATTTCTTCTATATGTCATGCATTTGTTATTGTTTGTAAATGTTCCTTTGTATTGTTTGATTGGAGATGATGCAAAGTGGTAGGAACCATTATTTTTGGTCTTCACAATGCCAACCCAAAAAACTCTTTCTTTATATCTCTTGTGTGATCTTCTTCCATTGTTCTCATCTACAATTGAGGGATGGTGTTGATTCATTTTTTTATAATTCTAGATATACATGAGTTAAATCATATGATCATACTAACCCTAGAGTTAGTAGATCCCTTTTGTTCTCTCTTTGCCATGTTCTATATTTTTCTTGGTTTGTCCTTTATTCAGGGCATCACATAGTGGAAACATCTCATGGGTGCATTTATGCTCTATTAAAGTCATTTCTCCCATAAGGTATTTGTAATCACTTTAATGCGGGGCCACACACTTTTCTTCTTGTTTTACATTTTGCACACACATACTAAGTGATTCAATGCAATCTCTTATATATATGGATATGGGGAAACTTATTTCCTTGGACTTATCCTCTCATTACTTTATCATGATTCGTGCTTTATTTAGTGGATTCCTTTGGAGAGTATTATTTCCTTACGATTCATCCTTCCTTTTTGGATCTCTTTTGGAGATAATACTTTCCTTATGGACCGATCCCCCTGTGATGGATTTCATAACTGGACTATGATTCACTTGGTTATCCTTTTTTGATGGGTTTACTAGCATAATACAACTTGCTAGACCTTTAATTTCATATTTTGCAGTAGTATTATCTCTTTACATAACCCCTAATAATTAAAAACCTCTCTCTCTCTCTCTCTCTCTCTCTCTCTCTCTCTCTCTCTCTCTCTCTCTCTCTCTCTCCCTTAAATGAGTGTTGATTATTTTTATCTTAGTTTTGGATTTGGTGAGGACATAAGTCACTTGGGAGCTTGGTGTCTCTTTGTCTCCTTGACCTTGTTAAAAAAAATTCCAATGCATTGATCTACTTTACTGCGAGTATGAGGTAGTCTCATACTCCTGCTAAAGTGGGGACTAAATGTAAAATCCTAAATTATTGAACCTATAATTATATTCTCAATTAGGCCCCATTTTGGTGTTCTCAAGATTTCATGTTTGTTATGCTTGTTCCAACCCTACACTACCTACATTTTTGGCTTTTTTTCCATTTTCATGAATCACAATTTAAATTTCATCTTCTTTTGGCAAGAAGAGGGCAAGAAAAGCATCCTCTTCTAAGGAAGAGGGAACCAAAATATTCCTCTTCCCTGTATTTTCCCTTATAATTAAAATTGGGATCATATCTCATTGCATTAGTGAGATTTCTAGTTGCACATTGGCCACCTAGTTTGGAGCCCAAAAATGTTGAGAGAGTTAAAAAAATCAACCTACTTCTCCTCATTTTGACATCATGCATTCATAAAGATGAGATGGATTTCAAGTACTCTCCTATAATTTTGCATCCAAGCATTCAAGATCAAGACTTCAAAAATTCCTCAAGCATCCAAAACATCTTTGAAGGGAATATTCTCCATTGTAGAAATATTATCTCTCTTGATGGCCAAGTAGATGAGACCTCAATCAAAAAAGAAGATCATTTTTCTTCTTGCATTCATTCATCCATCTATTCATCAAGGCGAGATTCAATTAAGCATAACAACATTGAATATATCTGAGGACTATTTGTAGATCTATGCATTTGTGAAGGGCATACTTGATCATTTTATATATTCCAAGGTTTAAAGACTATATACAACCACATTCAAGAAACATAAAATAATCTTCATAGGCATCATGATCTCAATATGGTTTATGGAGGTATATGCATTTACAAAGTAGATCTAATATTTACTTTGCATTTATAAAATTTCTTTTAATGCACTTTTATTTTTATTTCAAGGTTGATTCCTCAACCAAGGTTTGACCAAGGAAAACCCATTTCTACCCAACACTTCCTTTTTTTGTGTGGAGGAACAGGTGGCATTCGCACTTCTTTGAATCCAAAAAGTACAGGACCTAATAAGTAGTCTGCAATTGAATAAAGTCAAAAGCACAATTGAACAGGACACCTAAATGACCCTCTTTCTAGGAATAGGATGACCAAACTTCCCTCATCCATGCAAAACAATGCCAAACTGAAATCACAGGTCAATGATAATCTCTAGTTTCTTTTTTTTATACGTGTACAAAGTTTTTTATTTTCTGTCAGGCTATATATTTTGCAACTTGTCATTTTGGCCTATTTTGTCTTCTATCTTCTATTTTGTTATTTCAATAGTTGTACAGGATAAATAGAATGAAACTTATGCTATATTAGAACTTTATACCAAGCAAAATTGTTAGTTTTGGTGGCAACATAAAAATGCTCACCACAAGTAAATGGATATAATTATATAAAAATTGAAAGAGATTATTATAGATGTCATAATAGAATTGTGTATTTATAGACATAACATTCATATACGTCATACATTCCAATAAATGCCTCATCAAAGTTTGGAATTTCTCGCACTTTGGGCACTTAAGAGGATTCATCAATATGATGAGGCATGGAATGTTTTGATACCTTGGTGAGAGAAACAATGGTTTTCCTATCATAAACCCACACATTTAAACATGTTGGTAGTGAGGGGTCATCCCTAGGACAAACAAAACAAAATTTATGCTATATTATAAATTTTTATCAAGCAAAATTGATAGTTTTTGGGGCAATAGAAAAATGTTTTCCACAAGAAAACAAATTTAAATTTTTGAAATATAAGAGAGATTATTGTAGAAATCATAAAAAAATCCCATAACTTAAAAACAAAATGTTTTTATACCATGTTCCATAGATTTTGAGAAATACCATGTCAAATTTTTGCGCTAGCAACACTTAAGAGGATGTGTCGTTACAATGTGTCCTGGAATGTTCATAGAACTTAGTGAGAAAAATAGGTGCATATTTGGCATAAAACCACCCAATAAAATTTTTTGGGGCTGAAAATTTGTGCCCAAGTTGAACAAAAAAAAATATCATGCTATATTGTAATATTTCACTAAACAAAATTGATAATTTTCAGGATAGTAGAAAACTGATCATCACAAGAAAATGGGTTTGATTATTTGAAAACTTATAAATTTCATTGCAAAGGAGCATAAAACAACCCCTTATCTTTAGACTCAATGTTTGTATGTCTCATTGATTCCCAGAATGTTCCATCAAAGTTCGGCATTTTTTGCACTTTGGGTGCTTAAGAGGATGATTGAATACAATGTTGCCTACAAAGTTCACGTAACATGGAAAGATAAGAAAGCTAATGCCTAGAATAAACCTACCCACCTAAATTTGTTGGCATTGATAGTTTGTGTTAAGTACAAACAAAAATGAAATTGATGTTATATCGCAACTTTTAACTTAGTGAAATTGATAGTTTATGGGGTAGCAAAAAAATTCACCATCAAAAAATGGATTTGATTCTTTTAAAAGAGAGAGTGATTGTAGAGGTTCGTAACATGACCTAGTAACTATTACAACTAGTTGTTTCCATTGCACCAAAATATTGACCTATTAATGCTTGATACAACCACTAGACTTATAGAAGACATAGGAGGTTGTTAAACCATGTCACGAATCCCAAAGGGAGACATTGGAGATTAGTCCAACAATCCCCCCCTTAGCATCATCCAAGGGGATTCGAACCTATGACAAAGCTCTGATACCACTTGTTACAACTAGTGGTTTTCATTGCACCTAAAGATCGACATGTTAATGCCCAATACAATAACTAGACTTATAGAAGACACGGGAGGTTGTTAAACCATGTCACAAATCCTAAAGGGTGAAATTGGTAGTTATTCCAAGAGTAAATTGAAATTAAAAAAATGTGTCATAGATTCTAAAAAACACTTGTCAAATTAGGGAAATTTTTTCACTTTGAGCACTTAAGATAATGCATTGGTACTGTGTGGCTTAGAACATTTGGATGACTTGGAAAGAAAAATAGGAGAATTCTTGGCATAAGCTTATCCATATAGATTTTTTGGTGCTGATGGTTCATACCTAAGACAAACAAAAAAATCTTTATGCTATATTGTAACTTTTCCCTAATGGAAATTGATAGTTTTTGGGGTAGCAAAAAAATGTTTGTCACGAGATAATGGATTCATTTTTTTCTAAAAACTAAGAGGTTATTGTAGAGGGGCATAACAAGACCCCTTAGCATTAGATGGAACATTCATATGTACCATATATTCTAATAAATGCCTCATCAAATTTTGGAAGTTTATGCACGCAATTAAGAAGATGTTTGTACTATGTGTCTTAAAAGATTAGAGAAAATTGATGAGAAAAATAAGAGCATGCCTAGCATATAACTACCTATCCAAATGTGTTTCCATCAATGGTTCATGACTAGAATAAATAGGACAAAATTTATGCTATATAGGAACTTTCCCCAAGTGAAAATTACAATTTTTAGGGTAGCAAAAAAGTGTTCACCACAAGAAAATGAATACGAAATTTTATAAATTGAAAGAATTTATTGTAGATAGTATAAGACGAACTCATTTCTTTAGATGGAAATTTTTGTATGTAACATAGATTCTAATAAATACCTCATAAATGTTTGGTAAATTTTGCACTTTGAGCACTTAAGTCGATGTGTACCAATGATGTGGTTTGGAATGTTTAGGTACTTGGCAAGAAAAAAAAGGTCATTTCAATTATAAACTTGTCCATATGAACGTGTTGGAACTGCTAGTTCATGACCAAGATGAATACAACAAAATTTATGGTATACTAAAACTTTTCACTAAGAAAAAACAATAATTTTTTGGATACTGAAAAATTGTTCCCACAAGTAAATGGATTTGAGTATCTGAAAAATAGAGAGGTTTTATTATAGAGGGTCATAAAAAACCCAATAGCTTCAAACAAAATATTTGTAGGTGCCATAGTCTCCAAGAAATGTTACATCAATTTTTTGTAGTTTTTGCACTCTAGGCACTTAAAAGTATGTTTCAATACGATGTTCTCTAGAATGATTGGGTGACTTTGTGAGAAAAATAGAGGCATTCCTTGCATAAATCACCTTCCTAAGTGTATTGACACTAATGGTTTGTGCCCAAAATAAATAGAATGAAATTTATCCTATATTGCAACTTTTTACTAAGTGAAATTGATGATTTTTGGAGAAACGCAAAAATAATCTCTACAAGAAAACTATGGCCAAGATGATGAAATGAAATCCCAATAGGATTAAAATCTACAGCTAGAAAAAATTGTGTTACAAAAACTAGTGAGCTACTAGATCTATCTGCAAACATGGAGACAAATGAACAAAAATCTCATGGAGAATGTAATAAACAATCAAAACCCTGGAAATGAATAAATTTTGTAGGAGTCTTTAGCTAAGGAACAAGGTAAAACACTAGAATGCCAACTCCCTAATGATGTTGTTAAGTATGTTAAATGGTAAATTAATAAGACTACAAATATTTGGGTGTATCTTAAGAAAATTCATATAATACACTCTATAAAACATAATATTGGGCATCATTTAGGATTTGACTTAATTTAGTAGCGATTTGAGCTAAAAGATGGGTTTTTTCATCAATGCTATTTTTATTTAACTTAATCATAAAAAGACAATCTTCATCATCATTAATTTTTCATTTATTTCAACACATTAGATGTACATCATGATGATATTTTAAGATATCCACAAATATTATGTTTTGCATATATAGTTTGATTAGTGTAAAGTAAATTAAATAAAAATCTAGTGATGATGATGAAATTTATCCTTTCACTTGGAGTATCACATAAATATTATTTAACATAGTCCTATGAAACTCCCAAATCCTTTGATCCTAAAGCTTTTTGCGAATACCATCATCAACCTGGTCATGATACTAAGAAATCTTTCCATTTGAAATTTATTGTTCAAGACCTTATTGATACCAATGATATATTTTTTGAGGGTATTAATGATCAAGGAAACAAACTCATTGCCCCTCACAACCAAAACTTGCAAATCTATACCGATCCCTTATCCTCTCATTCTACAAATACTATTGAGTCTACCCATTCCTTTCCATCTTCTTTCACCAATGTTGTTGACTCTTTTACCATTGTAAAATATGATGATGAGTGCATTAAGGCCTACAATGTTGTCAACCTTATTGATCAATGCAAATCCAAACCAAAACATGTTTGTTCCTTTACATTTGATCCTAAGGAGACTATTAGGACACCTGATGGTCCTCTTTACATTGTTGCAAAGATTAATGGTCTTCCCTCTCATGGATTCCTTATAGATCTCACTTGCATGGTATATTTTAAACTAAAGAACATATTTACACAGGACATCTCCATCATGAATCCTATGAAAAATTATATTTTATTATTAAGACTTTCAATAGTTTTACTTGTCCTACTCATGGTTCTATTACCTTTTCCATTGAAGTTGGTAAGAAATCCTTAAATGTCACTTTTGTTGTAATCCCAACTTATAATCAATTTCAAGTCATAATTGATCTTGGAGCTCACTTCCATGAACACTATTATCTATCATATCCATAAGTGTTTAAAATTTATCCATAATGGAGAAATCATTATGATTAACTATATTATCTATCAACCTTTAGACAGTCGATGAACCTTTTACCTTGACTTCTTTTGTCTTAGCATGCCTGGACAATGCAACTCGTAAAGATAGTTTATTCTTATTCTATCAAAGATTCAAATCCAAAATGATTTATGAACTTATAAATCCTAAGGTAGTCTCATCTCCTTGTCCTAGAATGGGACTCCTTCCTACACCTTCTATACCTCCTATTTATGCTTAAGATACCCCTCCTATAACATATAAATTCCCTACAACTACTATCTCTCAACCTAGTGTGGTTCCTTCCATTCTTCATCGTAATTAAGAAAAGGACTTGATATTGATTGATCCTAAACCAATCTGAATTTCAAACAAAACCAATCCTAATCATTGTTCCCATGACTACTACCATATATGTCATGCTAGGGCCTATGAGCTTTCTACCCAAAATATTTATTTCCCTAAGACACCTTGTAATATCTTAATTCCCTTTGACCAAACTATACATATCCCAAGGGAGGAAGTAAATCTAAAGAAAATAAAATTGCATAAACATGATTCTATTCATATCAGAGATTCTATTGCAATAATTTAGATGAAGAATATACTCTTGATGATGATCATTAGAATATTTCCAATGAAAATGACTTTATTACTAACAATTATAATGATATGCATGAGCTTATTGATTTTAATCATGATTTACTTGCTAGATTTGTAAAACAATTATCCCTAGCTCCTAGTGACAAACAAAGTGACTCATTATTAGAGCATGGTCATTGTTTGGATCTTGATATAGCTTCATCGATCATGCTCAATGTTGTGTCTCTTGCATTTTTCCCACCTTCCCTAAATGATAATGACCGAGATGGGGGGTAAGCAATATGCTTGACTAGATCCTCTTGTACAATGGATTATTTTATGTGCTTTCTTGTTTATGTTGCTTGTTATATGTGTTTTGTTTAAATTTTTTTAAATGACCCTTATTGTTTTGTTGGAATAAAGTGATAAATAAATTGATCCATCATGTCATTCCTTGATTTTTATCTCATTTTTATTTCTTCTATATTTTGTGCATGTACTATTATTCGTAAATGTGTCTTTGTATTGTCAAATTGGAGATGATGCAAAGCAATAGCAACCATTCTTTTGTTTCTCTACAATGCCATCCCAAAAATACTCTTTCTTTGTATCTCTTATGTGATCTTCTTCCATTGTTCTCATCCACCTTTGGGGGATGATGTCTATTCATTTTTCTATAATTCTTGATATATACATGAGTTATCATATGATCATACTAACCCTAGAGTTATTAGATCCCTTTTATGCTCTCTTTGTCATGTGCTATATTTTCCTTGGTTTCTTCTTGATTGGGGGCATCCATACTGGAAACATCTTCTGGGAACTCATGTATGATTTCTTAATCTATTGCTCCCATTAAGGAATTTATAATTACTTAATGCGGGGGGGTACATTCTGCTCCTTATTTCAAATTTTGCACACACATACATAGTGATTCAATGCAATCTCTGATATAGATGGCTAAGAAGAAAATGATATCCTTGGACTTGTCCTATTATTACTCTAGCATTCCATGTGCATTACTCACTGGATCCCTTTGGATACTATGATTTCCCTAGAACTGGTCATTCATTTATGGATCCCTTTTGGAGACAATGCTTTCCTTAAGGACTAATCCCCTTGTGATGGATTTCATAAGTGGATAATGATTCACTTGGTGATCCTTTTTTTGATGGGTTGAATAGCATAATACAACTTATTAGACCTTCAATTTCATATTTTACAGTAGTATTTTCTCTTTACATGGCCCATAGTAAGTCAAAACCTTACTAGGCTAGTTGGTTATGTCTCTTTCCTTCCCTCTCTTTCTCTCTCATTTTGAGTGTTTCTTCTTTCTATCCTTGTTTTGGATTCGATGAGGACCTAAGCCACTTGGGGACTTGGTGTCTCATTGTCTCCTTGACCTTGATAAAAAAAATTCAAAAGCATTGATCTACTTTAATGTGAGCATGAGGTAGTCTCATACTCCCTCTAAAGATGGGGGAAAATGTACCATCCTAAATTGTAAGAGCCTATTATAATTAGATTCTCAATTAGGCCCCATTTTAATATTCTCAAGATTTCATGTTTGTTATGATTGATCCATCCCCACACCGCCTATATCTCTGGCTATCTTTCCTTCTTCTTGACTCCCAACTCAAATTTCATCCTCTTTTGATAGGAAGAGACCATAAGAATCATTCTCTTCTCAAGAAGAGGGAACCAAAATTGTCTTATTCCCTATACTTTTCCCTAGAATTAAAATTGGGGGTCCATCTCATTTAATTAGTAATATTTATAGCTTCTCATCGGTATTCTTCAAGTTTTGAGCCCCAAAATGTTGAGATGGGTATAAAATAAACCTACTTATCCTCATTTGTTCATCAAGCATTCATAAAGACAAGTTGGATTTCAAGTACTCTCCTACAATTTTCCCTCCAAGAATTCAAGATCAACACTTCAAGAATTCCTCAAGAATCCAAAACAACTTTGAAGGCAATCCTCTCCATTTTAGCAAGATTCTCTCTCATGATGGCCAAGTATAGGAGACCTCAATCAAGCAAGAAGATCATTTTTCTATCTACATCCATTCATAAATCCATTCCTAAAGGAAAGAGTCAATCAAGCATTACAACATTGAATATCTTTGAGGAGTATTCATAGATCTATACATTTATGAAGGCCATCTTGATCCTGTTCTACATTCAAAGGTTCAAAGACTATATACAACCACATTCAAGAAACATACAAGCATCTTCATAGACATCACAATCTCAATATGGTTTATGGAGGTATATTCATTTACAAAGTAGATGTAATATTTAATTTATATTTTTGGGAACATCCTGAAGTGCAAGGGTAATTTATGAGCCTCTCATCTAGGAGGTCTTGGGTTTCAATCTATTCAAGCCACATGTTGATACCAGCTTTGGGCCATTACCAATCCAAAAAATAAAATTACTTTACATTTACAAATTTTCCTTTAATGTCATTTTATTTATATTTTAAGGTTGATTCCTCAACCGAGGTTTGACTAAGGAAACCCTCTCTCTACCCAACACTGTTCTCATTTTTTATCTGTAGGAATAGGTGATGTTCACCCCGATTTGGACATAGAAAGTACAAGACCTAACAAGTAGTCTGCATTGAGTTCAATCAAAAGCACTATGAATAGGATGCCTAAACTTCCCTCTTCCTAGGAACAAGACACCCAAACCACCATCTTCCATGTTAAACAATATCAAAATAAAATCACATGTTAGTGGATTTCTCTAGTTGATGTTTCTGATACATGTACCAAGCTATCTATTTTCTATCAGGCTATATATTTTGCAACTTGTCATTTTTTCAATTTTTTCTTCTATCTTACATTATTCGATCACATTTCCCTAATCAATTCATAAGTTTCCACAAAAATAAAGGGGTAAGTGCAGCAAGATGGTGAACAAAAAGGGGGGTATAAGTGGCCACTTTTTTCTAAAATTAGGGAAAACTGAACTTCACAGAGAGATTTGAGGGTCATGCACTCAAAACTAGCAGTTGTGTAAAGACTAAGAATTTTAGTACTCTAAATCTAGTTTCTAAACTACTAAAAAAAAATTAAAATGGATAAGATTAATAGGGTTAAACATCTCGTGCACAAAAAATTGTTCCTGATTTTTTCAGAAAAACATAACATAGTTGTTTCCATGCGCTTCACAAAATCTATAGTTAGATTTAGTATTTTGAAAAATCCTTTTGTAGAATGATAGGTAAGATTGAAATCTAGAAGTTTATTTTTTTGTAATTTTATGTTGATTATTTTACTTTTTATGATTTTTTGAAGTGATCGCATCCTAAAAATCTGGTACCTGTTCGTGCGTTGGGCATAACTTGCATCAAAATATTCTAAATTGCAAACATTTTTTTAAGTGTATATAATCTAGTGTAGAACAATAATATGTATTTTTTTTTAATTCGGTCAAGTAGATCAAAAGTTATTAAAAAAATGGTAGACATATGTCTGTGAGGACTGTGAAGAAACTGGTAAAGAAAATTAAAATTTACTATGCTAATGTTGTCCAAAAATAGAAAAATTTATATGGTCAAAAATCTTAGAAGATGTGTGAGATGATGGTAGTAATTTTAGAGATACCCACTTGATCATTAGTAAAGCTAATGATGACGAAGTTGAGAAATCATGTTGAAAGAAGAAAAATATGTAAATGGACAAAATTGGAGGGAAAGTGGGCTTGCAAGCCTTAGGGTCGTACTCCAAACCTTTTACCAAGCCATAACCTATACGGGTTATGGTGTATAAAATAACACGCTCGGGTTTTGAAAACCAAAAACCACAATTTCAAGTTCTACATAACTTGTATAGGTTGTGAAGACATAAAACAACATTTTCATTCTTCCATAACCCATACGGGTTATGAAGACATTAAAAAAATTATTTGCAAATGTGTAATACAATACACATTTTTATAGATTTACATATATGATATGTTAATATGTAGGTATGTATACATATCTATATACATGTACTCTCTCTCTCTCTCTCTCTCTCTCTCTCTCTGAGATGCACACTAGTCAGCAAGAAGCTTAGGAAATGTTCTACTTCCTCTTCAACTCTCCAAGTTTGGATTTGATGTAATCCAATATTTCCAACCTTGAATCACAAGGTATTTCAACCAAGTAGTGGTGGTTAGACACCTATCCTACTTCTCCTCAATGCCTAAAGGCTTCACACAATTTCTTCCAAATTTTTGACTTAGGGACACTAGCCCTATTCTAGGCCAACTTGGGAAATCTTCACCAGTGGCTTTCCACAATCCAACCAAATGTTGGAACACCTTATTTATGATTTAAGGAAAGGGAAAAAACTCTCAAATTGACCCTTCAACTTCCACAATATGTCGAACACTAATTGACCTAGGAATCCTACTAGGTCTCCACAACTGGTTTTTGGTGTACAATTTCTCCTTTCGGATGAGAATACAAAAAATAAGGGAAGATTAAAATACCCTTTTTGAAGTTACAAATATCCCCAAAGCCTTAAAACCCTACTCCACTCTTGCAACACCTAACCCTTACTGAGTTCTCAGACATAATTGGCCAAATTAGGCTTAGCTTCCAAAGTAGGTGGTCAAGGATGGGCTCATGGGATTGGTTAAAGGTTTTTTAAACCTTCTTCACACTCCAACTAACACAAATCCACCTTCAATTTGGTCACACTGATCAATTCTTCAAACTGCACACTCCAACACACATCGACCTGGCTAAATATATTGAGATATTTAGCCTAGGGCTTGATGCAAACACCCTCAACCCTTCTAGCCATACCCTGAGTCTTTTGGATCACTATTTTTACATTCCTAAATTTTATTTTCCAAATAGATGAGGAATTCCACTGGTTCAAATGCAAGTTAGGGTTCCATTTGTAGGGCAGGTCTGGTTGAGGCTTCTTCCTGGACTGGGTTTAGGAAATGAATCAGAACTTTGGTTATACTACACTTATCAAATCAACTTCAATTGTTTTAGAAATTATAAACTCTAAGGATTCAACACATTTAAACAACTTTCTATCAACCCACCGTACACAATTGTACCAGTCATAAATACTCAGGGAAACTCTTGGTTTTTCTTTGATTTTGCATCAGAATTCATATTACAATCTTCTTACCTCTTGGTGAGGCCAAAACAAGTTGAAATAGGTTCAAATCATAAGCCAAACTAGTTCATATGCAGTTATGACCATTGGTCTTCCAATTTGAACCTCTCAAGCAACTTTTGAAAAGTTGCTCGAGCAACTTTTACATCTTTTGTGCAACTTTTGCAATTTTGCTCACCTAAGACCATAGGTTAGGATTCTAAACTTGAAATCAATTCAAACATGCCTAAAAGTATCCAAATTTAATGGAATCATGTTTAAAACTCACAAAACATCAAAAACACCTAATTCACCTATTGCTTAAAACCCTAAGATCCAAGTGGACTAAGGCATCCCAAGGCTTATAGGTATGCCTTAGGAATCCTTGACCACACAAATAGATCCAAACAACAAGAGAATGATGTCAAAGATCTATCCCATTATTAAAAACCACACTAAACTCAAAATCATAAGGAACATCTAGGATGTTACCTAGGGTGCCTTGTACCTCTCTCTCTCTCTCTCTCCAAATCTTAACACCTCCTAGAATAATTCATAGAAAACCAAAGTTTCTAATAGACATTGATTAATTATTCAATTGATTAAATATCGCGGTAGACCTCTTAACAATAATTTGTGGAAAGTTCTTGAATCTGACCACGAGGCAATGCTTGACATAATAAGGGTTAGAGCTGATCTAGAAGGTTCACTTGATTGATTTTGGGCCATAAAGATGAATGATTCTACAATATGGTAGAATGATTTTGACAATTTGTATATGATTCTATGTGCATATTTAGATGCCAATTTTTTTATATAAAAATAACAATCAACTGTAATGTGCATATTTAGATGCCAAATTTTGTATATAAAAATAACAATCAAATGTAATGTGCATATTTAGATGCCAATTTTTGTATATAAAAACAACAGTAGACTGTAATGTGCATATTTAGATACGAAATTTTGTATATATAAACAATAATGAGCTTCATCATGCATATTAGATGAAAAATTTGAACTATAAAAGTGCCCATGGGGTTGATTTACAAATATTAAGAGCCCACATTTTGTATATCCTAATTTGTACCATTTGATTATAAATACATATTTAATTTTGTATCCTTACATTTGTATCATCTTAATGCCATGTAAAGTACAAAAATTATGATTCCTTACTATGAATTTTGTATCTTTATTTTGTATCATCTTAATTTTTTATCCTTACATTTGTATTGTCTTAATTCCATGTACATTTGTATCATCAAATGATGTAATAGTTGGAGTCATTGAGTCAAAATTGGTCAAATGTGTCCAAAGTAAAATGGTGATTCCCTAGGGTGAAGGGATAGTGTTGAAGGATTGCATCCTGGCACCAAATGGTCTATGTCATTAGTTCTGGTTAGGCAGGTAAACACTAGTGACAACCCCGTTTCACCCATTGAATCACTAGAACATCTATGACCATGCCAGACCAAAGTGTCCCCAAGGTGCACTAAGCACGATTGGACAGTGATATTTTGAGGCTTGTATCTTGGACCCCGTGAGAGGTATCAGTAAACTGTGAGATGCTACAGGACTATGTTTCTAAGGCCTACAATAACCTCTCTCCATTCTGGGAGATCAAGTTTGTTTGAATTTGGCATGCCAATCTCCCTTGATGCCAAAACTTGTAGTGACAGTCAATTGAAAGTTGCACCACTGGGTTTCTTCCAAACCATTCATCTTGGCACTAAATGGTCTATTCCATTAGCTCTAGTTGGGTAGTTAAATGCTAGTGACAACCTTGTTTCACCCACGGAGTCACTAGAACGTCTGGGACCATGCCATACCAAAGTGTCCCCAAGGTGCACTAAGCATGATTGGGCAGTGATCGTTCGAGGCTCATATCTCAAACCCCATGAGAGGTATCAAGAAACTATAAGATGATATAGGACCATGTTTCTAAGTCCTACAATAACCTCTCTCCATTCTATTAGATTCAAATTTGTTTGAATTTGGCATGCCAATCTCGCTTGACGCCAAAACTTGTAGTGAGGGTCAGTTGAAAGTTGTACCACTAGGTTTCTTCCAAACCGTTCATCCTGGCAATGAATGGTTTGCATTATTAGCATTGGGTGGTTAAATGCTAGTGACAACCTCATTTTGACCATGGAGTCACTAGAATGTTCACGACCATACCGAACCAAAGTGTCCCCAAGGTGCACTAAGCACAATTGGGCAATGATCTTTCGAGGCTCATATATCGTACCCTTTGAGAGGTATCATTGAACCATGATATGCTACAAGGCCATGTTCCTAAGGCCTAAAATAACCTCTCTCCATTTTGGGAGATTCAAATTTTTTTGAATTCGGTATAGCAATCTCGCTTGATGCCAAAACTTGAAGTGACAGTTAGTTGAAAGTTGCAACACTGGGTTTCTTATAAACCATTTGTCCTGGCACTAAATGGTATGTACCATTAGCTCTGGTTGGATAGTTAAACACTAGTGACAACCTCTTTTCACCCATGGAGTCACTAGATCGTCCGCGACCATGCCAGACCAAAGTGTCCCCAAGGTGCACTAAGCACGATTGGCCAACAATCTTTCAAGGCTCGTATCTAGGACCCTATGAGAGTTATTGACAAATAATGAGATGCTACAAGACCATATTTTTGATGCCTACAATAACCTCTCTTCATTCTAGGAGATTCAATTTTTTTTGAATTTGGCATGCCAATCTTGCTTGACACCAAAACTTGTAGTAAAGGTCAATTGAAAGTTTCACCACATGTTTTCTTCCAAAATGTTCATCCTAGCACCAAATGGTCTATGCCATTAGCTCTAGTTGGGTGGGTAAATTCTATTGACAACCTCTTTTTGACCATGAAGTCACTAGAACATTTGCGACTATGTTGGACCAAAGTGTCCCCAAGGTGCAATAAGCATGATTGGGCAGTGATCTTTCGAGGCTTGTATCTTAGACCCCGTGAGAGGTATTGGAAAACCATGAGATGATACAAGACCATGTTTTTGAGGCCTATAATAACCTCTCTTCATTATGGGAGATTCAATTTTTTTTAATTTGGCATACCAATCTTGCTTGATGCCAAAAATTACAATGACGGCCAATTGAAAGTTGCACCACTAGGTTTCTTCCAAATCATTCATCTTGGCACCAAATGGTCTACGCCATTAGCTCCAATTGGGAGGGTAAATTCTAGTGACAACCTTCTTTCACCCATAGAGTCACTTGAACGTTCGCGACCATGCCAGACCAAAGTGTCTCTAAGGTGAACTAAGCACGATTGGACAGTGATCTTTTGAGACTCGTATCTCAAACCCCATGAGAGGTATTGGTGAACCATGAGATGCTATAGGAATGTGATTTTGAGGCTTTTAATTAGCTCTCTCCATTCTGGGAGATTCAAAAAAAATTGAATATGGCATGCCAATCTCACTTGACGCCAAAGCTTGCAGTGAGGGTCAATTGAAAGTTACACCACTGGGTTTCTTCCAAACCATTCGTCCTGGCACTAAATGTTCTACACCATTATCTCATGTTGGGTGGGTAAATGCTAAATTCAACCTCATTTCAAATACAAATTTACTAGAATGTTCATGACCATGTCATACCAAAGTGTCCTCAAGGTGCACTAAGCACCATTGGGTATGTCGACAAGCATTTTGGTGTGTTAAGAGGCAAAGAGGGACCATTCCTAGGGTAAACCTACCCAACCATATGTGATGGAAGCATCATTTTGCGTCCACAATGAAAAAATGTTGCTACTCCAAGGAGATGGGGACATGACCATAAAGGGTCATTTACAAATGTAAAGAGACCAAGGATGGTCATTTAAATGTGTTTTAAACATGTTTGTAATGTTTTGATGATCATTGTGTAACATTGATAAAGACCTTGCAGGTCAACATTGATTTTAATGTGGCCAATAGAGCCATTAAAATGATGCAAATTCACTAAATGTGCTAAAATGGTGTAATAGTGCCTTATTAGCAAAATAAGCCTTAAGGGTCACTATGAGGTCTAGATGACCTTAGGGGCAATATTTGGTTTGAGATAGAGTGTTTAAGCCTTAGACAAGGATATAAGAAAAGATATGTCTTTTGAGGGTTGATTTGACAAAGGTAGTTGTCAACTTGATAACTTCTTTAAAAAACTTGTAATTGTTAACAGTCGATTTGTGACTGTTGTAGATAGTTTTAGAGTTAGTTTTTATCGGTTTTAGAGTGTTTGGGGATCTATTAGATGACATCCACATGAGTATGGTTTAGTATGTATAGTGCTATGATGGAGAACCAATTTAAATGGTTCCAAATCAATAAACAAATTTATATTCTTGCAAACTAGTCCACTAGCCTATGGGTACAGTCATTAAACCAGGGCATTTGAATGCATTGTGGAATGTGTCTGTGATTGGAAATGGAGTAAATTGATTGTCTATTGTCTTGTTATCACTTCCATGTCAATATTGAATCATTTCATTGGCCTTTGAAGGAAAGGAATTAATTGGTTTCTTAAACAATAGTTTTTTTTTTGTAGGTATATGCAGGATATGCTGGTGGAGAGACCACAAATGGTGGTAAATGTAGATTGAAGGTGCATGAAGCAGCACCAGTCATTATTACGAGCATATAATCTGAAGGATGAGTATATTTTGTGATGGTTCTATTCTATTGGGGTCCATAGGGATGTGTTAGATCCATTGGGGGGATCTAGAGATATTTTCAAGTCTTTTTGAACAAGCCCTAGCCTAGAGACCCTAGAAAGGAGGGTTTGGTACCTAGAATGATAGGTCATTGTTTTCTCAATAACAGTTTGAAAAAATATTGATGTAGAAGCATCATTCCATGAATATTCTTACTGATTCTCATGGAATGGTGTGTCTTTGACATTTATAATAGAGTTCTAACATGATACATTGCAGAAGAGTTGATTTGACAAGGTTATCACTGAACTTTGAAGGATTTTCTTGGTTGAGAGCATCAGATACACATGAATACAATGTAGCATATAAAGCATGAATTTGCTTAAATGATGAATACACATGTGAACACATGTAGCACATAAATTGTACACATGATAAATTTTCTTAAGGAATGAAGCATACATGTAGCACATAGATTATAAAGCATACACAGGAATTCACTTAAGTCGTGCACTTAGCCCATACACATGAATTTAGGTTATGAAGAATGTACTTGAATACACATGAATATACTTAAGGTATAAATCCTACACATGAGTACATACACACAAGAATATTTACATACTAACAATGAACAAATGAACACACAATTAACAAATTGGATCGAATATCAAGTTTCATATATATCAAAATGAACAATAATTTTGTACATATCAAAAAATGGCATGCATGCCAAATCAATAATAGAGTTACAAAAATGTGGCATCGATTATGTCAAGGTAGATATATACAATAAAAATGTTGAATATACATAAAATTTGGTCATTTAATAACCACAACTAGATCTGTATATCTCTATCAATATCTAGGACTGTATTGGATCATTGAAATTGAGCCTCTTCAAAGCAATAGGTGGCTCACTAGGTGTTTGTAGAAGAATAATTCAAATGCTAAATCAAATATATTTTCTCAAAATAACATCAAAATAACTAAATACATGATTCTAATACATTTTCAATTGAATTGTTGGTTACCTCATCTCTTTCTTCTACAATTGGGTCATTCCCTAAAGTTGATGGTCCCCATCTTACGTCAGCTAGAATCCTAACAAAATGTAAAGGTGGAGGATCCATGGGAGGTTGTGAAGAGGGTTGTAATAGATAAAATCAAATCAAATCAAGTTAAGAACATATATGTCAAGAAACACTAAATTATAAAATTGTATCTACTCATATCTAAACACATATGTTTAATATGTATATAGAAAAAATGCATACCGAAACCTTAGATGGCTCTCTTGTACTCTTAGGAGGTATCGCCACTGATGAGGCAACTATGACCAATTGATGTATGAACAATCATAACATATGTCATAGTCATAGAGGAAGGATTTCTAAGAGATTTAGAATGATCAAGAATGCAATTGAAAGTAAATATAAAAATGTTACCTCTTCTCTCTCCTGAACATCTGTAACATCATGTGCATTCATTAATTCTATAAAACCCAATTGTTTCTATACATAGAACAAATAATTTAGGTGCATTCATCAATATAGACTAAAAGTACATATTTAATCATGAATAGTACATTTCAACAAATAAACTTATATTCTATTGAATTACCTTTTGTCATTTGGGTGTCCTCGAGGATTTCTTTATCTTTCCCAGTGTCCTCAAGTCAGGTGAGATACCCTAGCAAAAAAAATTAACATAAGATAAACGAATATGATACCACATGGGTTCAATTAAAACTGTAAACAAGAGATGTACAAAATATTATACTGCAAAGCTTTTGAAACCAAAGTCAATGGCAGAAAGGGTGATATCAAGTTCAGAAATCTGAGCAGCCAACAAGCCCTATAAAACACCAAATAAATATGCATATTGTAATACCCCAAAAATGGGCTATAGGTTCATTAACCTCCTACATCGACATATCGAACAAAATCGACATCAAAGTCCTAACCTAAGGCACATCTAAACATCATCAAATCTAATTGATTATCTTAAATTCTGCATCGGGGAATATTCCTAGTAATATTCTTATTTATCTTAGTTATCTTTAATTTAATGATTATTTGGCGATAAATCCTATTTATCCTAAAGTTTGATTAATTGAATATTCTGAATATTTAATTAATTAGATTTAATACTGCCACTTAATTATTTAATTGAATTTAATTATATTTATTCCTAATTATTATTATTTAAATGTGACAATAAATCAAGATTCCTATCATTAATTGATTAAATTCTTATTTAATTAATTAAAGCAAGTTGTCATATTTAATGATATTATTTTGGAATAAAAGTTTGATTTAATAATTGATTAACCAATAAATCAATTGTTTTATTTTCAAAATCAGTTAAGTTGGAAATAAATCACTTTGTTTATTTATTTAATTCATGATTAATTATGCACATTCAAAAAATAGTTAAAACTATAAATCAAAAAATCAATTCAAGTTGTTTTAAAAATAAACTCAACTCTATTTTGAGATGAAAGCTGATCTCAACTTCTGATTTAAATCAAAAAGTTGTTTTTGCATGATTTATTATGATTTAACTATCTTTTATTCTTTGATAAACTCAAAAATCAACTTGTGTTTATCTGAGTGATTTATGGCTTTTTCCATGCATCCCCAAAGCCCTAGATTTCTATAAAACCAAGGCTCAGCTCTTCATAATCAAATCTCAGAATTTGCAAACTTACGCTGGCGAATTGGTATCTGAAGAATTGAAGCCTCTTTGTGAATCAATAACTTTGTGAGATCATTCATATTTTAGCATATCATTGTTAGATTAATTGTATTGCATATCAGTTTTTCATATAGATTAGATTTCATATCAGATTTCTCATATTATTGCATCTAAAATCCAAAAAAATAGATTAATTTGCATCTAATTCATATCTAGATTCTGCATTCAAATCCTTCGTTTAGGTGTTGTCAAGGTCACTAATCTCAATCCAATCTGAGAATACATACTCGCATCTACTAGAAGGCAGTAAATCACCTGGTTAGTTTAGTTTTCAATTACTTGCATGATTTCGATTTCAACTAACCTCTAATGTTTTACTGAAGTGTTGTGTCTACAACTAGGTACAAAATTCACACACACATTTATGGCACCCACCGTGGGGCCCTGAAATGGGTTTCCATTCAATTGCTATCAATTTCTATCATTTTCTTGTCATTTTCTATTTGAAGCTGTGATTTTTAATTTCTGTCTGTATAATTTTCATATGAGTTTTGTCAAAAACTCGTATCAAGAGATACCCACTGTTGTACGATAGTTTATTTGATCGAGGATCGTACCATCAGGATCACAGTGTCATTTGGAATCTCTATTGTTGTATGATCTAGTACCCAGTGTCGTACAAGTTTTTGGACTATCGTTTGGTGGGTGACCCATTGTCGTATGAGTTTTAGTGCCAGGTTTCAATTGTTGTTTCACTTTTTCAGGTAGTTTTCCAGATTTGGACTAACAGCTAACATTAACGATTGAAATTTGTTGTTTCTGATTGATTCCTGCTGATTTTGATTGGGAAAAAGCATGAGGATTGCTAAAAATAGATAAGAATCTACTAAGCGCATTGTGAGGAATTCAGGTAATCTTTTTAGCTGATAACATTTTGATTTGGATTAAAAAGAACTCTTGCGTGTCAAACTTGTGTGACCTTTATCGCTTTCATATCACATATTTTATTTTGGGCTATAAAAAATGAACATAGATTTGCTTTTCAGCATCTTTGTTACACATAGTAAATAGGCCCTATGAACACTATTTGTGGTTCTTGAGAGAGTGGGTTTCCAATGAAACTCTTCTCAATGAAGGAACCCTTGTAGGTAGGGAGTTCACTGAGAGAGTCTCACGTTCTACTAGATTTGTGCGTCTTTAGCTTTTGATTGATACATTCTCTCTTCAGAGAGGTTGATAGATCATGAGTAGTTGACATCATAGATCTTTGTGAGATAATATTGGTCTTAGCATGTCAGATTAATCTATCTGCTTTGTTTGGGTTAAAAGTGAAAAGGCTAGAGGATTATGCTCTACTCCCTTTTTGGGTAGTACCAAAAACTTAGATCCTTGAATCTGGAACCAGTCTCCATGTGGTATATTTTGTGAGTCACCTTTAGAGAGGGTTAATCATAGTGGACATTCCCTTAATTGGGTCAACCACGTTGATAGAACCTCAAGCGGTAATAGCCATTTTCATCGTGGTAGTGACAACCACTATATAAATGTCCTTGTGGAAGAAATCTCCATAGGTGTGGTCTCTTGTTGGGCTGTCAGATCTCCCTAGCAGCTCCTGATTGATTAAATTCTTGGACTGTGTCAAAACCCCAGTGCACCTGGATTGGAGTTTTCCCTCTTGAGATCATAAAAGTTGTAGAGTCAGACCATTACTAAAAACCCTAGTGAGGCCAATTTTCATTTTTCTAGGAATATGTGCGTTATTGCAAAACTTTTTGGAACATACACTGTTAGCACTCCTAGAGATTAGCACAATTCAGTCACTTGATTGTTAATGCGTAGGGTTGCTTTGTCCCCTGTTCATTATTTTTAGACGTGCTTGGAATCACTTGCTTGTTGTTTTGCATGCCTATTTATCTATCTGGTTACTAAGAATGAATCAATCCACTACAATCTTCAAATTTAGACAGACAATTTTGTGAACAAATTTGAAACTAAAAATCTAAAAAATTGCAAAATCTGATGTCAAACACCTTTATGGAGTCAACAGTCATTTTGTAAAGTCATAAAGTCATACGACTTTTGGCTATTATCATTTCAGAACCCCCATATTGTCGTATGGTATCAAGTACATTGTCGTACGAGTTTTATTGCCAGTTAATTCCAAAAGTCAAAATTCCTGCAATCAACTATCATGCGAGTTTGACAACTATCGTATGAGTTTTTCAATTTCCATTTCATGCTATACCCACTATCGTACAAGCCTGTAGAAAGTCATTTGAGAAATTTTGAAAAATCACCAGAAAGTTGTCAGAATTTTCGAAGACCCAACTTTTCCAGCCTATTTCCAGAGTTTGCCAAGAAAATCATTGTGTCAAGAATAGAGCAGCAACTACTAAGAATCCAATCATTTTCCTAAAGTGGCCTTTTGAATCTGATTTAGCCTTCTATTTAATCAATTTGAGTCTTTATCATCTTGTGTCAAAACTTTGTCATAACTATCAATCATCAAAATGGCTAAGTGTTGTGAACTCGTGTCCACTATCTTTTGGGAATCTACCCATACATCCAGGGCACAGTCTCCTTCATTTACATCTAACCCAAGCTTCAATCAATCAAACCTTGACAAGGTTGCATCATTTGATCTTCTTGAATCAGATCCTTCTTCAGTTGTCTTCATCATATTCTTTTGCTTCACCCAAGGTTAATGGTGGAAACTAGAGCTTCCTCTCACAACAAATATGGAGAAGCATCCCATACTTTACCTATAACCACTCTCCAAGCTCCAAATTTTGAGCAAATCTACAATTCTAGTCTCTACGAAGATGACGGTGTTGGCAATCTTCGATTAAAAACTGGTTACATTCCTCCTTCATCAACTCACGGAGGTAATCAACAAACTCCTCATCAATATATCCCAGGGAGAACTCCTACCATGTCTCAAGTAGGGACAAACTTTGGCTCTCAAAGAGCTCAATCTCAACATGGTACAGATCAGGAACCCACACCTGAAGAAATTGCTCAATATCAAAATGATGATAATTTCAAAAGAATGATGAAGCATTTCTTAAAAGTAGACAGAGAGGCATACTTTTTACAATTAGCTCGTCAAGGAGCTAAACTTCCTCCCAACTTTAATGTTGAAGATATCATTACATGTGAGGAAGAAACTCCACTCATAGCTATGATGAAACAAATGCATGCCATGCAAGTCAAACTTAATAACCTTGAGAAAGGAAAGGAACCCAAGGAGTTCTCCATGGAGGCCCTATGTCCTTTTCCATTTAACAAAGACTTGTACATGCCACCATTCCCAAAAAGAGTGGAGATGCCTAAGTATGATAAGTATGATGGAAATTCAGATCCCCAAGATCATGTCAGAGAATTCTGTACACAATCTATGGAGTTCATGCATGAACCAACCTATCTGATGTGTCTCTTTCCTCAATCTCTAGGGGGAGCAACCATTCATTGGCTCTCTAGATTGCCTTCTACTATTAAAAATTTTGAGGAGTTGATCAAATTTTTCTATCAACAATACTCCTACAACATTCAACATCTAGTCACCATGATCGATATCTACAATCTCAAACAATATCCAGGCGAACCATTCTTGACATTTCTCAAGAGATAGAGGAAGAAATTCTCTCTATATGCTAGGCCTATTCTAGAAACTGAGAAACTTGAAATCTTCATCAATAATCTTGTTCCAAAGATCAACTACCCTTTACAAATGCAAGATCATACATCTTTTGATAAAATGGTAGACAATGTGATCAAAATTGAAAAAGTACTTGTGAAAAAAGGAGAAATCACACTTCAAGAGGACAAGTACGAATCAGGATCTAGTTCTAAAGACAAGAATAAAAACTGGAACAAGAATAAAGGCATTGTCATAGATGGTGTTTTTGATACTATCCATGCCCCATCAAAGGCACCAGCTTTCAATCTAACTATTGGCACCCAAGCCATCAAAGCCTCAGAACAAAAGGTGTCTGAACCATCTCAAAAGAAACTAGAATACAAATCTTGGTCCGCTGATAATAAATGAAAGTTCACTCCTCTTGGAGAATCTTTAGGATCAGCTATGAGAACTCTGTTGGCTAATAACATCATCTCTTTGCCTAAGATCTGACAATCTGATCCTGATCCTAAGACAAAATGGTGGAGAGAGAATGAATTCTATGATTTCCATCAGGGTAAAGGTCATAAAACTAATAACTGCTTACACTTGAAACATACTATTCAAGATCTAATTGATAAGGGAGACATTACGATTGATAATCATAAGTTCAATAATGATCATACAGCATTCATAGAACCATTTCTGAAACATGGTCAAGAAGTTTCATTTTCTCAACCTAATATGGGGGCAAAGGTCAATTATGCTTACCCTGGAAATAATGTTGTTATCAATATGGTTGAACCTTGTCTCTCTGAGCATTGCAATGTCATCACAATTGTGTGAAGAGATAGAGATCATACTTCAACTAATGCAGTGACTCAATCATAGGCTCAGGCCCATCTGAATGGACAAATCCCATATTCATCAAATGTCCCTAAGATGCCCTTCAATCTTTCTTCCACTTCCAAATAGAAGGTTGTTTCTAAATCTTCCAATCCTAAATATACAAGGCCAACATCTTATAGCATTATTCAATAACTCCAACACACTAATGTGAAAATATCCATGTTTGAGTTGCTTCAGATATCTCTAGCTCATAGAGCTATTTTAGACAAAGCTTTGCTCGGATCCAATGTTCCTGATGACCTTGATTTAGACAAGTTCCAGACTATGGTTGGACATCTTACATCTCCACAATATATCTCCTTTTTATAAGAAGATGACAACTCCTTGAGTCACCCGCATAACCAACCCTTGCATATAGAAGTCTTGATCCAAAATCATAGAGTCAAACGTGTGTTGATAGATGGGGGCACTGGCCTAAACATTTGTTCTTACAGCTTGGTCACACAATTGGGATTTTCAGAATTGGCTATTGATCCTAGAAAGAAAATAACTATAAAAGCCTATGATGAACAAGAAAGATCTTCTAAAGGCACCATTGTCTTACCTATCAGAGTAGGTCTAGTTATCAGAGATACTATATGTCAAGTTCTTGACCTACCTTTGGCTTACAACATTCTTCTAGGGAGACCATGGATACATGAGATGAAGGCTATTCCTTCTACATTCCACCAATGCTTGAAATTTCCCTATGAAGGAGTAGAGGTCACTATTCCAGCAAACATATCCACCACTTGCAATACATTGAAGGAAAGTGTAGATAAACTTGTGCCTAATAATAGAGAATCTTCCATTGAGCCAACAAAAGAAGCATCCACATCTAAAATGGAAGATCTTGCAAAAGAGGTCAATATCAAATAAAATGGTATGGGAGAATACACTATAGAGCCAGTCTTATCTTTGACATCTCTCCCTATCTCACCTAAGTCTTATGGACAATCTTTAAAATAGTCCAAACCAGATTCTAAAAAACCTCTTGAGGCATATAAAGGAAAATTTGTGGCAGAGAAAGTACCTAAACAAGAATTTGAGGAAGATGAAGCTATGCTTACATGGCTATACAAAGATGAACCCGAATCTCAAGTTGTTCAAACTAGTGAATCTATAGTATCCAAAATCCCTTCTAAGGCATATGGTCTAGGAGATAAATTAATAGCTAAGATGGGATATTTAGGTAAAGGACCTCTAGGAGTCAGAGGATAAGGTCTTATAACACCTATTTCACATACTGGTAGGGAAAACAAGGATACAGTTGGCTTAGGCTTTAAAAAGAAACCCTTCCACCTCAAAGGTAATTGTTCTCATGTCATAGAGTAGATCACACCAAGAGAACCTCTTCTTAAGAAGGAAGAAATTGAACCATCAGATAGTGATTCAGATAGCTCTAAACTTATCCCTTATGAGTGTTTTCCTAAGGAAATCACAGATCTTCTTGAAGCTGAAGATGATCCAATCAAAAGAATTAATGTAGTAGAAACACAAGAACCTACTATCAATCAAGAGATAGTTGCAACATAAGAACCAGCTAATCTCGAAGACAATCAAAAAGAGGAAGGTGGTAGTTATTCTAAGACAGATTCTCATGAGTATGAATTCAAATCAGAATCTGAGGGTAACCCTTCTTGGGGTATTCATCCTGACTTTACTCATGTTCTTAGATTTCCTAGAAGCATAGATGAAGAATCTAATGAATATGAATGGAGATCCATTTCAGAAGAAGATGAGCTTAGTACAGAGAAACATGTTGATGTTATTCACCAATATGCACCTGAACCCAATGTAAGTCTAGAGCAAAATGATTAACCTATCGAGTCTAATCCACCAATGGCTAAAGTGGACTCCCACAATGACATTGAGCCTATTCATGAATTGAATGTCTTAAGTTGTAATATCACCTTTGAACTCGAGTGTCAGGTTAGGACCAATGATGATAGATCCATATTCATAAACACTATCTCCCAATCTTTCCCCACTTTGACTATCCAATAGCCAGACCTTATTGATCAAACCTCCACAAATCTGAACCATGGTATTTATACCTTCTCGAATGACTATGCACTTGCTTGTTACCTCAATGTAGTTGAGCCTATGAGTACTTCCATTAGTGAACCGAGCGTTAGCATGACTAAGTCAGACATCAAGTATCTTAGTCAGAAAAATAAGAATAAAAAGAAAAAGAAAAGGAGTTCTGAGGGTGAAAATCACTTTGTGGCAGTCTCAAAACCTACAAAAGTAAAAATAAAAGATGTATGAAAAGTTGAAAACCTCTCTAAGGTGCCTAAGGATGAGATATTTGATGTCCTTTCAAGTCATTTATAGGAGAGATCTCTAGTTCTAATTGAGCCCACTCAATCCATCAACTTGGGAATAACAAAAGAACCACAGTTGATTCATGTAGCACAATCTTTATCAGAAGAAGAGAAGCAAAAATTTACAACATTCCTAATAGAAAAAAAGATTAATTTTGCATGGAAATATTTAGATATGCCAGGGTTGGATCCTAATCTTATAATGCATCATTTATCCATAGCTCCAAATGTCAAACCTGTCAAGCAAAAATTGAGAAAGATGCATCCTCATGTTGTACTCTTGGTAAAAGTTGAATTAGAGAAGCTCCTGAAAGCCAGATTCATCTGAGTTATTGATTATGTAGAGTGGATCTCTAATAGTGTACCTATTTCAAAACTAGATAAATCAATCAGAGTATGCACACATTTTAGAGATGTAAACAGAGCATGCCCTAAGGATGATTTTCCACTACCTAACATTGATATGATAGTGGACATGACTGCGGGCTTTGAGATGCATTCTTTAATGGATGGTTTTTCTGGGTATAATCAAATAAAAATTACTCCAGAGGATCAAGAGAAAATTGTTTTTACATGTGCATGGGGCACCTTCTGTTGGAATGTCATGCCATTTGGGCTTAAAAATGTTGGTGCTACATATCAAAGAGCCATGACATCTATTTTTCATGACATGATGCATAGGACTATGGAAGATTATGTTGATGATACTTTAGCAAAATCTATGATTAGAATTGAACATCTAAATGACTTGAGTAAAATACTAGACAGAATGGATACATAGAAGTGTGCTTTTGGTGTCACTTCTAGAAAGCTCTTAGGATACATAGTTTCAAAGAAGGGCATTGAAGTTGATCCAACTAAAGTAATGGCTATCATGGAAATGCAACCTATAAAGAATATTAGTCAAATGAGAACATTGCAAGGAAGATTCCAATCTATCAAAAGATTTATATCACAGCTAGCAGACATATCACAACCTTTTACAAAAACATTACATAAAGGTGTGACCTTTGCATGGAATGAAGAATGTGAGAAGAACTTTGACCATATCAAACAATATCTATCAAATCCTCTTATTTTGATGCCTCCTATTCATGGGAATCCATTGATCTTATATGTCTCCGCTACAGATACATCATTGGGGGCATTTCTTGCACAACATGATGAGAACAAAAAGGAAAGAGCTATATACTATATCAGTAGAACATTGGTTGCATATGAGAAGAATTATTCAATGATTGAGAAAGCTTGTCTAGCTATGATCTTTGCATCATAGAAACTGAGACACTACATGTTAGCTCATACCATACAATTGGTAGCTAAGATTGATCCACTCAAGTACCTACTAAGCAAAGCTGCCCTCACAGGTAGATTAGCTAAATGGGTCATGCTCTTAAGTGAATTTGACATTGAATATGTGGAAAGAAAAGCTATCAAAGGATAGGTTATTGCGGATCAGTTAGTAGATGCACCTATGATTGATGATACACCAATGCAAATGGAATTTCCCGATTCCTCTATCATGACTCTTGCTTCTAGAGAATGGCAATTATTCTTTGATGGCTCCTATACACAGAATGGATCAGGAGCGGGCATATTGTTCATAACTCCTCAAGGATACTCAATCCCAAAAGCATTCAAATTAAAGTTTCCTTGCACAAACAATATTGTAGAATATGAAGCCCTTCTTAATGGCATGAAACTAGCAATTGAGTGGCGTGTAACAAAATTACACATTCATGGAGACTCACAACTTGTTATTCATCAAGTCAATGATGTGTACCAAACTAAAGATGAAAATCTCATTCCTTACAAGAGAATGGTAGATGATCTAAAGAAGTATTTCATATCTATCACATTTGAGCAAATACCTAGAACAAAGAACAAGGCTGCCAATACAATGGCAATGCTATCTACTTTATTACAGCAGCCTGAACATGAGCTACGATACAAGTTCTTCGTGGAAGCACTATCTTATCCTACCTATGATTCCCCCAAAACCTGCATGATCTGCACTATTGTGGGTCATGATTCATCCAGATACAAAAACCTATTCTCCTATCTCCATGACCAAATCATCCCTGAAACCTTCAATAGCCATGAAAAGAGATACCTTATCCGTAATGCCTCCCGATATGTCATCATTGGTCATGATCTGTACAAACGAGGTCTAGATGGTACACTACTTAGATGTTTAGAATGGGAAGAGTCTCAACATGTGTTAGAGGAAGGCCATGATGGTATTTGTGGGTCACACTTGAATGGTTTAACACTAGCTCAAAAACTTATTAGGGCTGGGTACTATTGGCCTGAAATGGAGAAAGAGTCTATCAAGTTTGCTAAGAATTGTCAAAAATGCCAAGTGCATGGCAACTTAATTCATGCTCCAGGGAGAGATCTAATTCCCTTTACTACACAATGGCCTTTTCACCAATGGGCATTTGATCTTATAGGAGCTATACATCCTCATTCTTCTAATGGACACACCCATATAATCACAGCTACAGATTATTTTACAAAATGGGTAGAAGCAGTCCCTTTGACACAACAACTGGAAAACAAATCTCTATGTTCATATTGAACTATATCATATGCAGATATGGGATACCTCATTACATAATCACAGATAATGGTGGACAATTCAAGAACAAAGATCTAGATGATTTATGTGCTAAATTCAAGATTACACAACATTGGTCATCTATCTACTATCCTCAAGGGAATGGCCAAGCAGAGGCTTCGAACAAGAATCTATTGAAAATCTTGCACCGTATAGTTAATAAAATGGGAAGAGACTAGCATCTCATGACCAATCCAGCTCTCTGGGCCTACAGAACAAGTATCAAAATGCCTACTGGGGCTACACCTTTCACTTTAGTTTATGGGTTTGAAGCGGTACTTCCTATTGAGGTTGAAATCCCATCACTAAGAATCAAAATGCATGGTCTAGTAACTGATGATGACTACAGAGTGTCTAGGTTGCAAGAATTGGAACTACTAGATGAGCACAGACAAGCAACGTATGATCATCTCAATGTATATCAGAAGAGAATATCTAGAGGTTACAACAAGAAAGTCAGACATAGAGAATTTCAGGTTGGTGATCTAGTCTTGAGAGAGAATCCTAAAAATCAATCACATCAAGAACGCAAGGGGAAGTTTGAACCCAACTAGTTGGGTCCCTTTGTAATCACTACTACTTTTGGCTCTGGTGCCTATCAACTCTTAATGACTGAAGGAGAACAGCTTCGAGAACCAATCAACGTTCTCCATCTGAAGAAATTCTACGCCTAAGGCATTCAGTGTATGGTAAAATGTCCTAAAAAAATCTTTAAAATTGGAAAAAGTCCTGAAAAAATGAACATCTTGGTGAAAACCTAGCAATAGGTGCCTTAATGATTCACAAAAAAATTGAAAAATATCAGAAGTACAAAAAAATTGAAAAATATCAAAAATACAAAAAAATGAAAAAAAAAAAAGTGCCTTGGTGAAAACCTGGAAACAGGCACCATGGTAGCAAAAATAGAATCTCTGCCAAGATGGTGAAAACCCAGCAAACGGGTGCCACTTGTTTCAAAATGCTCCATCTATCAGCACAATCTTGGTCTTTCCCAGCTTTCAGTTTTGCTTTAGTTTGTACATATCTCCCAATTTGTTTCTACATTCCTATTTTCAATAAGTCGGTCTATACACAATCAACTCAAGTGTATGTATCCTATCAATGTTCAAACTTGGGGGCAATCAAAGTCATATCCTATGGTCTCCAATGTATCTTAGACGTATCATATCTAGTCAAGGTCCTTTGAAGCTTCATCCGAGTCAGTTAGTCTGTCTTGTCTCCAGAAAAGATTTTGCATCTACAACAATGCAATCAAACACAAACTGAAAACAATCTATGCTTTTTACATACTTTTATCTCCTTGTATGCTTACTGATTCACATTGAGATTTTTGCATATTGTGTCCCTTCGAGCTCTTCAATGATGTCCTTTATAGGATTTAGAGAGTGATGACTGGGGGCATAATCTTTTCTTTGTCTTCTCCTTGTATGTGAAAATCTAACAACTTTGGAAATTTTGGATTGAAATGGTATCCAACTGTAAGAGCCTCTATCTCGAATTGGATGACCATGCGTACCTTGACCATTGATACCCAGAAAATTCAAGGAAACTTGATCTAACTATTGTCTTTTTTCTTTTTTGAGTCAGTTCTTTCTCCTATTGTGAAATGCGATCTTACCTAAGGATGTGAACGATAAAGGGTCACTACGGGTAATTCACATTGGATTTAGAATGATCTCTCGACTATTTGATGTGTTTGTAATGCAAGGCATATTCAGGTCCTCATGACGTTTATGTTTTGATGCTTATACAAATTGCAATATTAAAATGGACATGATATTCAGGTCATCCTGGCGTTTGTGCCTTGGTGCTTATATCTAATCTAACATTCTGAAAATAAAATCAATATTCATATGTCCATGGTTACCTAACCACTAGGTGTTGTATTGATTTTTGTGCATATAAATCGATATTCATATGTCTATGGTTTCATAACTAGTGGGTATTGTATTGATTTATCCGGTTACCTAAAAATTCAATGATGAAATCGACCGACACATGATCAGTGACTAGGTCCTAGGTCTTAGATTGCATTTTATTTTACATGTTTCTTTGCATTTTGCAAGTTTGCATGATCTCACAAATGGCTACATAAACTTCAATGCTTAAATGATTCTTTTATCGTATCTTCCAATCTAACAAGAGCTAAATCTCACACGAAGGTTCCTCCAACGAAACAGCAAGTTGAATCCTTTTTCGGGATCAAAATCAAAATCTACGATCATTCATATTATTAACTACTTGCATAATCAACCTTCTAATCATCACAAAAATCCAAAATTCAACTTAACTGATTATCTTACATCAAACTATCAAAATTTCAACTTGGTTAACCATGGTCAACTCATGGTTTAACCTAGTCAAACTTGGTCTCTAGGACCTCCAAACAATGCAGAATGCATTCTCAAACGTATACAACCACTTCTCAAATCAATTAACATGCTTCTACACCATAACGCTGACTTTTCTTGTCAGATTTCAATTTTCATCCCGAAGGGGGCATGGTATTGCATATCATTCAAAGTCTGTAATCTAAACTTGAATCATATCTTTCCTCAGTAATCAAGACAACAACCACATCTTGTTGTTGATTCATCAAAAGACCTCATCGCTCGAGGAAAATCAATCATCATTTGGGGCATATTAGTTTCATTGAGATCCATATCAATCTGGTATTCTCTTAATCTTGTAAATTGTATCAATTTTTGCAACTATCAGTTCAATTGTGTTATTTCCTTGGTTCTTCAGAAACTGAAGGGTTCGGATGTGATACCAATGTGATTCTTATCGACAATCAAGTCTGGAATCGTCACTCACTTCTTCGCAATCATAAGGTTCAAAATCAGGTGTTCTGACACTTTTTCGCAATCATCAGTTCCTTTACTGTTATAGTTAACATTATCTTTGGTCATTCAGGACCTATTATCTTCATATCAATTTCAATCAATTTCTGCTTCATATCAATATCAATCTCAAAACATCTTTATCATACATAGACTGTCTTTGAACCACTGCGCTTCACACAGCAATTCAAAGAGGGGCAAAATGTAATACCCCAAAAATGGGCTATAGGTTCATTAACCTCCTACATCAACATATCAAATGAAATCGACATCAAAGTCCTAACCTAAGGCACATCTAAACATCATCGAATCTAATTGATTATCTTAAATTCTGCATCGGGGAATATTCCTAGTACTATTCTTATTTATCTTAGTTATCTTTAATTTAATGATTATTTGGCGATAAATCCTATTTATCCTAAAGTTTGATTAATTGAATATTCTAAATATTTAATTAATTAGATTTAATAAGTATATTTATTCCTAATTATTATTAGTTAAATGTGACAATAAATCAAGATTCCTATCATTAATTGATTAAATTCTTATTTAATTAATTAAAGCAAGTTGTCATATTTAATGATATTATTTTGGAATAAAAGTTTGATTTAATAATTGATTAACCAATAAATCAATTGTTTTATTTTCAAAATCAGTTAAGTTGGAAATAAATCACTTTGTTTATTTATTTAATTCATGATTAATTATGCAAATTCAAAAAATAGTTAAAACTATAAATCAAAAAATCAATTCAAGTTGTTTTAAAAATAAACTCAACTCTATTTTGAGATGAAAGCTGATCTCAACTTCTGATTTAAATCAAAAAGCTGCTTTTGCATGATTTATTGTGAGTTAACTATCTTTTATTCTTTGATAAACTCAAAAATCAACTTGTGTTTATCTAAGTGATTTATGGCTTTTTCCATGCATCCCCAAAGCCCTGGATTTCTATAAAACCAAGGCTCAACTCTTCATAATCAGATCTCAGAATTTGCAAACTTATGCTGGCGAATTGGTATCTGAAGAATTGAAGCCTCTTTGTGAATCAATAACTTTGTTAGATCATTCATATTTTAGCATATCATTGTTAGATTAATTGTACTGCATATCAATTTTTCATATAGATTAGATTTCATATCAGATTTCTCATATTATTGCATCTAAAATCCAAAAAAATAGATTAATTTGCATCTAATTCATATCTAGATTCTGCATTCAAATCCTTCGTTTAGGTGTTGTCAAGGCCACTGATCTCAGTCCAATCTGAGAATACATACTCGCATCTACTAGAAGGCAGTAAATTGCCTAGTTAGTTTAATTTTCAATTACTTGCACGATTTCGATTTCAACTAACCTCTAATGTTTTACTGAAGTGTTGTGTCTACAGCTAGGTACAAAATTCACACACACACATATATTAACAAAATTTATTTTGAAACATACATATTATTCTATTTTAAGGAATATTTTAAAAGAATTACCTCAAGTGTCGAAGCTACACATGTGCATGTACGTCTACTCGAACAAAAACTCGGTGGTGTGCTTGTATCACCTACTACACCCTGCAATGCATATTATTCATGTATCAATTTAAAATATTCTCTAAATAAAAAATTATTTACTTTTATAAGATTTAGGTGATTAATTAATAACATGTCAAAACATAAATAAACAAACCTGTCTCTGCTCTCTAGAAAATACCATCATCAAGTTGTTTGTGAGGGCTACATCCTCAACACTAAATGCATGAAATTTACCCCCACACTGTGTACATGAATGAGATTCCAAACCATCCTCATCTAGTCAGTATCTACCCCAACACATATACCCTAACAATTGGGGCACATATGCTTAATGGGTTGGGCTGATCCAAATGGTGTGTTTGATGACAATGGAGGTGGCATAGGTGCTAATGCAAATGGTGCATCTGATGATGATTGAGATGGCACGGGTGTTGATCCACACTCTACTCTGACAAATTGTGTGTCATGCTTTATGATGACATCATTCAATTATGTGGTTGCCTGAAGGGTCTGTAAATCTATGGACTCCTTCACAAGTATTGGGACCACAACATGAACCATGGGTTTTTTAGCTAGAGGCCTCCTGTGTTGTGGTTGTACCACCCTACAGGCCCTAGGTCTATCCTACACAAAGCCTCTCCCTCTCCCTCTACTTTGGAACTGTCGGATGTCAAATTAATTTGGCTTCTCATCGAGGATAAACTCACAATATGGATTTCTCAAGAAATATAGAGGCACCTCCCAATTATTATAGGGTGCTCGGTCAAAGACAATATACCACCTATCCCAAAAATATACTTTCATCCTATTGTGAACGCACCAATGTGTAGGAAACTGAGTCGTATTTAATTCTAGAGTGTTACTAGTACTAGGATCGGTAAAAAGAGCACATATATCACTTTTAAGAATGGCCTTCTTTTTCACTTCATCAATGACAAGCCATCCGCATAAAATACTCGACACCTATCCCTCCATGAACCCCATTTGGTAACCTCTCTAGAAACCTCATTTGTACTATTGGCTATTCTTTCTAGCATCAAGTTGAGGGTTGAGTGTTGGTCAAGACTAGAGGACCTCAACCTATTGACCAATATAGAAATTTGGGCACTATTTTGTGTAAGGTGTTTTATGAGATCATCTTGTGTGGCATCTACATGATCTAATAGAGGACGTGGAGGTTTTACAGGTGGAAATGGTTGTGGAGGAGGATTTTGTGGTTGGGGTGGAGGATTTTTTGGTTGTGAAGGAGGATTTTGTGGTTGTGGTTGTTGCTCATGTTCAATATTTTCTTCTATTTCTTGTGCATGAGGTTTTTGTTTTATTTTTCATTTTGGGGAAGTCTTTATATAATCTAACATCAAAATTTAAAAACAAAACATAAATCAATTAAAAAACCCTACTTCAAATAAAATACAAACAAAAAAATTTGAAACACTAAAATCTTACCTTTTTTAAGAGGTGTCATTGTTGCCAATCGATGAAAAATGCAAATAGAACCAAAACACGATCGTGTTTTGTATAAAAATGGCTTCCTTAATTGATTGTTCCTTCATTTATGGCATTAGAAATTGTCCAAAGCTGTGGGTTTGGAGGAATACAATGTTCCTCAAAACCCGTACATTTTTTGAGGAAAAATTGTGTTCCTCAAAACCCATACACATTTTGAGGTGCTATTGGTATTTTTTAATATTTTGGGTCTGGCTTGGTAAAACCAAGCCTAGCACGATTTTGAATTTTGTATAACCCGCACAAGTTATGAAAAAATTCACTTTTTTTGGATAAGGCCACTAAATTTTCCACCATCTTGGTGCACTTACACAAAGGATCATTACACCCACTTAGAAATTAAGTCCTACTTGAACCTAGTTTTCATCTTTCTTTTGATTATGCAATAGAGAATTGGTTAAGTGTTGCACTAAGGGAGCACTCTAGAACCCCTTGTTGTTTACCTAACCACTTTTCCTTATTATATGTACAATGTGGCTTGTAATATTTGAGAAACTTAGAAAGTAAAACAAGGGCTTGATTGACATAAGCCCACCCATCTAGACCTTTTGGCACTAGTAGTTCATGTCCAGGATGAAAAGATCAAAAGTTATGCTATATTGCAACTTCTTCCCAACCAAAATTAGCAGTTTTTGGGGTAGAAAAAAATCCATGAAAAAATGGATTTGAGTTTTTTGATAACTAAGAGAGATTATTGTAGAGGCTCAGACTTGTTAGCTATAGGAATGTTCATATGTGTCATTGATTTCAAGAAATGCTCCATCAAATTTCAAAAGTTCTTGTACTTTGTGCACTTAAGAGGGTGGGTTGGTACAATGTGTCTTGGAACATTAGGGTAACTTGGAAAGATAAATAGGGCATTCCTATCATAAACTCACCTACTCTCACATATTGGCATTAATATTTCATGACTAGGAAAAACATAATGAAATTAATGTTATATTGCAACTTTTAATTTAACAAAATTGACAATTTTTCAAGTAGGAAAAAAATGTTTTTTATGAGAAAATGGGTATGTATCTTTGAATAATGAGTGAGGTTATTGTAAAAAGTCATAACACTTGTACCTAGTAGGTTCAAATGGAATGTTCATATGTATCATACATTTTGAGAAACACCTCGTTAATGTTGGGAAATTTTTTCACTTTGGGAACTTAAGAGGATGTGGAGGTATAATGTGGCTTGGAATATTTGGAAAGCTTGGAAAGTAAAATAAGGGAATGCCTAGTATAAAATTGTCCACCTAAACATGTTTGAATTGACGGTTTGTTTCCAAGACGAATAGAATGAAAGTTATCCTATATTGCAACTTTTCACTAAGCAAAGGTGACAGTTTATGGGGTTGTAGAAAAATGTTCACCACAATCAAATGGACTTGGTATTTGAAAAATGGGAGAATTTATTGAAGAGGATCACAATATGACTCATTTGCTTTAGACGTGATTTTCATATGTTCAATAGATTCCAACAAATACCCCATCAAATTTTTATGATTTTTGTGCTTTAGGCAAGTTTTTTAAAAATCTATTGGTACAATGTCATATGGAATTTTTGGGAAAGCTAGCAAACAAAGAAAGGGAATGTATAGCATAAAACCACCCACCTAAACATTTTGATACTGATGGTTTATGTTAAGGACAAATAGAATAAAATTTACGCTATATTACAACTTTATACCAAGCAAAATTATTCATTTTTGGGGCAACATAAAAATGTTCACCACAAGTAAATGGATTTGATGATATGAAAATTGAAAGAGGTTAACATTCGTATGTGCCATAAATTATGATAAATGCCTCGTCAAAGTTTAGAATTTTTCACACTTTGGGCACTTAAGAGGATGCATAGATATGATGTGGTGTGGAATGTTCTAATGCCCGGTAACAAAAACAAGGGTGTTCCTATCATAAACCTACCCATTCAAATATATCGATAGTGAGGGTTCATTCCTAGGACAAACAAAATAAAAATTTATGAGTGAAATTGATAGTTTTTGGGGCAACAAAAAAATGTTTTCCACAAGAAAAAAAATTGATTTTTTGAAATCTAAGAGAGGTTATTGTAGAGAATCATAACACAACCCCATAACTTCAAACCAAAATTTTCATATGCACCATATATTTTGAGAAATGTCATGTCAAATTTTAGCATTTTGTGCTTTCAACACTTAAGATGATATTTCGTTACAATGTGGCCTGGAATGTTTAGGAAAATTAGCAAGAAAAATAGGTGCATGTTTTGCATAAAACCACCCTATCAAATATTTTGGGGCTGATAATTTGTGCCCAATTTGAATAGAAAAAACATTATTCTATATTGTAACATTTCACTAAGCAAAATTGTCTATTTTGAGGGCAGTAGAACACTGATCACCACAAGAAAGTGGGCTCAAGTATTTGAAAACTTAGAGAGGTTATTGTAGAGGTTCATTAAAAAACCCTTATCTTTAGAATTGATTTTTGTATGTGTCATTGATTCTAATAATTCCCTATCAAAGTTTGGCATTTTTTACACTTTGGGCACTTTAAAGGATGGTTGAATACAATGTTTCCTATGACATTCAGGAAACATGGAAAGATAAACAACCCAATGCCTAGAATAAACTTACCCACCCGAATGTGTTGGAATTGACATTTTGTGTTAAGTATGAACAAAAATAAAATTGATGTTATATTGTAACTTTTCATTTAGTGATTGATGGTTTCTAGGGTAGTAAAAAATTCACCATCAAAAAACTGGATTTGATTCTTTCAAAAAGGAGAGCTTGGTGATTATAGAGGGTTATAACACAACCTACTAACTTCATAAAAAAACATTTTTAGGTGTCATAGATTCTAAAAAACACCTGTCAAATTAGGGAATTTTTTACACTTTGAACACTTAAGAGTATGTATTGGTACAATGTGGCTTGGAATATTTGGATGACTTAGCGAGAAAAATTGGAGCATGCTTGGCATAAACTTGTCCATCCATATGTGTTGATGTTGATGGTGCATCCTTAAGATGAACAAAATAAATTTAAGTTATGCTATATTGCAACTTTTCCCTAATCAAAATTGTCAATTTTTGGGGTAGTAAAAAAATATTCACCACGAGATAATGGATTAAAATTTTTGAAAACTAAGAGGTTATTGTAGAGGGGCATAACAAGATCCCTTAGCATTATATGAAACATTCATATTTGTCATTTATTCTTAGAAATGTCTTGTCAAATTTTGGAAGTTTATGCACTCTACAAAGTTAAGAAGATGTCAGCACTATGTGGCTTAAAACATTAGGGAAAATTGGTGAGAAAAACAAGAGAATTCTTAACATACTACTGCCTACCCAAATGTGTTGGCATTGATGGTTCATGCCCAAAACAAATTTGACAAAATCTATGTTATATAGCAACTTCCCTAAGTGAAATTTATAGTTTATAGGGTAGCAAAAAATTGTTCACCACACGTAAATGAATACAAGATTTTGGAAATTGAAAGAAGTTATTGTAGATAGTCATAACATGACCCCATTTATTTAGATGGAATGTTTGTATGTACATAGATTCTGGGAAATACCCCATCAATGTTTGGTACGATGTGGTTTGGAATATTTAGGTAACTTGGCAAAAAAACTGGCATTTATAGCATAAACCCATCCATATGAACATGTTGGCATTGACAATTCATGACCAAGATGAATAGACTAAAATCTATCCAGTATATTAAAACTTTTCACTAAGCAAAAATAATATTTTTTTGAGCAGCAAAAACCTTTTCACCACAAGAAAATGGATTTGAGTCTCTAAAAATTGAGAAATTTTATTAAAGAAGGTCATAACAAACCCAATAGCTTTAACAAAATATGTGTATGTGTCATAGTTCCCAAGAAATGTCAAATCAAAGTTTTGCAATTTTTGCACCTTAGGCACTTAAAAGTATGTGTTGATATGATGTGCTCTATAATGACTAGGTGACTTTGAGAGAAAAACAACGGCATTCCTTGCATAAATCCACCTACCTAGGCATATTGACATTTACAGCTAGTGCCCAAGATTAATAGAATGAAATTTATCATATATTGTAACTTTTTAATAAGTGAAATTGATGATTTTTGGAGAAACAAAAAAATATTCTCTACAAGAAAATAGATTCAAGTTTTTTGAAAATTGAGAGAGGTTATTGTAGAGGGTCATAAAAAAACCTTATGGCTTCATACAAAATATTTTTATGTGGTATAGGTTCTGATAAACACCCCATCAAAGTTTGGCATTTTTTGCACTTTGGGCACTTTGGTCACTTAAGGAGATGCATCAGTACAATGTGGTGTTTATCAGAACCTAGTATTTGCATTTTAGCCACTCAAGAGGATGTGTTGGTACAATGACCTAGAACGTTTGTGGGACCATACAATCTTCTCATAAATCAGTCTTCAATCTGTGTACATATTTTCCTATTATTTCCCATTGATCTCTATAATATTGAAAAAAATAATAAAGGTTGGTATATGATACTGCATATATTTTTTTATTAAGAATTCTCCCCTTCTTATATCTTTGTTTTTCTTAGAGAAATTTCTCTTCAATCAGACACAATTGTTCATAATTGTACCTCCTTAATTGATCACATCTTTTCTTGATCGTCATTTAACATAATTATTTTCTTTATGATTATTATAATATGTCCCTCCAATTAAAATTTATTTCCTTTCTCTAATCATAAGTTAGATACAACCAAGGGATGATGTTTATCCAAAACATGGTTCTTAAGATTGTCAATAATATTGATCTTATTGATCACTCTATCCATAGTTATTTATATGTTGGTTGCTATCTATATTAGTTAGATTAATTTCACACCACCACTACTTGGTGGTGTTTCTTATGGGCCTTCACAATACATAAGGTGATAGGCATAATATAGAACCCTAGTCATTGTATTAAGTGCCTTTTCCTAAGTTCGCTAAAAATAGTATACTATATCATTTAGTCGACAATTATTTCATACTATGTATCCGTGTCACCTCCTATTTGTATTTACCTATCAACTAGTATCTTATGATTATGCCCACTATCAAGCACTCCCTTGTCAATGTGTCATATAATCTATTTCCATTTGACTAACTAGCTATTCAATCGAACGTTCAATGACAAATTGGATAGTGTTCTTCATAAATTACCTAACCCCTCTCATTTTATAGCGATATTCATAGATCTCTTCTTATTATTTCTTCATATCTATATACACACACACACCATTCAACTTGTATCTCTTTAGGAAGATAACAAAAGATGGTTTTGACATGTTTGTGAAGTCAATATTGTTATTCCTAGTGGCATTTGACAAGATAATGTTCTTAGTTTTATTATCATAGTTTGGTGGTAAATTGCTATCTAGTAATTGTTTTGTTTCTTAAAAATAGCAACCATCCTTATGTTAGTGTTTGATTATTCACTTGTATCAAAAGTAGCTTCTATACTTAATATTGAAAGAATTCACATGCATACTAAATGGCTCCCTTTACTAGTGGCCTTGACTAATCCATATCAATGATTGTTCGTAATCTTTTTATTCCACTATTGCTATGTATTTTCTTATTTATTCTTTGAATTATATTTCAAAAAATAGGACATCAATTTTTTTAGGGAAACGCTCCTTAAGAAGTTCATATTAATAGCTAATAATTTTTCCTTCTCAAGCATACAATGCTTTATAAAATGGTGTTGAGAATCAACTTGTGGCATCTTTAATTAATTGGACCTTAAAGACTTAAAGGTAGTCACTTCTCATAATGGTGCCTAGGAAAAGAATACCATAGTGTGGAAACACTAGAAAAATCAACCTAGCAACTTCCACCAATGATGCTTATTGAAACCAACACGACACACAACTAAATCAACATAGCCTACTATTAACATAATTCCCAAAGGTATGAAAATTTTATTTTAATAAATACTTTAAATGAACCCATTGACTAAGATTTTAAATATTTTCCCTTCATATCCTTGAACTCAAAAGAGCTACTCCCTTTACATTTGAAAATGTTGAATCGTACTTTCCACAAAGCATCAAACTTAGCATGTTGTCCAAGTTTAGTCACACGTTCATCAAATTGTAAAACCAAATCACCATTCCAAAATGTGAGATCTAATGCTTTCTTGTTGAACCACCATATAACCACCTATTGTCGACTAGGAATAGCATCAAGTTTTTTTTACAAGATTCTCAGACACTATGTAATTCAAATAGCTTGACTTCCATAGCGTCATTCTCTTCAACTTACATGGATTCAAGAAATCATAATGCTAGAATTTCCTTGGAAATGGGCATTACAATATACTTCTGATGAAGAGTGCTCCCCTTAATACCACAAACACATAACAGAAACAACAACAATTTGCAAGAACAAAAAATGGGCTTTTTATTATCTCCACAAATGTGGAATTACAAACTTTCAGAATTACAATATGCAAAACCACATGGGCATTTCCCTTACAATATTCTGTAGGACAAAGCCTTGAATCATTACCCAGATCTACTACCCCGAACTATCCTGAACTACCTAAGACAACAATACAGCCTTCCTTATATAGGCAATTTTCCATCGCCTGGGAAGGTTCCAAAATTTTAGCCAATAAGGCCGACCAAACTTAGAAATATTTTATTTTTCATTTTATTACATCATAGTCGGCTCAAAACAACTTTTGAAACCCAAACAGAAATTTTGAAGAAAAATTATTTTCCACCATTTCAGGTGGCCCAACTTCTGGAGACCATAATCGTCACCTGTTGACCTGATTAACTATTATGACCCCATTTCGGAAAGGGCATGAAGTGCTCTACAACGCCTAAATCAAGAAAGCTTCATTTAGCCGAAGTTTTGACCTCATCCGGAGCCTCTAAAGCCTTCAAAATTGAGTTCAAAGTTTCTATACCCTATTTTCAATACCAAAAATTTTTAATATCTTCAAGACTAGACTTGATCCGGCAATGAAACTTTACTGGCAGGCTGATATGACCAAAATGAACCTCCACCTATGAAATCAGAACATCCTGAGATCATATGACCAACTTACTAAAAATAGTAAGTTTCCATAAATAGCTGCTCTACACAAGATAGCCCTTATTGAAAAGCAAACAGAAATATATTTGGGTGATGCAAGATTGCTCTTACACACAGGATGCTCCTGCATCACTTCCTATAGACTAGCTCATAAGGTGAACCTTTTAACACTTGTTTTAGAGTGATTTGGTTGGTGCATAGTGTTGTTCACAAGTGTTTATGAAATTCTTGTTGATGATTTGTACCTATTCGCTTCATCAACCTGATTGATTTTTTGTGACTCTGTGAGTCCATTTCCTTGACGATAATAATTTGATGAACTATAAAGAAACACCCCATGCTTTAATGAAAACTTTGATATCTTAGAGCTAACAAAAGCTCTTGCATTGTTGGAGATGATGGTCTTCGAAGGGCCAAATCTTATGACTATTTCCTCAATAAAATTGAGAATCTAATTTTTGGTAGCACTCTTCAAAGGAATAGTCTCTAACCAATAGGTGAAATAATTTGTGGCAATTAAATTCCATTTCTATCCAGAGCTTAAGGCTAGGTTTATCGTCCCACTGAATTCTAACTCCCATTGTGAAAAAGCATCATTAATTATGATCATATTTAAGGGCATTGTGAAGTTCTTACGCCTTTTGACAAAGAATTGACACCTCTGGCATTTAGCTACAAAATGGTGGCAATTGATAAAGAGTGGACTAGAATTACCCCAAATTTGAGATCTTCAAAGCATTAGTCTTTTTAGAAAAATGACCACTAGGGGGGCCACTGTGGAACTCTTCTAAAATATCTTCTTATTGATATTTTCTCATGCGATAAAGGATAATTCCATCAAGTTTTTAGTTCAAAAGAACCCCTTAAATAACATTTTACCCCTCTTTGAAGTCTCTAGAATAGTCTTGTGTGTAGCAAGAGACTAGATGGGTATCTCCCAATCTGCATAAACTGGGTCTTATCTGTAATATAGGAATTTGAAGCTCCAAACTAATTTAGTAAGACTTCTTTTCAGGCTTATCCTTGTGCACATGCCCCTTCAAAAGGTTTCTCCTCATTGGGAACCTCACCTACCTCACCGTCATTATCAATGTGTTTATATAGACATTTCTTGCAGATCACCTTGGTGGGGCATACTTTGACATCATATTCAAGGATTCTGGTCTTCCAGTTAGCCCCGGTAAGGCCTTTCATATGAAATTACATTTAGCTTCATACCCTTTTAGGGTTTTAGAATGGAAAGAAATTGGATGTTCACTTTTTCCTTCATCCTTCTGTGCAAATACTATTGTGATACTATGTTCACTTCCATTGACATACATTATGAGATTATTTTTAGAGTATGGGTTAACTAAAACTAGAGCTTATGAAACAAATTCCTTGATCTTTTCAAATGCTACTCTCTTTTCAAGTCTATTTAAATGCTTGATCTTTATGCAACAAGAGAGTGATAGGCCTAACCAATCTAATGAAGTCAAATGTATTTTTCTTACAAAATTAATCTTTCAATGGAAATATTGTACTCCTCTTATTCACGGGTAGAGGAAGTTTGTTATTAGCCTTAATTCACTCTAGATCAATGGATATTCCTTCTTTGGACGCGATATATCTAAGCAATTTCCCTTCAAGAACACTAAATACACATTTTGGGGGGTTTGCAGACACCATAATATATTGACACCTTGGAAGACCTTATGTAGGTGATCAAAATGACCCTCTTTAAACTTAGAAAATAATGTAGCATCATCCACATATATAAGAATAATCAAGTTTATTAGATCTTGAAAAGTGATACCCATAACACACTAAAAGTAGCTCCAATATTTAAGAGGTGTAAAAGAATCTTTGCATATGCAAACATTCCCCATTTCATGGTGAACGTGGTTTTGTGTTAATTTTCATCTTTCACCTAGAATTGGTTATACCCAAGAAAATGATTAAACAAGGAAAATATCTAAAAACTAGTGACATTCTAGAGGGTCTACTCCATGGAAGGAAAGGGATGATGGTCCTTTAGGGATTCCCTATTTAGGTCTCAATATTCTACATAGAAGCAGATATCTCCATTCTTCTTATAAACTAGGACTAGATCAAAACCCAAGTACTACACTTGATTGGATAAATGATACAAGAATCAATCCATTTCTTGCATTTGTAGGCCATTAGAGACTCAATCTTTGGGCTGACCAGCCTATGTATTTATTAGATGTGTTTGTCTCCTTTAACTGGTTCACAGTAAGTTGAATGATTTTGTGATTGAATATTCTCACAAATTATGTTATGTCCACACTGTGACCTTTTCATACTTGTTACAAAAGTTTATTAAATCCCTTCATGTCCTTTTGTCTGATGCCTTGACCAACTTTTAGCTTCCTTTCATTTCCAACATTGAGATCAACATGATCTTCCTTATCTGTGATAAGTTTGTGCTTGGCATTCCTTTCATTTTTGTAATCAAAGAAATTTTCCAAGGTGATCAGCCCCTTCAAAAGCTTGTTGATCTTAAGCTATATTATCTAGTTTTCATAAGCCTCTTCAACCTTAAGTTTTAGTTTCTCTACAAATTCATGAAACTAATGGATAAACATAACAATTTGTGCATTGTTCTCAAATAGCTACCAATGCTTACTATTATCATGGTTTTTTAGTCTAATGACCATCTAAACTAAATTTTTATTGATCAAAAAATCTATTATTGGATCAAAATGAGAATCAATAGTTTCCAACTGGTCTTCTTTAATGTTCTACTTCCTTGAAACCACTTGAATATTGAAATCCTCAAATTCTTCAATTAGATCCCAAAGTCTATGTTGATAAGAGCACATATAAACATTCTTCACAATTGACACTCCTTGCACTTGATTTGCTTCTATCTTTGAATCTCTAAACACTTTCAAATATTTGATTCCTATCCACTCTAGGAGACTCACTAAGAACTCATATTCAACTTCATTATTCATGAGGGAAAAGTGGAAACAAAAATCTCTTTAAGTTTTCCCTCCAATTAGGGATGTTAGGAAGATACGAGCTCCTAAGTTTCTCTTACTTCTCGCACCATCAATGTGCAAGATCCACAATTCCACTTTATGATTATAGTCATTATTTTGGACTCTTTTTTTTCCAAGGAATGATATATTATTCATCCTATATTGTATATGTTTTGAGACCAGTGGCATGATAGTTTCCAAATGGATTATTTTCCATGAACTGATTCAAAAGAACCTCCTCTTCTATGCTCTTTTCTCCAATTGAATATTTATTCTCTACCATCTCCACACAATCTATCTCATTATTTGTGATGGAGGTGAGAATAATCTAAAACTTCATCATTGCATCTTGGAACCATACTTGGTATGTAGAATTAAATGGGACCAATCAAGGGAGATTAACCTCCAATTTTTGTAGTGAAATCACCTTAAAGTCATAGTCCAAAAATGGGAGGGATGTTAATTACTATGAATTCTTGTCGAGTAATAATATTGGGCATGAATATAGGAAGAGTGAAAGATCTTTAATCACCCCTACAACTTGAACCTTATCTCCGTCTAATTGCATTACTCCTCTACCTAAGGGTTCCTATTCTAGCTTTAGAGATTTTTCTATTTACTTGGGCATCATAGTTCTAGTTCCATAGTATATCATGGAGTTGTGAATCAACTTATCTCCTTTAATAAAATTAATAAATAAAGGCATTGGTTTAGACTGATTTGTCTCTTTTTCTCTTCTTCCTCCATTTTATTGGTGAATGTTGTGGGTTGATGTTCCTACATTTTGGTGGTCGATAATTTGTATTTTCTTTCTATGCACTCTAAATTTTCTTTTTTGTGTGCTACTTCATCATCATGCCCTTCAAGAACCTCCTACAACATATACTTGTAATATCAAAGAGATATAATATCTCACAATGACACATTAGTGGACTCTATTCAATTGTTCATCCATATTAAGTGACTTGAGCATGAGGACTTTTGACTCCTTTGTTTTGATGGTCACAATTTGTTTTCTTTGTAGGTTTAATCTTCCTTTATCTTTTGAAATGGTTGCATGATAAGTAGTTAAATGGGACCTTTATCAAAAGACACCATAGGTCCCTCTCTATAATGCCTTGTTCTATTGAGATAGAGACTGAGAAATAGTTATTTGGCTTCAACATTTATTATAGTATATTTTATTTACAGTAAACTACATCAAGGATAATGAAAAATGTGTAGCAAATATCTTAAGCTAAAGGAGAGATAAATCGTCAATAGTATCCATTAACTCTAAATTTATGAATTAGGTCTTGCAAAAATCCAAAGAGGATGAGTATTAAAAGAAGCTCTTCAGGATAATCTTGAAGATTTGAGGTATGACAAATTCTACTTCAAGCTAGATGGTCTTGTAAGGTATAGAGGCTGAATGTATATGCCAAATTTGGTAGAAACAATGAAAATGGTACGAAATGAGCTACATTCTTTACCATATTTAAGACATCTGGGAGTAAAAAATTTCCTACCCTATGATTTTTATTTGTGGTGGAAAAACTCACCACTATAGTGCATTTCAACCTAGGAAACCTAATAGATAGAGCACCTATCATAGATTGAAATTTTTTTCAATATTTATTCAAATCTTATCTAGTTATAGAAAATATAATTTGAGATAGAGATGCATGAATAACATCAAGGTTCTCACAAACTTTATTTGTGGCTCTTTGACAGATGGTAAAACTATAAGGGTAAATCAGGTTTGTGAAGATCTACTACAAATGTATTGCATGGATCAACAATATAAATGGTAACATTACTTACCTCTAGAAAAACTTTCCTATAATAACTCTTACCATGTTTTGATCAAGATGGCACCATTTGAGGCATTGTGCAAAAGAAAGTGCCAAAATCCTATAAGAGTTGATCTATTTTTAATATTTTGTTTAAAATAGCAACATAAATATATTTTTAGGGATATTTCATCATCTTGAGTCCAAATTTTTACAAAGACTCTAAGATAAATGCAATAAATATTTGGTGCCAAAAAGGGGCGTATAACAATTGTGTGTGATTTATTGTACCTGTAACCTACAATACAACACTTCAATAAAACATTAGATTGTTAGTCCATAATCAAATTAGAAGCAAATAAACCAACAAAAACATCCTATTGCTCTATAACTAGCCAGAGTGTGATTAAGATCAATTATATTCTCTCATAATTGAATCCTAATTAGTGACATTACACTACTAGAATGAGAGATTTGAATGTAATTAACTAAGAATAATAAAATAAAACTAAACTAGTCAATTCCATGAGTTCATTACCAAATTGAGATTATTTAAGCTATGAATTGAAAATGTTATTAAGTTATGAATTGAAATTGACAACATGAAAGTATGAATGCAATTGAATCCTAATCAGTGGTATTACACTACTAGAATGAGAGATTTGAATGCAATTAACTAAGAATGATAAAATAAAACTAAACTAGACAATTCCATGAGTTCATTACCAAATTGAGATTATTTAAGCTATGAATTGACAATGTTATTAAGCTATGAATTGAAATTGACAACATGTAACTATGAATACAATTAACTATATCTATGTGAGCTTTTAAAAGTCTCTTTTATAGAAGCATCATCAAAGTCGGCGGTTGAGATTGAATTTGAGAGGAATGGTTGATATTCATTCTCCCTTGATCCTTGTGAGTGATCCATTTGCCTAGCCTCTGATTGGATGCATTTTTCTTTGTTTTCCCTTGAGAGGTGACATGTATTTTAGAACCTTTTATTAATTAATTTAAATTAATTACCTTAGCCATGTATTTAAGTGGATGTATTTAATTAATTCATGTCAAGGATAATTAATAAGATTCTTGATTAATTAGTGTTGATTTGATGTTTGATTAGGGATTTCATTGATTTTGATGATTTATGCCAGTAATCAGATAATCGAACTAGCATAATTAGGAATTTGGTCTTAAATTAGGGAAATGAGGTCTTTGGTTCTATTAGCTCATTTTAGGGTGATTACATTTTCCCCTCTTTGAATCGATGTACAAGAAGCGCATTGATTCAAAGAATAAATGATGTTGATTTAGAGATAATTTTGATATGGATCAATGAAACCACTCTGGATTCGAGAATTTTGAGCTTGATTGAACAAAATTTAACGTGACTAAAATTTTTTGAGCCATCGATTATGAACTAGATTGGATGAGAACCGATCATACCGACTTTGAGCTTGAATGGACGAAGATCGATAAGAGCTAATTAGAATATTCAATTTGATTTGGTATGATGAAACTAAATATCTGAGAGATCATGTAATAATGAAAAATAATCAATTTGATTTGAAGTGATGAAATTGATCAATGTCAAAAATATATCAAAAGTATTTGATACAACAGAATAATCATCTTGATTTGGTGTGATGAAACTAATCAATTGTAAGATGATTTAATTTAGGCACAAATAATCAACTTGATATGGTTCTTGATGAAGTTAATTATCCAACAAGCCCAACTTGATTAAAGAGAATGGTCACATGTCCCTATTGTTAAAAATTTGATTGATTTGAATCCTTGATTGAATTTGATAAGATTAATGATTGATTTTAGGTATGATTATGCCCCCTCAAGAGTAAAATTGAAATAGAATTTGATGAAATCTCGATTTCAAGCATTGATTGAGATGTGAAATTGGTAAAAATGTGATCTGTATCAAGCAAAAGATGTTTAGAATCCATTAGAATTTGATTAAAATCAATTTAGTGTTAATAAAATACTATTTGACCAATTTTGACCATTAGGAGGATATTTGACCAGTTTTTACTGATAGTTGGCCAATATTTTGATATGTTGATGTGATGTGCGAGTTTAGAAATAACTTTGTGTAGCTTCTGCTAAGCTTTTATCCCTTTTGTTAAGCAATTTTGAGGATATTTGTCCATCATTTGACTAAATTTTGCCCCTAATTTGAATTTTGTTAACTTTCCATTTGAGTAATAAACATGTATGAATGCTTTTGTCAAATTTTTGCCTTAATATTTTCTCATTCTACCCCTAGTCAACTAAATATTAACCATAGTTGACTAACTTTTTGCAAGGCTGACTTGTGTTGGTAACTCTATTTTTACTACTTTCAAATGATATACAACACATATTTCAATTTTGGTCATGATGTGAAACTCCTATTGCATTGTGCTATGAAAGTGTCTTAGGTCATTAAGGGGTTAAAATAGGCCCAAAAAGGTAATTTTACTATTCTTTTTCACTTTTATCCATAGTAAATTTAGATCTCTAAGAGAGAAGATGGTGGTCCCAATTGAGACACATCATTTTGAGCTTGGTAAGTACTCAATAACCTACATTTCCATAATTGCCTTTTGATTTTTTGCTTTATTTTATGCTAGTTAGGAGCAACTGAATTCTAGATCACACCCAGCATCTTGGGTCACATCCTGTAATTCCCATGTCACATCTAGTTTTACCAAAAATCTTAGATCGCATCCTATTTATTTAGGATCGTACCCTACTGGGTTGCATATAGTCAATTTTTGATAGATTTTTAGTGTTTTCCTCAGTGTGTCACACCATGTTTAAATAGAATTGCATCCCATTTAAGGATCACTTTGCTATCATTTTTGGATCATATCTTGTATGTTCAAGATCACATCTCATTTAGGGATTACATTCAATAAATGTCAAATTGCATATGGATTGCTAGGTCATTCTTGTTTTTTAATTAGCTTTTTCCCTTTTGAGCTTGTTTGTTTGACCTGTCAACTCTCTCTGTAGGTTTATAAATCTAATTTACCTTATTTATGTTGGTCCAACCCTGACTTGTTAATTTTTTTATTTGCAGACACATCTTAGCATCGTATCCTTTTGTTGTCTAAGGCCTACCTAGGTCTTAGAACTTGAGGATCATTTGACTAACACTAAGAGGCATATCATTGGTCATTGTGGATTGTGGAGCCTTATTGATTTACCCAACATTAGAGTAAATCAGGGTTTGTTGATTGTGCTTGTCAAGAGATGGCATTCAGAGCACAACACCTTTCACGTACCGACCAGTGAGATGATAATCACACTGGAGGATGTGTGGCATATTCTACGGTATCCAATGATGAGCACTCGTGTTGAGTATGAATTAGGAGCGAGAGTAGCTATTGCAAATGCTCATCTATTATTTTAGGATCTTTCTATTGCTTGCAGATATCTATTATGGGACCATATGGTGTCTCATTATGTCCATCTTCCTATATTCCTTGTAGGCCTTATAATAGGTATATTGATGTCGAATAAGGGTCAACACAGGTTTATGTGTGGCTAGTTCAAGATGATCGAGGACATGGTGCGATCACCTCATCATTTTTCTTGGGGTAGTTGTATTTTGGCCCATATATATCAAGAGCTACACAAGATAGTCTATCAATATTCCCGTAGTATGATCGTTGTTATCCTGATTCTACAGATTTGGGCCTGGGAGCACATCCTACTTGAATGGCCGATATTAGATGGATAGAGGGACCCAGAGTTTCCCTATATTTATATGTACTCTATTTTTATTCAACAACCCCACCTAGGGAAGGTAGAGTATTGGAAGAAAGTACTAGATGATGTTGTAGCTATAATCTAGCACCCCTACCTAGACTGTGAGGAGTGGAGGACAGATGCATATCAAATGCCATATTTTTTCCAGAGTAGATACCTAATTGGCCATACTTAATATATTTTTAATAGATTTATTATTACTCGAGTATTGAGATAGTTTGGCTGTATTCAGGGAATACCACAGGATCTTACTATGTATACATGTGTTCAGGATGAGGAGGCTCAGTGGGGAGCCTAGTTACCTTATGAGACTATAGTTCATGAGATATCCCAGATGGTAGTTTTGGATTAGGACCATATGCTAGAGGTTTTTGATGGGATGTGAGAGATTCTTATCATAGACATATTATGCAACATCCTTGTTCCTAGATCCACTGTCTCTGATGATATTGCTCTGGGGATCAAGGATGATCTCAATTATGATCTAGATGATGATGGTCCTAGAAAATCTCATGTTGATAGGGGTGGAAGAGGTAGGGATAGAGATCAATCCAGAGGTAGAGGAGGAGATAGGGGAGGTGGTGATGGAGGAGGAGATGGAGGTGGTGGTGGAGATGGAGGAGGTGATGGTGGTGATGGTGTTGATGGAGGTGGAGGAGACAAAGATGGTGGGGGAGGTGGTAGATGGAGAGGAGTTTGGGGTGATGATGGTCATGGGGATCACTAGGGTCATAATAGCATATTGTGAGTTGTTCCTCCACACAGGGATCTTGGACCACTCTTGCCTAGGCAACAGCAATAGAGGTTTACTAGAGAGGGAAAAGGCACTAGTGGTGGTGGAGGAGATCAGCCACCTCAAGATCCTCCTAGGGATAGAGACAGGGATCCTCTTTTTGAGTGTGAGTGGGAGAGGGATGCATTGAAGACATAGGTTGCTACTTTGGAGGCTCATCTTACTAATAAAGATAGGCAGCTAGCTATTTTGAGAGAAGACAGAGAGTGATATCTAGATATTTAGAGATGAAAGAGAGACTGATATGTTCACATGATAGCTCACCAGGGTTAGAGGGCTACTTATTATTTTTCTTTATAATGCATGACTATTCTAGAAGATCAGGGAACACTATTATACTTACTTATTGTATAGTACTTAGAGGGTGTTATGCCTCCACGAGTTCCTACTAGATTTTATGCTCCGCCTCCTGCCCCTCATGCAAATGAGGGAGGGAGCCAGACTTGATCTCATTTTTGTACATATGATGTATTTTTTATATGTGTACCATTGATGTACCACCTGATGTATTTATTTTGATCTGATACACTGATACTCTTTGGACTCTGATGTACTTGTTTATCTTTGTTGATATTGATACTGATGATACTCTGATTTTGCATATCTCTTGATCTAGATATACTAACATACAATTTTTTTTGATATTGATATCATCTTTTTATACTTGATCATGTGATTAGATAGATGATGATGATAGATTTATTGACTTCATTATATTGTGACACTGAGATATATGAGATATGCAATTTTATGTGGATGCTTTTGTACTTTCCCTTTTATTTATGGATGGATGCATTTTTGTTAATGTATGTATATGAGATTATTTAATGAGATATAATGCAATGTGATGGATGACTATATCACTTTATTTATGTATGATGATCATGTGGATGCATTGATGTGAATATTTTATGAAATTGACATGATTGTGCAGGTGCATGGATATCAGTGTTAGATACTTAGTCATTTGATTTAGTTTTAATCCCAATTATTTTATTCACATGGCCAAACTTGTAAATGTTGATATCATTACTTTTTAGATTTTAGATTTTTACTCATGTCAATGTTCATTAATTAAATTCATACTTTCATACTGATGCAGCCTTAAAATGAATGCACCTATGTTAACAAATGAATGCAACTAAATTAACCAATGAAATGAAACTAAATTAATCAATGAATGTAACTAGATTAATCAATGAATTAAACTAAATTAATCAATGAAAGAAACTAAATTTTTCAATGAATGTAACTAAATTAAGACCTCTAGGATAGTCATTGATTATTCAAGATGGATCTTTTTAACATCATAGAGCCTTTTAATTTTAGACTTAATAGGTTAGTAAAATTTCCACTGATAGACTTAGAAATCATGAAAATATGAATACCTCTCATGTTGGATGTCATGTCAAAAGTGAACATAAACACCAACGTATATAAGTCATGATGTTTTGTCAGTTACTTCCTTTTTCTTTAAACTTGTTATGTTCATGTACAACATTTCGATATGTAACCCGCAATGACCTTTTTATTCATATTCTTGGGTATATTATGTTGTATGCACCTTACTAGGAAGTTTATTCTATTCATATTAACCAGGAAAGGAAATGAATCCAACCTCACCAAAGCTTTAATAGGAAATAGGTCAAGGTATATACAACACTCCAATCATGATGGAGGCTCTTACCATACACAGCCAATTCCTATGATCACGTTGGATCATTGGATTAATTACCACAAATAGAAGACAAAGAAAATGTTATGCCCCCAATCCTTATTTCTCTAGTCAATTTTAGACATCTTCAAGTCGCTGAGAGTACACAACAATCATAAATTGATAATAAGTCATAGCAAGCTAAGAAAAATTCATGATTTCTTCATTTTGTTTCTATAGTCCATGGACATCTTTGAGACAGTATAGAAATAAATGATTAACATAAATCATGAAGTGTTTGTTTGTTATTATGTAGTGTTAAAGAATTCTTTTGATTAATTCGAAGTCACTTAGAAAACATTATCAATCAGTGATTCATTTTAATTGTAGTCCATGTCTTGTGGTGTCTAGGTGTGTTGTGTTAAGAAACACTATTGATTAGGTTCAGTTTTTATGACTAGTGTTTAGGAACACTATTAGGTATAAGTATTAAGAAATACTTTTTATGTTATAGGTTGGTGGTATAAAGAAATACCTTTGGTTGTGTAGTTTTCTATCAAATTGCAGACTAGGGATAACCAACAAACCTAATAGAGAGCCCTAATGACAACCAGGTGACCTTACTGCTAACATGACCACAACCAATTCCCCCTAGAGAATATGAATTTCCTAGGACTTTGGTATAGACAGATTTCACTTTAGGATTAAAGGATATTTCTCATAGCTTGGTTCAAGATTTGATCATCACAAAAGTGACTGAAAGATATGTACCAGTTGAAGCTTTTAGGCTTAACAAAGTATGTAAGCATTGTATTGATAGATAGAGAGTTGATTATAAGTACCACTTATTTACCAGGTTTTCACCACTTGGACAATTTTTCTATTTTTGCTACCAAGACCTTGTTTGTTAGGTTTTCATCAAGGCATGTTTTTCTCTTTTTTAATTTTTATGTACTTTTTAAAAAAAAAATCTTTTTTTCTTTGATTCATCAAGGCACCTATTTTCCAGGTTTTCACCAAGATGATCATCATTTTTTCCAAGACGTTTTCTACTATTTTTGAATTTTCTACTTTTCACTATTTTTTCTTTTCTTTAGGATCAATTTTTTTTTTGTATTTTTTCGAGATCAATATTTGTTGTATAGGTACTACCTCAAGAATGTCAGGTATAAAACCATTTTAGGTGGAGAGTGTTGATTGGATCTAATAGGAAATCTCCCTTAGGTGTAGCCAGTTGATAGGCTCCTAATCCAAATGAAGTTGTGATAACAAAAGGACCTAGCCAATTTGGTTCAAACTTTCCCTTTTAATCTCGATGTTGCTAGTTTTTTGGATTTTCTCTAAAGACCAAGTTTCCTACCTAGAATGTTCTTGGCTTCACTTTCTTATTGTATCCTCTAAACATTCTTTTCTGGTAGACTTTGAGATGTTGAAACGCCTATTTCCTGCACTCATCTAACAATTCTAGTTCTTGTAAATGTGAGATTTTGTAGTCCTCATCAGTGACTAGATTTTTCAATAAAATCCTCAGTGATGGAATCTCTACTTCAATAGGTAGCACTATCTCAGACCCATAGAGAAGTGAAGAAGGAGTTTCTCATGTTGGTGTTCTAATGCTGGTGTGGTATGCCCATAATGTTTGATTAATTTGCAAGTGTCAGTCTCTTCTTGATTTGTTGATTGTTCTCTGTGGGATCTTTAGGATTGTCTTGTTTGATGACTTAGCCTATCCATTACCTTGAGGGTAATATATTTGAGGAACAGTGTTGTGTGATTTTGAGTTGTATACATAAGTCATCCATGTCTTTATTTTTGAATTTCCCTCCATTATTAGTTACAATTGATGAGGGTGCCCCATACCTATAGATGATGTAGTTTAGGATAAACATTGAGACTTGTTTTCCTGTAGCATTGGCCAATGGTACTCCTTCAACCCATTTTTTTAAGTACTTTATGTTTGTGATGATATACTTATGTCCAATAGATAAATTTGGGTAAATTTTTCCTACTAGATCAAAGGCCCATTGTTGAAATGGCCAATGTGTGATAAATGGAATTAACTCCCCAACTAGAGCATGTATCAGGTTTTCATGAACTTGGAATTTCTTGCATGTTTTGGCATAATTAATAGAATCTTTTTCCATTATAGGCCATTATTATGCCACTCTTAAGAGTTTCTTGGCTAATGAAAATTTATTCGGTGAGATCCACACACGCCTTCATGGACTTCCTTTAATGCATGCTTTGAATCTTCATATTCTAAACATATAAGTAGTGTACCAGAAAAATAACATTTATACAATACATTTGCAATGATTAAATAACATGATGTTCTCTTATTAGGCATCTTTTCTCATTTCTTGAATAATTTTCAAGAAAGGTTTGATCTTTCAGATAGGAATAAATATGAGCATATCGGGATAGGACTTGGGTTTCAATAGCGCATATGATTTGTGTATCAGGGGAATCATAGGTTGGGAAGAGTAATTATTCCACCAAGAATTCATAGCGAAACTTATGTTCTTCCAGTTATAACATGGATGCTAAAGTAGCCATTGCATCAACAATTATATTATTTGACCTTGGTATTCATTCAAATGTGATGTAAACAAAATATTTCTTGATATCATCTACCATCCTTTTGCAAGGCATTAACTTATCATATTTTGTTTGGTAATCATCATTGACTTGATTGATTATAAGATGTAAGTCTACATAGACATGTAACTCAATGATTTTCCACTCTATTGCTAGCTTCAATCCATTGACCAGGGATTCATACTCTGCTATGTTGTTTGTGCATAGAAATTTCATTTTTTAATCCTTTGGTATTTATTATCCTTGAGGATTAATGAATAGACATCCATCTCTCAACCCTTGGTGTGTAAAAGAGCCATTAAAATACATCTTCCCTGGGTATTTTGTGAGGTGCATGATTGCTTCATCAAGAAACTCTATGTGTAATAGCTTATCATCTATTAGTGGTGCCTCAGCAAGTTGATCAGCTATCACTTATCCTTTGACAGGTTTCCTATCAATATATTCAATATCAAATTCACTCAATATCAAGACCCATTTTTCTAGTCTTCCTGTCAATGTTGCTTTATTCAACAAATATTTGAGTGGATCTATTCTTGTGACTAGCTTTAGCTTGTGTGATAACATATAATGTCTAAGATTTTGAGATGCAAATACCACTACTAAGCATGCCTTTTCAATTACTAAGTAATTTAGCTCATATGAGACTAAAATTTTACTAATGTAGTATATTTTTGTTTCTTTCTTAGTCTCATCTTTGTGTGCCAATAACACTCCTAATGATGTGTTAGTTGATGATATGTATAATAGGAAGGGTTTTTCATAAATTGGAGCCATCAGAATTACAGGATTTTCCAAATACTGTTTGACTTAAGAAAATTTCTTCTCACATTATTCATCTCATGTAAATATGACTCCTTTATGCATCATTTTAGTGAATGGTTGAGCTTTATCTTCTAATTGAGATATAAATCTCCTTATAGATTGCAATTTTCCATAGAGTGTCCTCATTTGACTAATATTCCTTAGAGCTTTCCTTTCTAGAGGATTGCTTTTACTTTAGTTGGATAGACCTCAATTCCTTTTTCTGAAACTATCAACCCTAGCAACTTACCTGATGATACTCCAAATGTGCACTTTTTAGGATTTAACCAAAGTTGAAACTGCTCCATTCTATCAAAGATTCTCCTTAGGTCCTCAATATGAGTTGTTCTAATTTTTTATTTTGTTCACATGTCATCAACATAATCTTCCATGTTCCTATGCATCATGCCATGGAATATTGTTGTCATTTCTCTCTTGTAGGTCACACCTTCATTATTGAAACTGGACGACATTACATTCCAACAGTATGTACCCCTTGCACATGTAAATGTTGCTTTCTCCTAATATTTGGGATAAATATTGATTTTATTGAAGCTTGAAAACTAAAATCATGTCTATGTTCGGAAGTGGAAAATCATCCTTTAGACAAGCTTTGTTCAAAGCTCTAAAATCTAAACAAACTCTTATAGATTTATTAATAGTCTACAATTGATTGAATACATTGATGAACTAAATGGACAAGTGAAAGATAGTGATTAGAGATCACTGAGTTACTAAAGTGATATGTAAGGCAATTAAATTAGTCAATATATATTGTCATTGATGTCCACTAAACTTGACTATACTTATCATGATGGTTACAAACATCTGAGGAAGAAAAATGGTAAAGGAATGAGATATCTACATAAAGATGAGATGGAAATGGAGATATGGCTAAGGTATACATTGGATAACTTATTGATGAGTATATGGCTTCATATTGTTGACTTGATTGTAGTACATGAATTTTTTATGTATTGAAGATTAGAACTAAACAAGTTTATGTGGTCGATAATTGAAGATGCCAGTATACATTGAGTTAGTGGAGTGTATACTATTGAGTAATGATAATAACCGAGTTAGTATTCACTAAAACATTCTATATTAACCGAGTAAGAGAAACAATTAAAGTTTATAACAGCTGACTGAATTGATGAGATGGAAAGTTTCTTACAATTCTGAGGTAAAAGATAAAGTTATTTATGATGATCTAACAGCTAACAAAATTCAAGAATGATCAAATGGAGATGAATGAAATGTGTTATTGACACATCTACCGAGGAATCTTGAAGTGGCAAAATGAACAATGGAGATTAAGAGGCAAAATCTAATGGATAAGAAGAAAATGATTTATGATGTTTAATATTTAAAGAGACATGAGATTCATTATTGAGTCAGGGATAATCGACTCTGTAGGAGAATTTGTGTGGAAGGACTATTTTCATGCACTACTGATCAAACTGGTTACAGACAGAACTAAGCAGAACTACAGGCATTACCGAGCGATAGAGTATTATTCACCGAGTTGAATATGTTGAAAGATATGAATGATTAAAATGATTATTGATCAAATGAGGTATTTTGAGCTTAGAATAGATCTAAAAATCTACAAATATTAGTTGTAATAGAATCAAATCATTACCGTATCAATTTAATCATTGTTACAGCTCAATCTCTTAACTAAGTGGACTTAATAGTATTTATTCATATTTCAATATGACATTCAAGGAATGTTGTTGGTTTTCTTGTTGACCCCATAGTGAATGTTGGTCAAGAGTTAACTGTTAGTGATAAATCCTCTAACTAGGTCACACCTCACAGTGTGCTTTGTAACCTTTAACAGGGTTGGCTCCTAACTAATCTCACTTCAAAAGAGTGATTTTGGGTTACCGGTCCCAAGTAGTTTTTCCCTTAGCAGGGTTTCCACATTAAAATCTATGTGTTATGTGTATTTGATGTGATTGGATTGTTACTTTATGTTGCATATTTCATATTTGATTTAATTGGTAAACACAATATTATTTATACTGACATTCGGTAGATGAACAGAAAGTTATTATTGATAGCTTACTGAGTTGATTATATTGTTGAAAAGTTTGAATATATACATTTGAGAGTTTGGAACTATAGGATAACTAGAATTAACTGATTCACACCCCCCCCACCCTCTTGGTTATCTAACAATTGGTATCAGAGCATATTAGTTTCTTGGAAGGAAAGTTTAAAGGACTTGAGCTAAAAATCACAAGATGTATAAGAGAGAGGTGTCGAAGCTAAACAAAGAGAACTTCTCCACTTGAAAAAGTAGGATGAGGTTGCACTTATCTGGAATTGGAGAATCTACAGTATTTTACCTGGACAATGGTTATATACAACCAAAAATTGGACCTTTGACAACTGATCAACTAAGAGATAGACATGAACACAATATGGCAATGATAGAGATTGTTGCTGCCCTATCAGATACTGAATTTGAAGACATCAAAACATGCACAACAACCAAAGCAATGTGGAAAAAACTTACACTAGTTCATAGAGGAGATGTGAATGTGATGAGAGAAAGAGCTGAGAGTCTTAGAGGAAATTTTGATGATATGAGGATTAAAGAGGGAGAAAACATATCTCAGTACAGTAATTGAATCAAGGAAGTTGTCAATGCTATCCAAGGAGTAGGAGGTGTTATTGATGAAGACACTGTTGTGAGTAAAATTCTTAGAACCTTGTTGCCTATCTATGCTATTAGAATCTCTATAATTTATGAAATGAGATCTGCACCAGGTAATGTTCTTACACTTGATAGCCTAGTCGGTAAATTGACTACTTTTGAGTTGAATAACTATGATAACAATATTGTACCCATCTTTGAGAATTGGAAAATCAAGTGGTAAACATGTGATAAGAAATAAAAGTGATAGTGACAGTGATGATGATGAGCTTGATGAACTTGAAGCATTAATGGCTCGAAGTCTGCATAAAGGTAAAGGAAGGTATAAAGGGAAATTACCTTTGGAATGTTTTAATTGTAAAGAAATTGGTCATATTACATCCAGATGTCCTAACAGAAAAGATGATGATAAAGACAATGACCGATATGGTGATAGAAATTCTGACAGAAGAGATAACCAACATCGCAGAGGTAACCAACACTATGATAAAATAAAAAACTAAGACTACAAAGACAAAGGCAAGAAGGCATGTTACCTTGTTAGAGATGATGATGATGATGACACCAACATCAACACTGATGAAGACATTGAGGTGGTATTTTTAGCTTTGAAAGAAGAGGAAAGGTATTTAGAAATAACACTTATTTCTAAAGTTAACAAGAATGATACTTGGATTATTGATAGTGGTTGTACACATCATATAACTAGTGATGAGGATAAATTTGAATACCTTGATAATTATAATGGAGGATATGTTAAAATGGGAAATGATATACCTTGTCTAGTAAAAGGAAAGGGATCTATCTTCTTGAATAATAAGATTAGATGTGAAATGCATATTGGGTGAAAGGACTTAATTATAACTTGTTGAGTGTAGCACAGTTGAATAACTCAAGTCACTGAGTTACATTTGAAAGTAGAAAGGTGAAGATCTATGATGAAACAAGGAAGTTGGTCGGTACAAGTAAACAATCTAAAGGTAATCTATTTTATCTTGATAATGTTAAAACTTCTTGTTTGATGGCTAGAACTGAAGATGTGTGGTTGTGGCATAAGAGGTTATGTCATGTGAATTTTGACAAAATGGGTAAGATCAGTAAGAAAAGAAAAGTTAGAGGTTTACCAAGTTTATCTAAACTTGACCATGTCATGTGTAAACAATGTCAAATGGGGAAAATATCAAAATCTAGTTTCAAGAGCAAAAACTATTCATCTAAAGGTATTTTGGAATTGGTTCACACTGAATTGTGTAGTCCTATGAGAACTTAGAGTTATTATGGAGACAAATACTCTATTTTGTTTGTTGATGACTACTCTAGGATGATGACAGATATTTTTTTGAAGGAGATATATGAAGATTTCAAAATATTTAAATCGTATAAAGCTAAGGTAGAAAAGGAAAGTGGAAAAGAATTAAAATGGTTAAGATTTGATAGAGGAGGTGAGTTTATTTTTTATGAATCCACTAACTTTTGTAATGAGCATGGAATTAAAAGAAAGGTTTATGCACCGAGAACACCACAACAAAATGGAATTGTTGAAAGAAGGAATAGATCCATAGTTGATTATGCTAGAACACTGATGATTGAGAAATATGTTGCACAAATGTATTGGAGAGAAGTTGTTAGCACTATCGTATACACATTGAACCAAGTAAAACTGATCAAAGATTCAAACAAGACACCTTATGAGTTATGGTTTGGGTACACACTGAATGTAAGTTATTTCAAAATTTTTGGAAGTAGATGTTACATTCTGAAAGATGATAGAAATGGTAAATTTGATTCTAAAGGTGATGAAGTAATATTATTAGGATGTTCTACTAAGAGAAAAGCTTATAATTGTTTGAATTAAGTTTCTAACAAAATGATTGAAAGTGCTAATGTGAGAGTTGATGAGTTTGATGAGAAAAATGATGTAGAAATCACAAAGGAACCAGAAGACTATAGTAGATATACATTCATTGAGATTCCTGACCCTCTACCCAAGCATCAGGATAAAGCTACCGAGCAACAGGTATAAACCATTGAGCATCAAGATAAAGACATTGAGCATCATCCTATAGACACTGAGAATCAGGAAATGGATACCAAGGAAGAAATTGACCCTACATCAGCTGATGAACAAATAAGAGAACAAGTATTAGAAAAATTTGTGAGAAGACACCACCCACAGAATCAAATTATTGGAGACAAGCAAGTTGGCATGATGACACGAAGTAAGTTGAGACAGTGCACATGTTTAGTTTGTGAATTTGAACCTAAAAATGTTAGAGATGCACTTGAGAATGAGGAATGGATTAAAGCCATAAATGAAGAAATTGAGCAAATAGAGAAAAACAAAACATGGACATTAGTACCGAGACCGAGTGATAAAAATGTTATTGGAATAAAATAGATATTCAAAAATAAGTTAAATGAGAATGTTGAAGTCACTAGGAATAAAGAAAGACTTGTTTGTAAAGGATATGCACAAGAAGAAGGAATTGATTATGGTGAAACTTTTGCAAACCACTTGCATATGTTGCACACAAAAGATTTAAAGTATATCAAATGGATGTTAAATCTACATTTTTTAATGGAATAGTTGAGGAATAGGTTTACATAGAACAACCTAAAGGTTTTTTTTATCAGAATAAGAAGAACATGGTATGTAAGTTTCACAAAGCATTGTATGGATGGAAACAAGCACTAAGAGCATGGTATGAAAGAGTGCATGCTTATTATTAGTATTGGTTTTGTGAGAACAAGTGACAATAGCAATTTGTATTTGAAAGGAGAAACTAATGATAAGATTCTTATTGCTAATTTTTTTGTTGATGATATTATATTTGGAGGACATGATAATCTTTACGAATATTTTGTTGCTGAAATGGGAAAGTAGTTTGAAATGTCAATGTTTGGAGAGATTAAATTCTTTCTAGGTTTGCAAATTCTACAACAAAGTGAATGGATATTCATAACACAATCAAAGTACATCAAAGAAGTGTTGAAGACCTTTTGAATGGAAGATTCAAAATCAGTAGGCATGCTTGATGGTTACAAGATGCAAATTGATAAAGTATGATCAATCAATTGAGGTAAATCAGACATTATATAGATCAATGATTGGTAAACTGATGTATGTAGTACATAGTAGACTTGATATTGCACATGTTGTTGGGATTGTAGCAAGATTTTTTGTTAATCCTAAGGAATTACATATGACTGTTGTTAAGAGGATTCTAAGATACTTGAAGAACATTGAGAATTATGGTTTATGGTACAAGAAACAAGGCAATTTTGAACTACAAGTTTACACCGAGGCATATTGGGCTAGAAATATAGATGATTAGAAGAGTACTACCAGTGGAGCATTCTTTTTGGGAGAAAGGTTAGTTACATGGATAAGTAATAAATAGGCATGTATTTCTTAGTCTACTGCTAAAGCATAATATGTTGTCATTGTTGCTAATTGTTCAAATATTGCATGGGTTCAACAACTTTTGAAAGGGATGAAAGAAGAGATCATTGAACCGGTGATTATATATTGTGACAACACAAGTGCTATAAACATTTCCAAGAATTCAATGATGCATTATAAGACAAAGCATATATCTATTAAGTATCACTATTTGAGGGAAGAAGTACAAGAAAAGAAAGTGAAACTGGAATTTGTGAAGCCTAAAGAACAACTTGCAAACATATTTACTAAACCCTTACCGAAGGATACATTTGAGTACTTGAGGACTAAACTAGGGGTCCATCCCCTATCTGTCGGTCACTAAGGTGATCAGGACATTGCATCAACCTATACTTTATCTACAAATCAATAATGTTGATGCATATTTTTCACACTTTAGGTTCCCTGAGGTTGTGAAAGTTTGAACAAAGAACATTGTATATCAATACATGAAGGTACTTGACTTGCACTGAAGAACAAAAATAATAGTTTGGCTACTGCAGAGTTGTTTATTCTTTTTGGCATTGTTTTCAAAGGGAGAGAATGAATCAATAAAATATCTATCTTATGGGAGAAAATGAGTCAACGAGAATTATCAGAAAGGCAGAAGAAGATCAAATCCATAGGGAGAGTTTGTCTGAAATGTTGAAATGCTATGTAGTGATTAAACATATTAAATGATCAAGTAGGGAGAGCTTACTGAGCTACAACATTTATCTATAGAGTTTTAGTATAGATGTTTGGTATTCTATGGCATATTTCATATTGTGTTGCCATCAATGCCAAAGGGAGAGATTGATAGTCTACAACTGATTGAATACATTGATGAACTAAATGGACAAGTGAAAGATAATGAATAGAGATCACTGAGCTACTGAAGTGATATGTAAGGTAATTAAATCAGTCAATATGTATTGTCATGGATGTTAACTAATCTTGACTATACTTATCATGATGGTTACAAATATCTAAAGAAGAAAAATGGTAAAGGAATGAGATATCTACATAAAGATGAGATGGATATCGAGATATAGCTAGGTATACATTGGGTAACTTATTGATGAGTCTATGGCTTCATATTGTTCACTTGATTGTAGTACATGAATTTTTTATGTATTGAAGATCATAATTGAACAAGTTTATGTGGTCAGTAATTGAAGGTTTCAGTATACACTGAGTCAGTGTAGTGTATATCGAGTGACAATAATAACCGAGTTAGTATTCACCGACACATTCTATATTAATCGAGTAAGAGAAACAATTAAAGTTTATAACAAGCGACTAAATTAATGAGCTGGAAATTTTCTTATGATTCTAAGGTAAAAGATAAAGTTATTTATGATGATCTAACGGCTGACAAAATTCAAGAATGATTGAATGGGGATGAATGAAACATGTTATTAACACATCTTCCGAGGAAGCTTGAAGCAGAAAAATGGATGATAGAGATTAAGAGGCAAAATCTAATGGATAAGAAGAAAATAGTTTATGACATCTATTTAAAGAGATGAGATTTATTATTGAGTCGGGGATAATTGAATATGTAGGAGAATTTGCATGGAAGGACTATTTTCATGCACTACTAATCAAACTAGTTACAGACAGAACCAAGAAGAACTACAAGCATTACCAAGCAATAGAGTATTATTCACCGAGATAAATATGTTGAAAGATATGAATGATTAAAGTGATTATTGATCACTAGATGGGGTATTTTGTGCTTAGCATAGATCTGAAAATCTACAAATATTAGTTGTATTTGAATCAGATCATTACTGTATTAGTTTAATCATTGTTACAGCTCAATCTCTTAACTTAGTGGACTTAACAGTCTTATTTGTATTTCATTATGACATTCAAGGAATGTTGTTGGTTTTCTTGTTGACCCCATAGTGAATGTTGGTGAAGAGTTAACTATTAGCTATAAATCCTCTAACTAGGTCACACCTCATAGTGTGCTTTGTAACCTTTAACAGGGTTGGCTCCTAACCAAGCTCACTTCAGAAGAGTGAAATATTTTGGGTTACCGATCCCAGGTGGTTTTTCCCATAGAAGGGTTTCCACATTAAAATATGTGTTATGTGTATTTGATGTGATTGGATTGTTACTTTATGTTGCAAATTTCATATTTGGTTTAATTGGTAAACACAATATTGTTTATAAGTTGACATCCAGTAGATGAACAAAAAGTTATTATTAATAGCTTATCGAGTTGATTATTTTGTTGAAAAGTTTGTTCATATATACATTTGGGAGTTTGGGACTATAAGATAATTGGAATTAACTGATTCACCCCCCCTCTCAGTTATCTAACATTTATATTCTTTGGAAATAGGGAATATGTTGGATATCCATTTTGCATAATCAATACCTCTTGTAAATCCATCTTTCAATAGTTTTTCTAGCTCTGCTTTCACTAATAATGCAACATGTGGATTCATTTTTCTCAATTTTTGTTTTACATTCCTTACTCCATGAGAAATAGATAAATGATGCATTATTAAGTTGGTATCTAATCCATGCATGTTAGAATAAGACCAAGCAAAGTTGATCTTATTTTCCCTGAAGAACTTAGTGAATTGTGTCTTCTCCTTGTCTGATAAGGATTGAGAAATGTGGACCATTTATGGAGCTTCTGTTGTCACAAGATTAATTGTTTGTGTTGGTTCTATTAATACCAAAGATCTTTCTTGGAAATGATCAGGAAGAATATCAAGAGTCTCATCCTTTGGTGCCTCTATGAGGTTTTCAACACTAGATACATCCTTTATTTCTACTATTTTGGATTCTAATATTGCCACAATGTGGTTTTCACCATCAGATCTCTTTTTATTTTTATTTTTGATACTAAGAAACTTGATATCCCCTTTTTCATATGTACGCTCCTTGCACTGGTGGAGGGTTCACAAGCATTGAGATAGAGGGATAAAGTATAGTCATTTTCAAAGGGCAATAGGCTTTTGGATTTGCATTCATTCTAGTCTATAAATTTAGGATTCTATAAGGGTAGGGATTCATAGGGTTCAAGAGACAACACTGTGTTATTATCAATGTTATTGACTTGTATGATTATTTCCATCGAGTTAACTTCTGAAGGATTGTGAAGATTATTAAAGTCATGATTATTATTATCGAAGTTCATATTAGTGTTATATAAGTCTAACCCTATTGACCTAGCATTAGAAATTTCTCCTTCTTCAAATTTAACTCTAGGATCGTATTTATATACCACATCTATCTCTATGTCCATTGTAGATTCAGAGAGTATGTCCCATTCATATTCACGTGAATCTATCTGACTATCATCTTATATACCCAACAAATGGGCTATAGTCACTGGTATCCTTTCTTCTTCTTCAAAACCATTTTCTTCTTGTTGATTCTCACCTTCTTGTAAAGGTGTTTGTAGAGATAGAGATGTATCATGTTGATCTTCAAAATAATGCATATTAAGAATATGGGTAATAGTAACCAACTGCCCCCAATTAGGATGGCTTGCTTGTTATTTAGACTCTTGTTCATCTTCTAACTCTTGTTTAGGTCTAGGAATGGTAAGAACGATACTTAGTTCTGATAGAAGATCTCCTTGTAAGAGTAATAATCTCTCATATGATATCGATTCTCCTTCTACCTCTTATTCATCATCTAAATTATATGCTCTATCAAATACATGATCATCTCCAGACCCAGGATGAGATGCTTCTTTGAAACTCACACCAATTTTATCTCTAGGGTTACAAAATTCCATATGTATTGGTTTTATGATTCCATCCTTATTTTCTCCAAGTGGTCATTTTCCTTTATAATCCATTTGTTTCATGATATCATATCCTTTTCCATATTTTTTTGGGGATATCTCCACATTTTTAATATTTCCATCATGTTCATCCTCTTTGAATAGCCATTGTAAGACATCTTTTTCTTCATTTTCCTCTATTAAAGACATCTTAGCTTTGACCATCCTCATTCCTTCATGAATTTTCAATGTATCTCCTTTAGATGGTTTGAAGGTTGATGAAGGTCTTCCCTAAGATCTAGGAGATAGAGGTAAATCTTTCATGGACATTAATGAGTCTATTTTATACTCTCCCATCCTTGCATCTTGGATATTTATCATATTTGCAAAACTTCGTAGGACCATCTCTTTTGAAGTTTCAACTTTTTGGTAACTCTCTTTGTTATGGGGATCCCTACTATCCTCTTGGTTGAGATTATTGCAAGGATAAGTTGTATCAGCTAGAATGGTTACTTGTACTTCATTATGAAGGAATTTTATGCATTGATGATATGTAGAAGGTACTTCTTGCATTGTATGGATCCATGGCCTTACAAGAAGAATGTTGGAAGAAAGTGATAGATCGATAACTTGGAATTTGAAATCTTTCTCCACTAGTCCCACTTTGATAGGTAAGACAACCAATAATTTGGAGGATCTTTCTTTTTTTCCATATGCTTTGATGGTAATCTTCCTTCTTCAATAAATTGCATGATCGAATAATCCCAATTGTTTCACAAGATTAAATATGCATATATTCAAACCAGCATCTCCATCTATCAAGACACGCTTAACTTGATGTTTGTGAATCAATACCTCTAGATGCAATGGCTGATTATGTGGATGATTCATGGATTTATCATTTGCCTTAGAGAAAGACAAATAATGTAGGTAATTTAAATGACTAACCATAGTTTAGAATTTGTCTATATCTAAGTCTTTGGGTACATTAGTTGTAAGAAAGGCTTGATCAAGAATCTCTCTATGGACTGGAGAGATTTTTAGCAGTTCTAGAATGGAAATTTGGGCAAGAGTATGTTATAATTAATCCACTAGGTTGATCTTTAAAGACAATGTCAGTTGTTTCATAGTTGTTATCATAGCAAGTTGACTTGATGTGGAAGCTCCTTTAAGTGTGAGCTTATCTTGACTCCTCATCACAACATTTGGAGATTCTAATTTATATTGTACTCCCTTGAGGGTAATCACATTGATAGATTATTCCACTAGTTCCAACATATCGATCACATTATCACTATCAGTGTATGTGTAATTGATCTTATTACCTTTACATGATTCACCTTTCTCATAGTTAGGAAATAGATGTTGGAATGCTTTGTGATCATTGTTTGTATGATGTCCATCATAATTGACCTTTCCATCCTCAATTAAATCTTGAATGACATGTCTTAACTTCATATAGTTATTGGTCTTGTGTCCTTTATTCTGGTGGAAATTGCAATAGTTGTTATTGTTCTACCATTTTGGTTTCACTTCTGGTTCCCATGGTTTTGCTTTAGGGATTGTAATGATTTTATTTTTTCTAGAAGTGATTTTAAGACCACCTCAAGTGTATTTCCTAAAGTTGTAAATGTGTTTTTAGGTTTTGATATCGAGGGCTCATTCTGATTATTAGGTTTGTTGAAAGACTTAAGAGTTGTTGGGGTCATTGTTTTTGTATTGGAACTCTTACTAGCTTGTAGACTTGAGAAAATATTGAACACCTCAAGTTTTGACCATGTGTTAGGTGTGTCCACAACTCCATCATTGACCACATGCTTATTATTGTTCCCATATTTATACTTATCCTTATTATTGTTAGAATAGTACTTGTCTTTGTTTTATTTATAGCTACTGATCTCTTCTTTTTTAATCAATACTTCTTCAATCTTGATTGCACTATCTATCATTTTTTCAAAGCTTGGTGGACCTTGAAGTTGTATGGGGTAGTTCATTTCAAGCACCAAATTATTAATGAATATATCCATATTTTCACTTTCAAATATCTATCTTGAGTATCTTGCAAAGATTATTCTCCACCTTTGTAAAAATGACGGGAATGATTTTCCACTTTTCTACTTTGTATTACATAGGTCTAGCATGGTCACCGTGTGTTATATGTTATAGGAGCATTGCTGCATAAACTTCTTGACCAGCTCTTCAAATGTTTTGATTCCTGTGGGTAGCTTAGAAAACCAATCCATTGTTTGTCCACCCAAACTTCTTGGAACCAACCTCATTAAATAGGTTTGTTCATGCATGAATTTCATACTTAAGGTGAAAAAATCTCTCATGTAATCCTAAGGATTTGAATTGCCAGTGTATTTATCATACTTGGGAATTGTAACATGTTGTGGAAATGGAATCATACATACATTCTTATTGAATGGGAAAGGACAAATATTTTCCAAGGAGTATTATTTTGATAGTTTATCTTTCTCCTTCTATAAGTCTTGAATCTTGGCTTGCATAGCGAGCAACTGTCAAGTCAATATGGATATGGGAGTATCAACTTCTCTTTGTTTTAGTTGATTTACATCATATTCCTTAGGTAGCTTTACTCCCAGGGATGCCAAGTCCAAATGTATTTTTCTTTATTCTCATCTAAGGTTCTTTTAAGAAATTTTTGGAACCTCTTACTTCTTTGGCATATGTGATAGTCTTCTTATGTCAGTTATCCATCACTATTGGTGTTATAGTAATGTCTGTGATCATATTCTTCACCTTGGTTGGCTTGATTTTCTCGATTGTATTGATTCTCTTGATCATCTTGGTTATTATTTTGCTCATCTCATTCATAGTTAAGATGAAACATGTTAGGGGTTATAGTGTGAGTAGTTCCTAGAGTAGGTGTCTTTGTTTTGAATAAAGGGTTGATTCTTGAAGTTTCTCCTTTCCCAAAGATAAGAAGTCTTGGAGATTCTTCTGAAGAAGGATTTTTCTTTAGATTACATGCTTTATGTCTGGTGTTAACCATGAAAACATGATAGGTTAATTGTCAAAGTGTCTTGATATGTCAAAAAGGTATGATATTATCCAAGTGTGTATGTCCAAGGTTGCAAATGTGGGTTTGAAAATGTGATTATGACTAATAAGTTCTAGCATCAGAGGGTTAGAGTACCATGATATTGAGTTGGGAATGAAGTGGAAGGTGATTGTAACTAATAAGATCCAAAATCAAAGGCTTAGAGTGCCCTTATGTTGTGCTAGGAACCAAGTGTATTTGATTTGTGATAGGACAACACAACTTGACAAGAACAAATTAAAGACCAAACAGGTGTGTAGGGTACACTCAAGAATTGACCAATACAAACTTCTATGTTAACTAATTTTGATGACTGAACCTGATAGAGAGATGAAAAGGGTATTCAAAATTGTAAAAATCTAGATTATGGCACATGTCTAAATACTCATTATCCCAAATATGACTTTCCAAATATGACCTTACAAGATTTTACCAAATGTGACCTTGTTTTAACTAGATGTGATATTTCTCCTAAATGTGAGCATGTTATGACCAAATGCGATCTTGTTTTCCAAAAATGACTCTAAATATACCAAATGTGATCTTTTGTTGACTAGTCTGAGAAATAAATGGTCAAACTTGTCAAATTCTAGGGGTTGTTTGTTAGATTCAAGTGGGTCTGAAGGTCTGAAAAATGTTTGTGATTATAAACTGAGGATGTTTATCTTTTGTTGTGAATTCAAACACATCAATCAAATTTTTTCAGACTCTCAAACACACCTAATTCGTATTGACTTGGCTTAGATTGGGAATACTTGTTCACTAGCTGAAGAACACACTCAAAGACTCCTCAAAATATGATGATCCAACAACATGCAATGGATTTTGAAGGCCATATTATTTGAGTAATAACATAAATGAGGGCTTGATATGGTGAATTTCTTGGGGCAATTACTATTTGTCTTACACAAGTATTACCAACCTTTTGGGGGTAATCTGGGTGGCTTCTAACATAGAGTATTTACTTAAGGAGTCCATTCATAATCATCTCCTATAGTCTCACAAGCGAGATTGAGGCCTATAGCCCTATGAGTACTCAAACGTGTGTAGTCTCGCAAGTGATATTTAAGCGGCTTTGTTCTACACAAAATCCAAGCATGTCTAAGGAATGATCAAGTCAATATTCCAAGAACAAAACTGACTAAGTCTTCTAAGATTTTCATCTCAAGGAAGCATCTTGATTATAGTGAGGTGGAAGGGTTGGCTTCTACCTATCCTCACTTGGGTTGTTCTACCTAAAGATGGATTGGTTCAAGGGTCAGAGTTTATGATTCTCTCAAAGAGAGAAGATCATAATACTCTACCTTTTCACCTCTCCCAAACACACCAAGCAAGTTTAATTACCAAGAAATTTGAATTTGATAACAACTCAAATTGACTTTTGATTTTCTGATTTTCCCAAAAGGGAAAAGAGCATAATCCTCTAATCAATTCAAGGCCAAATCCAATTCCTAATTTAGTGCCTAAGAAAGATTAAGAAGCATAAAGTTTGATATTCACTTCTAAGAACACCTACACATAATTCATTAGTAGTTTGAATATTTTTATTTTGGTAATCTCTTTGACCAATGTATCTCTTTCAAAATGTCCTACAGACAACAGTTAAGCTAAAAAATCAATCAAAGACATGAAAATCACCCATTAGTTTTTAGCAAATTGAATTCTACAAATTAAAATATTGAATGTGATTTTGCACTTGAAACTAAATGTGAGCTTTCACCAAATGTGATTCAATATTCACTAAATGTGATCAAGAAATTTAATGTGATTCAATATTTACCACATGTGATCTTTATCGGATGCGACTCAGGAAATCCAAGATGCAACCCTATTTTGACCGAATGGGACCTTATGTTCTAAATACGATCTTGAACTTGTAAAATAGAGTTATAAAGTACCAAAAATGGACAAAAATCTAGGACTTGGGCCCATGATGGGCACCATAAATGTGTGTGTGATTTATTGTACCTACAAGCTGCAACAAAACACTTCAATAGAACATTATATTGTTAGTCCATAATCAAATTAGAAGAAAATAAACCAACAAAAGAGTCATATTTCTCTCTAACTAGAAAGAGTGTGATTAAGATCAATTATTTTCTCTCAGAATTGAATCCTAATCAGTGACATTACACTACTAGAATGAGAGATTTGAATGCAATCAACTAAGCATGATAAAATGAAACTAAAATAGTGAATTCCATGAGTTCATTATGAAATTGAGATTATTTAAGATATGAATTGACAATGTTATTAAGCTATGAATTAAAATTGATAGTATGTAAGTATGAATGCAATTAACTATATTGATGTGAGCTTTGAAAATTCTCTTTTATAGAAAGATTGTCAAATTCGACGGTTGAGATTGAATTTGAGAGGGTTGATATTCATTCTCCATTGATCCATGTGAGTGATCCATGTGCCTAGCCTCTGATTGAATGCATTTGTATTTTTTTTCCCTTGAGAGGTGACATGCATTTTAGAGCCTTTTATTAATTGATTTTAATTAATTACCTTAGCCATGTATTAAATAGGGTTGATTTAATTAATTCGTGCCAAGGATAATTAATAGGATTATTGATTAATTAGTGATGATTTGATGTTTGATTAGGGATTTCATTGATTTTGATGATTTATGCAAGTAATCAAATAATCAAACCAGCATAATTAGGATTTTGGTCTTGAATCAAGGCAAATGGGGCCTTTGGTTCTATTAGTGCATTTTAGGGTGATTACAACAATAATTTTTAATTTTTTTCCAACATTACTCTAGGATAAAAAGGAAAAAGATTTTTTTTGTTTACAAGAATGTGTAGAGTCATGGTGGATCAAAGGACACCCTTAAGAGGCAATGAAATTTTTTTTAAATGGAGTTAGGCAACTTGACGTAAATACTTCAATAAGTTAACAACCTTATATCAAAAACATGTAAGAGTAGAATATGTAGTGTTGCCCTATTTTTACTCTCCCAAGTAAAAATGCTAAGGTTCAATTTAATTTCCTTAACATAAAATTAGTTTTTTCAAGATTTTTACGTAGTTGAATCCCAAGAAGAGTTCCTAAACACCCATTGGAATTTGGCATAGTAGCGGGAAGCCCATCTTTTTCTCTTGTGTCCCAATGTCTCATCTTCAGTGCATCTTGTGGGCATAAACTATTATTAAAATCCATTAAATTTTTATAGAGTTACTTGTATGTTGTACTTAAGTTATGTTCAGTGCTCGTTAGGAGTTCTAGAACTCTTGCCAAAACCTGACGAAAAGGATGGAACTTCAAAGATATATATAAAAACAAGAGGATATGTTGGAGTTTTTTTCTTAGGTGGAAGTTTTGAAAAGATAAAGAGGTGTTCCAATTTCAATGTCCAGGCCCAACAATGAAAATAAGTTTTCCTAATTTTAAATCTAGAAGTTGACGTGTCCACAAGTGATGGGAAAACAATTTGAACATTTAATTCATGAGGTGACATACAATCAATGCTCAAATGAATGACATTAAGGAGATAATAACAAATTATTTTAAAGGAAAAATCTGATCATTTCTCTTAGAGATCAAATTGGTAATGAAAAGGACGAGCCAGGGCATCAAGCAACTACATATGTAGTTAATAGTGATACATACTAGTGAGTCCAAATTCTGTTGTAGTTATCTTTTAAAAATTTATTAAACCTGAGGTGGTAAAGCTATTAGTTTGATTGGACTAAATCATGAGATTTAAACATCTGAGGTATGATCATTTAAATGGGCTCGAATACTCTTTGTCTAAAATTGGCAAGACAAAATTAGGACACATCAAACTCTAGGAATTTTAGGGTAGAGTTAAACAACCCAACCTACATCATATCACCCAAAAAAAATTTGAAAGTGGGTTATTAGAGGTCATTGGGTTTTTGGTTACCACCCAATGTGTACACTTAATATTGGAATGTATAAAAAGATATAACTTGGATACCAGCAAAATTAAAATGCAAGATGAGAGGGTTCTAGTTACTCTCAATAGAGAAACAATATAGAATTTCTTCCAATTGCTAGTGAGACAAGCACATGAAAGGTTGGATTTCACCTCATCCTATGATAGCTCCTTTTCCAAGAGAGTGAGTGATAATAATAAGGTTAAAAATATAAGATTAAATAAGTAATAAAATATAATTATAATAATAAATTATACATAATTATAATTAACTTGATAAACTTATATAAACTTTATTATATACATAACCATATATATAAATATAAAAGTAAATTAATAAAATAATAATAAATAAATATAATATAATATATGTTATAATAATACACATGTATTATATATGGGGAACTCAATTGATGGTCTCAGAAATACTTTTGTGAATGGGAGGGATATAAGTTCCAATCATTCGAAAAATCATAATTGGTCCTCATCCTCTAGGGTACCCAAGCCCCCTTTCCTACCTAGAGAAAAAATATTGAGGGGAGACGAAGGAATTGAACAACCCACAAATAGCATCGTGGATAATGCTAGAGCCTATTCTAGTTTAGAACTAGAAATAAGAGAACTTATAACATTTTGGGAATTTTGTGAAGGCCAAAAATAGGAAGCACCAAAAAGGGAAAGGTTACACCCAAATAAGGATTTAAAATATAAGGTAAATAAAGTAACCCTTCCAAATTTTGATGGGTCCAAGAAAATCACAACGCGTGGTTGGCTGCAAAAACTAAACACTTGCCTCACCCTTAGTCCAATGACAAAGGAGGATACACTCCAATTTTCTATCCTCCACTTAGAAGGCATAGCACACGAGTGGTGGTACCATGGAATCCATACCTAGGTCCATCAAAATGTCACCACTTATGAAGAATTTACACAAAGGCTTATTAAAATATTTGATAGAAGACACCCACAAGAGGATTTTAAAAGGTTGACCCAAATTAAGCAACAAGAGAAAGTTCAAAATTATATTGTTGAATTCCATAAAATCTCAGTATGAGTGATAAGAGTAGACGATGACTGACTTACTTATCTATTCATAGAGGGATTTAAAGATTCACTAAAAGGGTTGGTGGATGCTCCAAATCCATCATCTTGTGTAAATGCCTTTGAAACAACTTTAAATTTAAAAATATCATCTACAAACGATAATTCCTCAAGAAACCATACCAAACAATTACATTGTAAGGATGAAGAGAACAAGAAGGAATTCCCAAAAATAAAATGCTTCCACTACAATGAAAACTTTGAACACAAACATGTATGCCAAGATGAGAAAGTCCTAAAATAATGAGAAGACTTGAGAAGGAAGAAGTTATGTTTCATATGCAAAGAATCATGGGAACTAGGACATAAGTGTAGAAAAAGGAGTCAAGTTCATAGAATAGAAGCAACACTTGACATGAAAATAGAAGGAACACCACCAAAGAAAATGAAATATGATCAAGGGAACCTCAACAAAATTCAATCAATGAATGGAGGAGAAAATCAATGGAGCTCTAAGGAGGTTCAAACCTAGCTGTGACAACAATTTGGAAATTTTTCTAAATCAGTAATGTAGAAATAATGATTAATCTATTCATGTACTCTACAGTGTAATTTTGATTATTATTAAAATATTTGAAACATGAATTAATTAAAGAGTAAAAAGGGTTTCAATTAAAGGAGAATTTCTAAGGCACCCTATTGCAATAGAATTTAAGGGAGAGTCACTATGAGGACACCCTACTGCTCTGTGATTAAGGGAGAACTGTTAGGGCACCCTGTTGCAAGTACCTTTCTAACCAAGTATGCAATTAAGGGAGAATCACTAGGGAATCCTATTGTAGAAACAATTAAGGGACAATGGCTATGAGGGCACCATATTGCTCTGTGATTAAGGGAGAACTACTAGGGCACCCTATTAAAAGTACCTTTCCTATGGAGTTTTCAATTAAGGTAGAATCTCTAGGGCACCCTATTGCAATAGTAGTTAACAGAGAACCGTTATCATGGCACCCTACTGCTTTGCAATAAAGGGATAATTGTTAGGGCACCCTATTGGAGTACTAGTTAAAGGAAAGATGCTAAGGGAACCTTTTCACAAGAACCTTTATGACTTTTATTTAGATAGAGGAAATGAGGCATAAATAGATAAGAAAAATAAGCATTCCACTAAGTAGACCACATCACATTGATTCATAACACCTATAATTAACCATCGAGGCTAAGAGGGCCAAAGTTCCACTCTTGGGCTTAGTATGGGAATGGCTTAGAGTAACTTATCATGACTCACATTTTCTTTAAAGCTTATATAGACATATGTATGTACTTATGTTCACTTTGTGGTTGTGCAGGGTTCGTAATCAAAAGCATAATGAAGAAGGAAATTTTGTAAACCATTTCCCTAACCCTAACTCATTAAAAATTGTAAATCGTAGCATTTAATCAAGAATGTGTGTATTATGTGTCTACATTATGTATTCTTTCTATCTTCATGCATTAATGTATATACTTTGTGTATGATTTGTATCTTCATGCGTTCAAGTATATGCTTCTAGTATATTTCATCATAAATTCACGTGCATTTCCAAGTGTATACATTATGTGTAGGTATACTAGAATAAAATAATGAACCCCAGCTATGAATTCGTTGATCAATATCAAATTCACGCATCAGAAGCCGCTCACATCAATTGCTTGAGGACAACCAATTTTTGGAAGGGCGGACTTGTGATGGCCCCTTTTCCAAGATAGTGAGCAATAATAATAAGGTTAAAAATATAAGATTAAATAAATAATAAATTATAATTATAATTATATTAATAAATTATACATAATTATAATTAACTTGATAAACTTACATAAACTTTATTATATACATAACCATATATAAATATAAAAGTAAATTAATAAATAAATAATCAATAATAAATAAATATAATATAATATATGATGTAATAATACACATGTATTATATATAATCAAATGTTATTATTCTATATACTAATATTAATCCATACAATAATATTAATTTATAATATCAATATTATATAATATTAATAAAATATAATTAATATCAAACTTTAATCTAATATAACAATTAAATGTCAATACTAATCAAGCAATAATTAAGCCGATAGGCTTCCCCTACGGGGAAGCCCGCATATGGCCATCCCGGTTTTTTTCTCACGCTTAGTTTTGTCTCACGGTATAAACTGGTTTTCTGAGCAGTTTCTTTCCAACCCAAACTAGCATGTAGTTTTCAAGATGTTTCATACGATGGAAATCTTTGGTGTGTTCATCCTGAAGTCTAGATTTACAATTCTATAGCATAGTACAATTTCAAAAAAGTTAAAGGAGTAAATGCACTTCTCAAATCTCCCCATCATACCAATCTCATCCATTAAACTAATTTTAGTAAAGGTAATTCTATTTTTTTATTAAATTATGTTACGTAACGTGGGCTTCTTGCAGATCTGCAAGGCCATCAATAGACAGGCACAGGAGTGATTTATTGCTCTAATATCATGATTCACAAGTAATAGATTGTTCCCATAAAATAATTATCACTAACATACAACTTGTTGTGCATGGAATTACAAACCCATGTTTACATCAAGTGAACTTTTTAAATTGAATTATCTATGCCATATCATTCAGTCTGCAGTGTCCTCTCCCTGTGTCATTCCATCTGCAGGTTTCTATTCATCATTCTTTGGGTTGAATCTCCCATTCCTTCATTTTTTAAAACATTCCCATCTCACCTGTGCAAATTTAATTTGCATCTACATTTGTACTTAGTTATCTTTGCTCTCCACCTGCCTGTAATAACTTTTCACCTGCATAAACCCTCTTTAAAATGTTTAAATCAACACACCTCCTAGAAGCTCACATAAAGCACTTGAGCACGACAGACATTTTTCACTTGAATTTATTTTTTTTCATTTTGCTAGAGAAGCCATTTCAATATCTTTCTTCAATTGGTCTCCATTGTAGCAGCAATCTTTCATTTTTCTGGAGAAGCCATTTCAATATCTTTCTTCAGTTGGTCTCCATTGTAGCAGCAATCTTCTAACACTGCCTTTTTTTTTTTCTCCTTGGCAGGATTCCTGTGGGAGGCAACTATCCCCTGGGCTATAGTTGCACTAGAATTGGATCTTTACTCTATCTGCTTCAACCGCTGCTTTACGTTGAAGCATGAAATCTTCATGTGAGTCGGTTGACAGGGTTTCAGTTATAGTTTGTTTCATTCTATTCAAACAGTTCATGTGTGTCGTCTCTACTCCCACTTTTGCATACATGTTCCAGAGTATTTCTAAATGTAAGATATGATAGTAATTTCCCTTTTGTTATGCGTTCATGGATGCCTATACCCTGTTCTACAATGACCATTCTATGAACTGATCGTGTGAACTTATCGCTTTAGGTTCTTTCCCATAAGAAGTCATGCTCAAAGAATTTTTCATGAAAGATACTAGTAATAAAAGTAATCAGCTTGTTACAACTTGTTATCTAAACTTTACTACTTTAAGTTCTTTCCTGAAGAAAGTCACATGTGGTTATGGATTTTGCAATGAATGTATGAAGGATTTTAACATAGCAGAAATAAAAAAATTTGCAATTTATTACAAAAATTTGACTAAAGTTCTATAGAGGAAGTTAAAAGTTGTAATGGTTCATGGATGAATGAAAGATCCTAAATGGAGAAGAATTTAATTTTTTTAAATGTATTAAATAAAATCTTTTTTCTTTAATGTCTTTACTAGAAGAACCTGTGTTTAAGGATTTTTTAATTAAAGAATGAAAGATTTCAGTAAGGGCAGAAATGAAATTCTAGACAACTAGTTGTTTTTCTTTAAATTCTTTTGGAGAGTAAGGCATGGTTGGGGAATTTGTAATGAATTTATGTATAATTTCTTGTGCACAAACAACTACCACTTAAGACAAGGGCTGTCAGATTCGATAAACTTGCAATATTGTAATTTTTTTGTTGAGATTGGTAAGCATTCTTACTATTTTGGCTAAATTTGTTTATTCAAATTTTCAAACAAGGCGGTCAAATTATTGAGCTTTTAGAGATCATATCACATGGCATTCAAGTGGAACTTCTGAAACTATCTACTACAATCTTGAACATAAATTGTTTTTTTTGCAGGAACTTGAAAACTGTGCTAGATATTGAGAATTTGATCAATAGCATTTTGTCTCCTTAAATTTGTGCTAAATATTTAGCAATTTGAATTATTTAGCATTTTGTTTTGTTTAATCCTATATTCTTATTTGGAGGGCTAAGTTGTGGTGAAGTTTGTTTCTTTTCATTTTGACCTTTCGTTCACAAGTCATATTTTTGTCATAAGGAGTCTTCATTTATTTAATTTAAAATTTTGCATTTTTCAGTGGAGCTGAGTGTTTAGCTTAGAAGACTTGTTAAACAATATGCAACTGGAAAATTGAGCCTTTTAAAAAAAAATCTGCAAAATTAGGTAGGAGTTGAGCAGAACCAAATGGCCTTAATGAACAACTGGGACTTTTAAAGAAAATATCTTAGAGAATTTACGTACCTAGCTGCAAATTCCATGTACCTAATATTTTCAAAGGCTTCTCCCCTTGCAGTACTGCAAGGTGACCTTAGGAATCAAAAGACTACCTTTATTCATTTTTTTGTTTCCCCAAAATGTTAGCCTCATATATATGCTCTTTCCTTGCACTATAAGGCAGTATTGAAAGTTAATAGTGGATATTTTTTTATTATTTATTTCTAGTTGATCTAGATTGAATTTCACCACCAAGTGGCGACCTAAACCAACGCGTCTTAGTGGGATATATAAATTAGGGAGATAATGAAAATGTTCTCCCTTCTAGAGATATTTATCATTAGGTATGCTTTCAAGAAGCTTTATATTTTGCAAAGTGATGTTAGAGATTCGCAAAAGGAGCAATGGCCTACACAGCATGTGGGAGTTGGCTGATGTGTTAATTTTTTTACTTTTAGGTTTTTAATAAGATTAAAATTTAGTTTAGAAGATAAATTACATGACTTTATTTTTATTAGAATAAGTTGTTAAAAAATATTACACACAGTAACAAATTCTGTCCAAATTTGTTGAGAGTCTTATTGTATATTATCAATGCATTCAGATATTTTTTTCCAGGATTAACATTTTTATATATATTACAATTTAATTAATTTGTCTTGGCAAAAGATAAATGTTCTTTTTTAAGGAGTTTATGTAGTCTATGAAGATATAAATTACTTTTAAATTTATTTGTAGAAAATTTTAAAATGTTTAACTTTTAGTATTTAAACAATTAATATTTTTTTTAAATATGCATTGAGATATTTGTTTTGAGGATTAACAATTTAATTAATTCATCTTCGAAAAAGATAAATGTTATTTTTTAAGGAGTTTATGTAGTATATGAAGATATAAATTACTTTGAAATTTATTTGTAGAAAATCTTAAAATGTTTAACTTTTAATATTTAAATAAAAAATAATTTATTAATATTTTTTAAAATATTCAATTCATATTATATGTAATGTACAATTGTATTTCAACCCAGTCATTAGGTGTAAAGGTGGTCTATAGAGTTCCTTCATAGGTTTAAAGATTTTGTTGATTGAGTATATAAATTATTGGGCTAGCCGTAAAGATTGCACTTCTATAGCCTCAAAACTTGAATTCTATGGCTCTCTCCAAGTGCATTGGTAATGTTTGCATGCTTCTTCCAAAAACTTAACTCTTTCATTTTTTTTCTAGGTCATGGCAAATCAACAACAACCTAATCAGATAATTGATATTTCAAGTAGCCCCTCAGAAATCAGTGTTCTAGTTCTCTCTACTAGCTCCAATGTGTCTGTTAATTGGATTGGGTTTCCAGAAATAGAAATTCATAATTTTGTGAAGTCTTTTGCTTTCTTGTCAGCTCAATGTTGAACTAAAAGTGACTAGTGCTCATACATGTGATGTAAAAGACTTTCAAATTATGGCTATGGAAGATACACTACATGAATTGCATGCAAACTATGTTAAATTTTCTAGCTTATGCACTTTCCTTAAGAAAACCTATTTTGACAAATACTATGGAGAAGGTAACGCTCCTACTATTCAATGTGCATTTTAGGCCTACCTCAACCGTACATAAACCATTGTACACTTATGTACCTTCCTCTCTACTTTACCTATGTTTGCACTTACATATCAACTCTTACAGAAAGAGAAATTTTGAAGTTTTTGGGCTCTTGTAATAAAAAAAACCTTCCACCCTTTCCTTGTATGTTCCACCTAGTAATGATATATGTGAACTTTGTATACATTTGATTGTACTTATAATAAAATTGCATGATATCTATTTCCAATACTTTTGCATCTATATACTCAATTCAACCCTTTCTTTTGTGTTAACTATGAAATGTCAATGCATTTGATTCTAAAATATACGCTTTTTTTAATTGAATCCTAAATATTTATGCCATAACATTTTTAGACATGTTTTTTGGTAAATTTTTAAAATCAATCTATATTTCCAATATATTTATTTAACACGCTTTCACATTTGATATCGCGGTTTTCCCCTTTATTGTGTGTAATACAATTTTAAATTTAATTTGTTACTAAAGTTGGGATGCTTTAAATAATCTAATCACCTTTTTCTTCTAATTCCCTTCATCCATATGCTTCCACAAACTTTAATACTCATGTAACTTGTTTTGTGTTCTATACTTGCAATAGTTAGACTTTGCATCTCTCGCATTAAACTTAGATTATTTATTTTCTATCAAATGTTGACGATGCATGGCACAATAATGGACCCAATATTAATCAAAATTTATTTTTTATCATGCTCTTCTCTAAATCTTTTAAATTTTCTTTACCATCTCTAGGAATACACCTAGTTCAGACTCACAAGTTATACAAAGAAATCCTCTCTACTTTTGGGTGAAGGTGTGCTTTCTAATCCTTCCAATTGTTTGATCATTGCAACTTACCTTTCCCCAACTCATCTTTCTCATTATTCCCCAACTCATCTTTCTCATTATAGATGCCCACAATATTAAATAGTTTACAAGCATTTTATACTACATCTTGTATGGAAAACAATTTGTGATTACTATTCCAACACAATTTTACATATGTCTTTACATTCGACATGGCCACATAAGCAATTTTCATGCTTGTTTACCAAATTGTGTGTCATTTGTTTATTTTCTTTCATTGCATTATACTTTAAATTTTGAATAGCTTGCTTGTACTTCTATTCGACATAGTTGTTGACACTTATTTAAATTTTCCAAGCATGTTGCCTCTCCTTTAAGCTATGTCTCACTCCTTGATAGAAAATGAAATAGATATTATCAACAATGAAAACTTATATGTACATCTATTACTTCAAGTTTTTTCCTCTGCACCATTGGGCCAAGGAAATGGGTCGACTATCAGATACAAGTTAGAGCTCTCTGATGGTATCCACTTGCAAAAAGCTACCTTGCCAAGAAAGTTTAATGACCTTATAACAACTGAGTTGATAAAAAAGGGCTCTATTGTCCAACTTACATGTTTTACTATACCAACCATTTGTAACTCAAGGTGAGCCTATAACTACTACGTCTTTATTACAATACACCAATTCCATTTTCTTGTGCACTTACATCTCAATACTAATTTTACAATTCCATTGAATTCTATAGGTGGATTGTAATACATTTTCTTGTGCACTTACAAAATCAATACTAATTTTATAATTCTATTGAATTCTATAGGTGGATTGTAGTCTCCAAGTTAGAGGTTTTATGCAAAGACCATGACATCATTGGTGACCCCACCTTCTTCTTCAAAGAACCAAAGAAACTTGTAGAACACCATGTAGGAAATTCATATGATACATGCACAAATGTAGGAGATCTTGTTACACCTAAGCATCCAAATCCTTCAAAAATGATGTTTGGCTTGCATGCATCACTCTAAAACAAACCTCCCCCCTTTACTATTACTCATATCAGAAGTTTGAATCCATTTCAAACACAGTGGATCATACAAGGTCGTGTGACTACAAAGAAAGATATCTACCACTTCAACAACAGGAAGGAAGATGGGCACATGTTTAGTTTTGATATGATTAATGGTAAGAGAACTGAAGTTCATATCACTTATTTTAATGCAATTGCAGACCTCTATTTTCAACATGTTTAAGTTCGAAATGTATATACATTATCTCGCGGTACTATGAAATGTGCTAACAAGTTTTACAATAAGCTTAAAAGTGAGATAGAAATTACTTTAACAGATGATTCAAGACTCACACTTTGTGATGATGACCTCTCAATTCCAACAATTCAATTCTCTTTCACACCCATTAGAGATATCTTGAATCAACATACAAATTCTTCTATTGATCTTATTGGAATTTTCATGTGTCGATCCTTCCTCTACAATAAAAAGGAAAACTGATGCAATTGAGGTCCTTAGGAGGAGATTTAAATGATAGATATATCTAACTCCACTATAAATATTACTTTTTGGGGAAAAGAAGCTCAAAAGGAAGGCACACAGTTGCAGGAGATGTACCATCTACAAAAGGTTATTGTGCTTGCAATTAAAAATGGTCAAGTTGCAGACTATAATGGTAAGTTGGCAAGTACACTAGGCACTTCTCAACTATTTATCAACCCTGATATTGAAGAAACAAAGAAACTAAAATCATGGTACACACAAAATGGAAATGATCTTCTCATGCCAACAATAGACCTTCTAGATGCACTTCTACTTTTAACACAAAAGACAATCTCCAATATTGTATAGAGCCCTTCAGATTTAGAAAAATCCCTACAATGCATTGCTAAAGCAACCTTGGTATACATCAAGACAAAACAAATTTGTTATCCAGCTTGTCCAATGGATATTAGGGGTAAACAATGTAAAAAAAGTGTCCAACAGAATGATGTAGGAAGTTGGTTTTGTTCAAAGTGTGTGGATAATTTTCCAAATTGTAATTATAGATATGTTCTCCAAGTCAAACTTGAAGATCACATAGGTTCTATATGGGTGACTACTTTTGATGCAGCTACAACCAAGCTAGTTGGCATGCCTGCAAAAGAATTATATATGTTGCAGTTCAATCACGAAGAAGAAGCCAGTGCGGAGAAGGTTATTAGACATCTACGCTACAATCAATTTCTCTTCACCCTATCAAACACAATGGAAACATATAACAATGAAGAAAGGTTGAAAACAAAAAATTTTGAATTTGATAAGGTTGACCTTACAAATGAAATCAACTTTTTTTACATGAAATACCTACGCTTTGCCTTCCTAGCAAGAAATAGAACCTAAGGAAAAGTGTTGTTTCCTTATAGTCCTTTGTAATTCTCCCTTCTACTCTACTTTCTATCTACTCCTAAATATGTGCCATCTTTCTATGTACAGGGTTCTGAGACCCCTTCAAAACTTTCTTCGTACACTGCCTATAAATAATACTTTTGTTTATGGTTTTCATATGAAATCTAAAAGGTGTACTACTCATGCTATGAATGGTCATGTGAACAAGTTTGTTTTGTTTTGTCCATATTTTCTATTCCACACACTATGAATTTATCCTTCTCTGATACCTTGAGGGAAAACATAATTATGTGGCTTATTCTAAGTGTCTAGATTTTTCTATTCTCCTAGAAACTTTCTTTTTTTGTCAGCATCTTAGATTTCTACTACAACCTATGACCTAATAAAATCGAGCATAGAACTACAGTTTAAAGTAGTACCAAAAAAATAAATTGCTATTGATATTTCATATATGCTTTAAATCTAGATGTACTTTTCATGCTGATGTAGGTATTCTTAATCTTTAAAAATATTTCAATGTGGTTACATAGTCACCATATATTTTCCCTCTTATTTGTAATCCAGAAAATGAACTCAAATGTACAAGATCTTGAAGGACAGATGAACCAAACTAGGCCCATAGATCTTCAATCATGTGAAAGAAGTCACATGTATTATACTCAACATAGAGAAGAAATAAGTGTGCGTCGATCCATTCAACATGTAAACCATTCACACCAACCACCAAGCCAATCACTCCATTCACAATTGAAAGCTTGTACAAATGTTCAAGGTCAACTTCCATATATGCCCACTGAAGCACAACTTCCTACACAAAACCCTCAAATCCACTCACAAATCTACTAGTGTTTGGTTACCCTCTTGTCCATAATAGCTGCACTGAACTACAATCTCGTAAATAAAGCCGCTTGTATTATGTTCATCATAGAGAGGAAATAATTGCATGTCATCCCACTAGACACATGCAACATCCCCACCAAACACTAAACCACCCATTCCCTCCCAGCTTGCAAACTTCTACAAGCTCCCAAGATGAACCATCTTCTATGCCCATTGAAACACATCTTCCTGAACAAAGGCCTCGACATCCACTTTCACTTCTCAACATGGATAAAAATTTGTCCTCTAATTTTTTAGCAACAACTAAGACTTTTAGAACTAGACTAGATGCTCTTTCAAAGTTGCACACATGTAGCATATGTAGGTATTCCTACCCTAGTATGCATGTTCATTGCACACCCACTGGTCTCACTTGTAGGAGATGCATTGTTGAGAAAGGTGTACATCGCTTCTATATAGCCAACAATATGGACCCACTTGAACAACCATATGTTTTGAGGATCCTCACACAAGTTGAAGAGATGCTCATTGCACGTGTTAATCCAATTTTACAAGTCACTTGTGCCCATGGTGGACAATACAAATATAGTGGACACACAATCAACTTCCCCCAAGATATTAAAACAATTGCAACCTCTTTGCCACAAAGGATTCAAGAATTGGATGTATTAATAATTCGCATACTTAATATGCATGGGAAGGCTTATGAGTGCTATGTTAGTAGAAGTCATGTTCTAAATGTACTAGCATACAAAATCAAATATGATCCTTACTATAAGGATGTTGAAATCAATGATTCTACATTATCACTCCTGCTTGTTTCTACTATCAACATCTTAGGAATGCTTTGTACACTACATAGTGATATTGATGCCCCAACATCAACAAATATTGAATCTGAAAGCATAAAAAGTGAATTGGAAAGTGACACAAAATATTCTACATCATTTATGGTAAGAATACCAAACAAACATCATGAATTACAAATCATTAAGGAATCTTTGCACCTAGAAAAGGAAAGTGACACCATTCTCAATTCACCACATATAAATTCAACACCCATTAATGAGTACACTACTAAGGGATTATTTGACATGGCATTTCCCACTCTTTTCCCAAATGGAAATGCACAACCCATGAAACCTCGAGCAAGGGAAGTGCAACTTCATGAATATGCCTTGCATTTTTTGTGATTTCATGACAACAGATTTGGCCAACACCCACACTTTAGATACTTTCTTCTAAACCTCATGATGCGTCACCATAGCCAATCTATTTCATCAATCTTCATTAAATGAAAAGTTGAAGACAATATACCTACCACTATTAAGGACCTTAGCTCTGACTTAACTAACCTCCCAAACAATTGATTGGCAGAGGAACTGATGCATTTTGGCTCTACCTTACGAGGGATACGTGCATATTGAAATAAGTGTTGCACTAATCTAATAAATATGATAACCAAAATAGGTTCTCCAAAATTGTTCTTCACATTAAGTGTTGCTAACACAAAGTGGCCTGATCTCCATGCTATCCTTTCACCAAATGATACATTTTATTTCGTATCCAATAAACAATGCACAAAGAATGTGGTTAGAAACCCCCACATAATAGCATTGTACCTGCATCAACATTTCACAATATTTCGAGAAGAGGTCATCGAGAAACTCATGGGGGCATTTAACTACTGGCACCTCTATGAATAGAAGAGTCGACGATCTACACACATCCATGGTTTCATTTGGATAAAAAATACACCAAACATGGATACACTAGACTGGGCCAACCCTTTAGAAGTACAAAATGCAAAAGAATTCTTTGACAAATAAGTCACTGCTTGGAATCCTCGCTCTAAATCTAAAATTGGAAATATGCTACATAGAACTCTAGCTGATGAGCTATGTGTGCTCAACACAAATGAAATACTTGCTACAGATACTTACATTGATTATGAAGAGTTGGTAAATTGTTTGCAAAGGCACACCAAATGTATTGAGAGGACTTGCCTACGTAAGAAAGGATATCATGTAGACTGTAGATATAAAGCTCCTTGGATAGAATGTGAAGAATCTAAACTACTATGCGATGAAGCAGGACACAAATCGTATGAACCATCAAGAAATGATGGTAGGTTGAAAACCCATAACCCATATATGCTCTCCATATGGAGGGCTAATATAGATTGCCAACCTGTCACCTCACAACTTCTTGTTCTCAGATACATTGCCAAATATGCATCAAAAGTAGAAAAGATATCAGAGAGCTATGTTGACATGCTTTCAAGAATTTTCTCCTCTGCACACCAACAAGATCATGTCATCAAAGCATACAAAAAATTCATGGCTGAGGTCATTGCAAAGAGAGATATAAGTACACAAGAAACATGTCATATGCTACAAGAACTACCTCTTATGATTTGCAATCACCAATTCATATCACTTAATGTAGGTAAAAAAGTGCTCCACTACCTCAAACAAACAACTGATGGAAATGAGATACAATCTACCTATATACAATCCTACTTACAGAGTCCAGATCACTTAGAACTAGTTACACTCATAGAATCACCAAGATCTTACATGTATGTTGCCAATCGCAAAGGCTACAAATGGTGTCGTAGAAAGGAAAACACAACAATCCAAGTCTTTTTGAAGTTTTATACCATTCCAAAAGTAGACTCTGATAATTTTGAAGCATTTTGTTGGAATGAGATACTTCTATACAAACACTTTCAAGAAATAGATAGAGATATAGGCCTAACCAAAGAAGAGATCATTTCTAATTGGAAGCACATGAAAACATAAAATATACCGTGTGGCATGTTGATCATACAACTCCAGATGAAGATGTCTTTGAAGAAGAAAGTGAGAGTGATAGCGAAATATGTGCATAGGGCCCTTTACAGTTGAATGAGTGGAAGCTACTCTCTCAAATGGGTCTTTCTAATAGTATCAACTTGAATGAGCTTGACATGTTGGGAAAGCGTGATTTTGACAGCAATCACATTTGGGATGAGCACAATGTTGCTTCGCAACTGCATGATACTATAGTTGAATTTGTTTAGAGAAATAGGATGTCCCAACAAGATATTTTCCTCCCTCACAAAACTTTATAACCAAAACTATAGGTTATCCCCTCACCAACAATTGGCACTATCTCTCATTATAGCCCACTTGATAACTAATTGCTCAACTGAACCTTTGTACATGGTCATACAAGGAACATCAGGACTACAAAATTATAGACCACAAGGAATAAATCCACTCCTTGTTCTCATACCAACAGGAATCACAACATTTAACATTCACACATCAACCATACATGCAGCACTAAAAATCCCAATTAGAGAAATGAGACCATTACAAGCCCAAACATTGACAACATTCCAAGAAGACATGAAAACTATACAATACATACTCATTGATGAGATGAGTTTCATAGGCCTAAAATTACTCTTGAAAATTGATAGTAGGTTACGTGAAGCAATGCCACAACGACAACACATTTGCTTTGGTAGTGTCTCTATAATTCTAATTGGAGACCTTGCCCAACATCCACTAGTCATGGACAACCTATATATGCATCACACATAGTTGCAAGAAATCTATGGTACAAATTTGATACAATTGTAACATTGCAGACAATTTTTAGATAGGATGGTGATGATCCAATCCAAATACAATTTTTCCAAGCATTACAAAACATGTGTAATGTAGACCCAATAGAGAATGATTGGAAGTTGTTAATGACTTGCACAAACAAACACCTAACCCCAGTTGAGCATGCAGAGTTTGACCAAGCAATACATCTATTTTCTACAAATGAACTTGTAGTACTACACAACAACAAAATGCTAAAACAACTAAATGTTCCTATTGTACTCTGTGTTGCACTCAATACACAACATAAATATGGTGAGTCTAATAATGATGAACAACTTGCCCAAGAACTCCTTTTGTGTAGATCTCAATGTATCATGCTTACAACAAACCTATGGATAGAAGTTGGTCTTGTCAATGAATCTCTTGGAATCGTTAATGATATTGTATATCCCTATGGGTCTAAGCCCCCAGAACTGTTCTCATATGTTTTGGTCATATTTGATAACTACAATGGTCCACGTTGGGATTCTCAAAACCCAACAACTATCCCCATACAACCAATAACCAGAGGCAGTTGTACACAACTACCACTAGCTAATGCATGGGCTATCACTAAACACAAGTCACAAGGGATAACCCTAGATAGGGCTACAATTGATATAGGTAGATCTGAAAGACAAGGCCTCACCTTTACAATAGTCTCCAGAGTCAAATCCCTACAAGGCCTTCGCATAGAACCTACCTTCACTTTCGAGCACTTTTGTAAATTGAAAAAGAATTTGTACAACATTATTAGAAAGAAAGAAGAAGCTCATCTACATTTTCTCTCAAAATATGTTTAGGTATGTGATGTTACTTCCCCCCCCTCTCATTAAATACTTATATTTATGTTTTACACTTCCCTCATTTAAGCCAACCATTTGTTTCTTAACTATTTTCTCTTGTCCTCTTTTATAGGTTCATGTTCGCTCTTCCACAAAATAGAAAATCCTATTGGTCATATATGCAAATGCAATATTTTCTACCCTTCTCCATTGAATATTGTTGCTTATGTTTCCTCAGAGGACCTACACAGGACAGAGGATGCCAATACTTTACGGTCCACTGTTCTACATTCAATTGTATTATATACGACAACAACTATTTTGTATTAATTATGTTTTATTGTGTTGAAGGTAACTCATTACTTATTACTTGTTTGGGATTCATACACTCGCTATTATCCAATCCTTTACATTGTTAAAATACCTTCTCACATGATTTTCTTTCATTATGTTGCCTTCTCATTTACACTTTTACATACTAAGTTTAATTATGTGATGCTTCAATTATGCTTACAAATTAAATGCCTATCGGCGCTTCCCTTACACCTCCTTTGGGTGCAAATTCTAGTTATAAAACTCTTTATTGACATAAGCACAATCAACTTCAAATAGAAAATCGATAACACCAAACCGTCATCCATGAAGCATCACCCATGATAGTCAAGGCAAGTCGTGACCTATGGACACGAGAGATATAAATTAGAATCAATGAAAAGAGATCATGGGATACAAGGAGGAACAGGTGATTAGAAAATATATACAGTTAGCATGACATTCATTTCCACAGTCAGCAAAGAGAATAACACTCTACAATCCTTTACATGTGACAGTAAAATGGAGAAAGACGTTATAAATACCAAGCAACTATTTTAGTTAGAGAAGACCTAAAATCTCAACATTGATTTAGGATTGAAATTCCAACCTAATATATGCAGTGAATGTCCATACATGACGTCTATTCTCTGCACAACACAATACCCTTGGTGTTTCATATAGATGCTCGTGCACACCGTATTTGGCATCCAAAGGCATATTGAATTTTTTTACTGCAGACGTACATTGTTAGTAGATTGTCACCTATAAGCCTCAACATATGGTAGTACCAATGTGAGCTAATTGTCAATTTGGCTAATGGGAATTTAAGTATCTCTGACATTAATCAGATAGGAATCTAAGCAACAACTCAATATTGGTTATTTATTTAGGACCTATTTTTTGAGTGTGGGACTTAGTGAAACAAGAAGATTATGAGTAACTCTATTAATTGTCTAATATTGCACCATAATTATAAGAGAAACATTCATATGAGATGTGAAAAAATAATAATTAAGTCGATAGGCTTTTCACTAGGTGGTGTTTTGTTCACCTCCTGCAATGGGCCACAACCATAAGTAGGCAAACATCTTATGTTGTCGTTTCTTTCTTTGTACTCTACTGTGTATATTTACTACTATTATCTCTTGGCTTTGTTGAGGCTTTTTCAATATAGATATTCAAAATATCGTATCATAAGGAGATGACTGGTCTTGTATGAGTTTTTATCTCATGTTGGGCAGAGGCTGCAAGATGCAGAAATGAAACCTCTTTTCCTTGGAGCACATTGAGAAACCAAATTTGATCTCACAAGACACCTCACATTGGCAATCAATTCAAATACCGCAATGTTTTTTTAATCAGGTGTATGCATTGAGTGTTGTTGTGAATGTTTTCTAGATTGGTTGTATCCATTTTGTTAACTTGACACTTGAGTCAGATTTCTTTACCCCTTCGCAGTAAAGAAGATGCGACTAAGGGGTTAAAATTCTATCCAAATTTATACCGAAACATAAATTTCACTCAGTCGATCCTATAATACTCCCAAAATTTATCACTTTGTGCGTAATCACTTAAATACAATACACCTACACTTCTAATATCCTAACGACCAAGCTCTATAACTCAAGTACTGAACAAAATAATCTTTTTGATGGATAAAAGTGACCTTGGGGGATTATATTCTCATGGTATCAATCCAAAACACTAACTAGACTTTCCAAAGATGCCCAAATACAAATCTTAGGATAGGAATATAGAAAGCATCCATGGAAAGCCACCAGAAAAAGGGGCACATTTTATTGAACAAACAAAATAAAAGTATAAAACAGAGAAAATAAAAAGCTACTTGAAAATATATGATTTGCACTTAGATTGCATAAATGTTTGTTGTTGTTTCTTTCTTAAACAATGACAATGACATTGTTGAATTTATAGACCTCATACAAATTTTTGGACAATGCTAAAATGGCTAAAAAAAGCCCCTAAAAAGAAAAATCTGGAACCTAATAGAAGATTCCTTGTGCTGGAAAGTTCTATGCAAAAATAACCATTAGCTCTAGCATACTTTATCTTCAGCACCTGCCTAATAATGTTTGTTGGAGAGGATAATCACAAAAATATTTATATAGCAACTTCCTTGAGACGTAACAAGTAAAATGACATCCTCAACAAGAGGGCAGGCATCAAGAAGCTTGGATGTGAGAAGCATTGCTACAAATGAACAGCCATCTGATGCAGCCCACAGGCTTGAGGAATTTGGTCACGCTCTTGAAAGTCAGGCTGAAGATTCTGGTGAGGCTATTGAAACTCAGATTGAAGAATCTGGTAAGGCACTTGAAAGTCAGGCTGTAGAATATGTTAAGGCTCTTGAATCTGATGAGGCTATTGAAAGTGACTCAGGTTGAATAATCTCATGTGCATATGTAACAAAGACCGTTGAGCATGTAACAGAGATTGTTGAAGATGTAGTGAAAACATTAGAGCAATCTGTTGAAACCAAATTCGAATCATCTCAACCAACAAAAAAGATGAGACAGTTTCTCCAAGTGCTTAGGCAAATAAATGCAGGATTGCATGTATGAATGCAGGATTGCATGTTTTTTTGTAGGGACTCCATTATTAAAATTTGAGTTTAATCAAGCAAATTCCACTATTTTGTAGTGACAATTATTTCTTTAGAAAAATGTTAAAATTTTCTATAGAAATCATCAATTATTGAAATTATTTTGATATTCTTAGGTCAATTTATTTTATTTTTATTTTATTGTTAAGGTCTCATTATTTTCAATAATAAAATTGATATATTATAATGTAATTTTTAATCTAATACTATTTTAATTTAAGAAAAATAACTTGAAGGAGGAGGAGGAGATGAAGATGACGATGAAGACGGAGGAGAGGAGGAAGAGGAGGGAGAAGGAACAGAGGATGAGTAGAAAGAAGAGAAAGAAGGAACAGACGATGAATAAGAGGAGGAAGAAGAAGGAGAAGAGGGAGGAGAAGAAGGAGAAGAAGGAGAAGAAAGAGCAGGGGGAGTAGGAGGAGGAGAGGAGAAAGAGGAGGAAGAATAAGATAAAGAAGAGGAGGAGAAATAAGAGGAGGAAGAAGAAGAAGAGGAGGAAGAGGAAGATCAAGAGGAGGAAGAGGAGGAAGAACAAGAAGAAGAGGAAGATGAAGAGTAGGAAGAGGACGAAGAGGAAGGAGCATGAGGAAGAGGAAGAAGAGGAGGAGGAGGAAGAATAGAAAGAAGAGGAAGAAGAGGAAGAAGAAAATAAAGAAGGAGAAGAGGAGGAGGAGGATGATGAATTTGTAGTGAACAAAAAAACTGTCTTAAAGCATGTCAGTGCTTATAGTGAACATGTTTGTCATAAACTTATGTTTTTATGTGAAACTGTGGGGCGGAGTAGGAGCACTCACATAATCTGCATTCATTGAGTTTGGTTAGTTGGAGGAGTTGGATAATAAAGCATGTTAGTGCTCATTGTGAACATGTATGTCATAAACTTATGTTTTTATATTTAACTAATGGGTAGAGTAGGAGTGCTCACATAATTTGCATCCATTGAGCTTGGTTAGTTTGAGGAGGAAGAAGAAGAAAGAAAGGAGGGTGAGGAGAAATAAGATGATGAATAAGAGGAGGAAGAAGAAGGAGAAGAGGAAGAAGGAGATAGGGGAGAGAAGGGAGAAGAAGAAGATGAGGGGGAGGAGGAGGAGGAAGAAGAAGAAGATCATTTCCAACTTGAATCACCATCGACAATTCCCACTTTCCCAATGGAGCGATTTAAGGCTCATGGACTTATCCAATGACAACTCGAGCTTTCCGTAATAGGATTCTTGATGGTTGCATCTTGAGGAGGCAACCTCCACATTGTACGGGGAAACTACTCTCTTGATCTGCGTCAAATACCTTGTCCAAGATCTCCATACCTGTTTGAAATTGACGTCTTTGTAGATCTCATGAGATCTATATGTGCCTTATTGAATTTGTGCATTCCATCCATTAGAATATTATCCATGTCATTCTTGGGCCATTATACACCCAGAGTGATCCATATGCCTTCATTCTTTTTAGTATCAATAGTGCTTTGAACTCCCGACAAGAGTAACAAATTTGTGGCTACTACAACCTCCCCCACCTAACTTGTCATGACGCCCTCCACGTCGATGCATCCCCAAGGACACAAAAGACACACAAGAGGTTTTCACAATTACCTATTTCTATTGTGCACATCTCCATGCTTTGAGGAATTCCAAAATCTTCTCCTCACCAAAGTGTCATTATTTATTAACACAACTTATTTATAACATTTCAAAATTATTTTATTAGTATATCTTATAGAATATATTGCTATCGACGTAACAATTGCACCTTGTTGGTGCAAGTGCTAGTATAACCTTTGGGGCATATAAGTAAAGGTACATCAAGCAAGGGATTGTAATTGAAAGAAACATATCGTATTGGACATTGCACTAAGTTACCAATTCATATGTTTATGGGAGAATTGAGATTGCAATTTAAGTAGTTGTCCCTTAATTACAAGATACTTAAACAAGGGACACTACACATCTAAGAGAGATTTTATTTTAAATAAGAGTGTAAATAGAAATTAAATAAAAAAACACTAGTTTTCCCCACCAAGAAAAGGCCGATCTAAACTGCCTGAGACAATCCTTCGTGCAGCTAAGAAGGGTCAAATAGCAGATATTAATATAGTACTTTTTCATAGACTTAGAGGTGATGAAGATACTGTCAGCCTAGATGAATGGATGTTTTACTCTGTACAAATGATTTGTGTTGGGTTGGGAAACCTAGATTGGATGGATTTGATCAATGATCAAATACATCACCTGATCATTGAATTCCTATTGAATCAGTTCTTCTATATGTCATCATGTCTAGTGTATTCTTTGGCGTGCACTCAATATTGGCCAGGATTGGACCATGTCCAAGAATTTTAAGAATACATTAAAATCTATGATTTTTACCCTAGTTTACAATTACAAAACAGTTATGCAGATTCCCAAAGGGTTGATGATGCACTCACCATGAAATTGGTTAGAGAATTGAAAGAATTCTTGAAATAGAGGATCTCCCCTAAATCTACCATACTAATTTAAACTTATGGCAGCTATTTTAGATAGTCTCCTACATTTACTTATATCAAAATAGGTGCATTTGATGACTTTCCTTAAAGGTTTCCTCAATACGTAAATGAAAAAATAATGATGGTGGAATTATTCAGGCATATATGTGAGGTAAATAAAAGGTTCTCTAAGAGGCACAAAAATAATATCCCCTTTCACATTCATTTGGGAGAATATACTTGCAAGTCCTCCTCAAACACCATAAATATTACCAAGTTTGCAAGCATGTCGTGCAAACCTATGATGTGATTACAGAATGATTTGATCCAAGTAATTTTGTAAAGGATAATTTGCATTTGGGACCATCATACCATCATACCCCTACATTGGAAGATTATTGGGAAAGTGGAACAAATGATTTGAGGTGTGAAAGAAGACATGGTATAGGATGACCATTGAGAAAATTTGAGAGTACCATCTTCCATTTGACATCCTTGGTATAAAAAATGATAATTATGATATAGTGGACCCTCATTACTTTGTAGAAGTGCAAGGTAGTTCACTGGAATAGGTAAATTGGGATTCTTTTGAGATGGATGATCTACATGTGAGAACAACCCCCATCCTCAAAACAACCAAAGATTGGCTAGTAAATAAGAGTGAAGAAGGGAAAGAAGGCACAACTTCAAGAAATCCAACACTGCCTAACCATAATCTAACACCCCCTCCTCAGAATACTTATGTTCCAATTACACAAGAAATAATTCCATCTAGTTCTACTAGAGGAGGTGATGGGAAGCCACTTGAGAAAGGATCGAGACCTAATCCTACCTATGGAATAGGTATCTTACCAAATATTATTTTGAATATAGATGATGAAGCCCTTGATGAAGAAGGTTGGGTAAGAAAATAAGAGACACCTAAATATAAAGGTAAACAAGTGAGGGAGGAACAATATCAAGATCCCCAATAGCCTAATCCAAAACCTGACAAGGAAAGGATTTTATTCCCTTTTTATGACTCAAAGTACAAACACCACTCCACCAAAAGAACTCTATTTCTATCTCCTGATGCATTAAATTTAGCAACTCAAGTGTTATCAATCCCTTCGTGGCTTCAGTATTTATTAGATAGCAAGATAAAGTGACACATTAAGAAGTCCCCTCCAAAGGATGACATTGCTCAAATACTGCATGCTTCCCCAACCCCTAAGGTGAAGAAGTTAAAAACCTCATCTCATAGAAGATGATAATTCAAGTCATGTTGATAATGGAAATTGCTCACCCCAATGTTCAAAAGGATCCTATTACATCTACCTTTGTAAATTTTGACGTTACCATAATAGATAGGGGTGATCCAAATTTGGAGGCCAATTTGTTTAACTGGTATTTTTTAAATAACATAGTGAAGAAGAGGATTGAGAAAACAAAGTTAGATAAAGATCACTTGAAGGCTATGGTGGAGTTTATTTTAGAAATCCTGAGATAATTTCTAACACTTTTATTTACCCAACTTTCAAGCCCTTCTAATACCATCCTTGATCCCACATCAGACAAGAATAGAGAATTAATTTCCCATTTACAAACTGATAGCCTATTTGGAAAAGTTACTAGGGAATAGATTAGAGATTTAAAGGTTTAGGGTCTACCTCTTATTTATAAACTAAATGAATCTTATAATTCCTTAGTCCTTTTTATGAATTTTTTAGTCTTAGAGATCAGGGTGAAAAAGATGGAGGGGTCTACCCATAAGAACAATATGAAAAAAATACAAGAAGTGATTGATATGGGAATAAACACAGCTATAAATCTTAGTATTTTTCAATCAAATAGTGAGCCACATCGAAAATGGATGTATACTTTGGGCTATAAATGTGAATACATACAAAAAAAAGTGTAACTAACATGACCAAACTGATAGGGGAAGCTAAAGAGATTATTGACCAAATAATGCAATACTTCCAAGATATTGACTGTGAGTTGCAAATAAATGATAACGCCCTAGATTTATTTCAATAGATGATTTGAAGGAGTACTAGCATAATATTGATAACATCATAGACCCTCTTGTCTTTTGTAAATAAGAATACAAAAAGATGGCTAGAATTGATGTTATTTTAATGTGGTGTGATAGTCACCACAAGATTTTAATTGCTAAAAAAAGAGATATTAGACAATAGATATAATTATGGGCCATCCATAACACAAATGTCATCATCCCTGACCATGATATCATTATGGAATTCACAAGTTAATTACAAGTGTACAAGGAGAAGAAAGAAGCCCAACAACCACCAGCTCAAAAAAATGAAGAGGTAGTGTCTTGATAGTTGTTAGAATTTCTATCTTCGGATAGTTTTATCATTAAGACTTGAATGATTTTTCAGATTGTATATTTTAAAATCTTTATTATAAATTGTATCTAAAGATACATTGGTTACAGATAGATTCCAAAATAATATTTTTGATGGAAGATGTAAATACTATATATATTGGAATGAATGGAAAAATAAAGGATCAACATTTTTCAAAATTTTCTCTTTTTCTTTGACAGTTGAGTGAGAATCAAATTTTGATTGTTGTTGTTTAGAAAAGTGAAAATGAAGGTTTTATTTTATTTGGTTAATATGCATGAATGAATTTCACTACGTAGAAGGATCCTATTCTTGTAAGAATTTTTTTTTCATGATAAGTCTAAGCATTCTTTGTGGTGGTTTTTGGTTTAAGGAAACTTTCTTGTGCTATTGGTTGAAGGATTTGTGTTGGAATTTTGGAGTCTGAGTCATATTTTCATCTTTCTATGAAAATATTAGTTGGATCTTATATGTGTGTATGTGATTTGTGTTTAATTTTATTTCAATTTCTTATGTGCAATTAATCAATGGTGATTGGTGATTGTTAACACCTTTCTTGCTTTTTAGGTAAAAGCATACCCCTTTGCTAGTAATTAGTTGAAAGTATAGATTTCATATCAAAAGAAGGGAATTGTACCTTCCAAAAATTTAGAGAGGAAGTATTATAATTTCACTCAACTGTTGATCAATAGGTTGGATTTTAAGGGCATAGGGGTGAAGAAATTGAGAAATTTCAATCTGTTAACCTATATATTTTTGGCGACTCTATTGGGGAAGTCGAATAGTAATTTTAAAACACTAGATGCCTGAACATGAGGGTTAATGGTACTTCCTCATGAGAACATCATTCTTGTGTTTCAACCAAATCTTAGTTTCCAAGATGAACAAGAGGGTATTATTAGATAATTAAACACCCTTTCTTGGAGGACATGTAGAAATTCAAATGATTATAGGATGGACAATCAAGTTCTAGAAAAAGAAGAAGAGTTTGCAGAAAATATGAGGGTGGCCTTATTGAGAAAAAGGAGGAGATGAGTATTTATTGTTGCACAAAACCAAGTACCAAATCATGTCCTAAGGCTTTAAATAATTGTGAACAACTTATGTATCATTAGGCATTAGCACACCCAAGATTCAACAGGCTAGAGTTTAGAAGGTATACAAGGAGTGAAAAAGAAAAGGGGGTTGTAGATCCTATCTTTAAAACATTCCAAGAGTTACATTTTTCATATAGTGTACCCACTTGGAGAAGCACAAGCAGACCACCTCCACTTATGAAGAAAATCCCTTCATCTCCTATTTGCCAAGGTTTAACTCTTCACAGGGTTATTCTTCGTTCTAGAATCAACCTTTTCCCTATCCACTTTCATTTTCCAAGAAGTATGGCTCAACCAGTGCCATGGTAGTAGTAATCAACCCACATAATTTGTGGGGATTGAAAAATTTACCTAAAAGTTCTAGAAATAACTTATCGAAGTTCACAAGTGATGAAAAAGTCTCTACAGATGAACTCAGTGTAGCTTTCTTAGTTGCATGTGGTGTCTTGGGAGTACAACATTAGGATGTTGTGGTCACCTTATTTATGGAAGCCCTGGTAGATGGAGCTATGAAATGGTTCTACTACTTATCTCTTGGATAAATTATAGACTGGACCTTTATGAAAACATAGTTTGAAACAAGGTTTAAGAATGCAAAAGATGATAATTCCTTGCTAGCCCAATTGATGTAGATTAAGAAGGAGATTCATGTACCTATGAGGGAGTTTGTTACAAATTTTTTTTGATGAATAGAGGCCTTCACTATTAATAGAAATATTAAAGTACAATATTAACAAAAAAGGGTCGAGGGAAAAAATCACCCTGCAAGTTGACACGGCTTGTTACAAAATTTAACAAGATTGTGAATAAAATTCTATCCAACAAGCACCCAACAAGAGACAATCAGAAGTGCTTTTTTTTAAAATGCAATGTCATTCAATGTTATTTTTCATTTAAGAAGTTATAGGATGGACAATCTAGTTGATGCCTAGACAATGTCCACAAAATTATAAAATGACTTTATTACAATAGGAAAGTGGAGGAATGAACTACAGGCGAATGATCAGAATTTGGTTACTTATTTAGAAGCCATGATCCAAAGTTTATCTAATGATATCATTACAATTAAGAGACAGTTGCCCAAGGATAACTATGTCTTCCATTATCCTTATCAGGATATTCCAAGGAGGCACTCAAACATCAAATAGTTACTTCTTCCACTACAGCAACGGTTGGGCATTGAGGCACCACCTACCTCTCAAAAAGGAAACATGTGCCTATTTCACCTAAACATGGATCATGATGGAAGGAAATGTCTCAAGATGACAAGATATATGCAATTGGTAACTACTAATGAGATCCAGGAGGAGGCTATCAGAGAAGATTAATTTGAGGACAAACTGGCAAATATGTAATTCATTACCTAGAATATGAATCCAATTTCAAAAGAGGAGGTGATTATTTTACCACTCTAGATGATTCTTAATTGGTCATGTTCACCAAGAGTCAAAAGGGAACCCTGTAGGGCATATCTATCCTCCAGACACCCAAGATTATTTCTCGACATGATGTTCCACCAAAGACAACTAAAGGCTCATCAAAATATCTACTTGTGGGCCTGTCAAGAAAGGTTGATACTTCTTTTGATATTGTACAATTTTGTGAGATATCAAGGATTTAAATTTCCCCTTTAGAATATATTAAAATGAATCCTTCTAAGCTAGATCATTTGGTAGATTACTATAAGCAGAGTGTTTTTTAGTGGCAAATATTTGCCTTTTGGTAAATTCTAGGAATTAACTTTGCAAAAATTCGCAAATTGTGCCCGATACACAGTGGCCCAAATCACCCAATTTTAACACGATAACAAGTCAATAATCTTTCAAATCGCCATTAAGATTTTGTTGTTTGACATGGTTTACTAGTATATTTTCCTGTAACTAGTCTAGCGTGGTTCTTGTAACGACCTCTTAATTTGCCAATGATTATTAACTTTGAATTTAACGAGTCAGCCCAGTTCACCCAAAAAAAATTACATTGTGTGGATGACCGTTATATTTGTCAAGATTGTTATATTTACCAGGACCTATTTTGCCAATAGTTTGTTAATTCCTACAATGTGCATTGAATAGGTTGGCACATTTTTTGCCACACTTAAATCAAGATGTTAATGTATTTTGAAAAGCCCGCGAATTCACAAAAAAATGGAAATTGGAATCATGAATTGATATAAATTAAAATCAGTTAATTAAAAGTTTGAAAACTTGAGCATAATTTCATATTTGTTGCAGTCTTTTCAAGTCCCATTACAAAATTTTGGAGGGCCATATTTACAAATTAGAATCTTGCAACAGTAAACAAAGGATTCAACATTTTAGAGAAAGTGTAAAGGACCAAGTTAGGCAATTATTTGTTCACACTTCACAGTATTGCTATTAATTTTAATTCCTAGAATCCCAGTAACTAGTGAGTATTTAGAGGTCAAGATGTCAAACAAGGATGACTATCCTGAGTATCCTCAAGCTGGTGAAGGGATTGAGATCAAAGGGGAGGTTGACACTTAGACTTCTCACTGTGGTGATAGAACTGAAGGTATTTTGATGTCATACATGGGAAAGATTGATACTCCTTAGGGAAGTGAAGGGATTTCAAATGAAATGCCAAGCCTAGAAGTTGACAAGGCTAAGACTCTTCAGGGAATTGAAGGGATTGGAAGGGTAGAAAAGGGTAAGACTCCCCAAGGCAGTGAAGGGATTGGAAGGCTAGACAAGGGTAAGACTCCTCAGGGAAGTGAAGGGATTAGGAGGCCATCAAAATGCCCAAAACTTAGAGATACTACCATAAAGGCTTTCTTTGGAATTGGCAACATTTCTACTCCATCAACTTTTGCAATTGCGAGTGTAAAATCCATTCACAGTAGCTCACCAGTACCACCACCATAAGTTGGGGTTTCCATTGAGTTAAATCAAAATGCATCAAATAAGGATAAAAATGGTGGCACAACATAATATATTATAAGGGATACATAGAACTAGTTGGATGAAAATGCTAGCAATGAATATAATATTGATGCTGGTAGGAAAAGAAAAAGGAAAGTAAAAATGGGGAGGGAGTGTGAAATGACAAGAAATTTTAAGGTTTATTGGGTAGAAAAGTACTAGTTCATTGAACCAGTCCAAAATAATGATGAACAACCAACAAAATGTAGGTGTAAGAGTTTTTACCTGAAAAACTAAAAAAGAGAAGTTGCAGCTAAAGCTTGACACTATAAAAAAGCATATATTGGTAAGGTTTATGAAAAAAAATACCATAGACGGACAAGAAATATTAATTGTGAGATGGAAATAAAAGGAAGAATGTCTTCAAGTTAAGTATGTCATAGAATATAAAGAGCATAACAAGACAATGGTAGTAATTACTGAACAACCCCATAATAGGTAATAATAATTACGCCAAAGCTTTCCCTATGAATAGTTTATTCAGACTAGGTATTATTTCCCTGTCAAGGATTGCATTTAAATTGTCAACCCAGGGACATATACTTGAAATGGGATAGCACAGTTTGTTCACTGAGCTTCTCACAAAGTCATCTTACTTAAGCTGCGGGAAAGGACAATGCATATAAAGAACTAAGCTATTTCTACAGGAAAGTAAAACACATAGTTGAACAAAGGAATTGATGTAAGCAATCATAAATTTAACTCTAATCTATCCTATCATTCCAATACATGTACTATGGCTATCTTTGCATATGTTTCAAGAACACACACATATATAATGCTACAGGAGCAAGTAGTGAACACTACTTCAAATACTGAAAGCAATTAAACTACTTTCTCTACTCTTATCTACTCCACCTCCCAAGTGGCCCCCCCTTGGTTGGTTTTGATTAACTACGAACATAGAAGATAATTCAAATTACTCCTTCATTTCCTATATTTAGAAAAATGGATTACAATAGAATAGAACACAAGTCCAAGGAGTAACTTGCTTCTCAATACAACAGTAATACCATTATTTGTCTAACTAGATTTCCATCAATCATCTCCCTATATATAGAGAATTGACATTTAAACATTCAGATAAACTTTGACTAATTCATCCATGAAGGAAGGAGAACACGTCAATCAACAATAAAAGATCATAAAGACCAAACAACAATCTCAATAGAATATTGATTGTGGAGGAGATTTAGCATGGTTGTGCCCCTATATTCCCTGAGACATTCGTTCCTTCAATTCTGCAGGCATGTCTCGCGACTGTCTTAATGGTTCTTCTTATCGTGGCCAAAACATCATCACTCCTTCATCAATGCAATCGATTTGTTCTCCAGCCGCTCCTTCAATCCTGGCATATTAGTAGCATATGCATGCATATTCAAGTACTCAACTTAATCAATTTCATCCAAATATTAAGACACAAATTAAAACAGTTATATGAAATACTGCAATGTATATATATAGTATTAGAAAGATGTGTCTACTATTTCCTACCCACAAGTTTGGGGATCTAACTGTACTTATAGCATATTTACAAACTTAAGCACTTAAAAAGTCATGCAAATATTTTAGGAATGTTTAGGAATAGAGCATAAAATATCATAAAATAAAGACCAACTTTAGTCTCATCATTTTGTCCCCCAACAAGTATAATGCTTGTCCTCAAGCATTAAAATTCTTGGAAACTATTCTAAATTCTCCAACCTTTGTCTTGCCTCTTTGTTTACTCTTGAAAGTATAGTAAAATCCTCTGGTTTGCTCCTAGTAGTCCATTCAATGATCTTCCTACAACAAGTCCAATTTTGTAGTGTTGATGTCATATAATGGCCACAGGAGCATCGGTGGCTGAAAGGTTAGAGGAAAACAAAGATCTCTTCTGATCTATGTCCCTAGTTGCACGTACTTTGTTTCCCTTTTCACTGCTACCTTGAAATTAATTGGACTATGTGGTTCAGATTTCTTCAAAATCTCAGGCAATCTATTCCATCTACTCCTCACTCTAGTTAGGGCTCTTTGGAATGTAAAGTAAGGTAATCCCTGATATTCTCTGTAGAATTTATCTCTCATAGCAAATATCTTTTCTTTGGTTTAAGGTTTTGTCTTTCCATAAGTGAGTGTTAACCAATCTCTTAAGAGAATATCTAGCTTACTGGATTTAGCTCTTAAAGGTAAAGGCTCAAATTTTTCTTGGTCTTTATAATTATCTAGTTGCCTATCATAGTTGGCTTCATTTTGCATCCAAGACATTAATGCTTTCAAATGTACATCCCCTATATAGAGCAAGGGATTCCAATCAATTTCATTAGGAATAATGAAATTATGAGGATACAATTCACAAAGCAAATTTTGTTGCCAAACAGGAAGTGTCTAATATAAACCATAAAAATCTTCAGTTGTTTTGAACTCATAATCCTTATTCTAGATAGTCATCATTAATTGGAACATAAGGAAATGTTATTTTAAACAAATAGCATAAACCCTTGGGGGAGGCCTACAAGCTATGATCTGATCAGCCAATTTTAGGGTGTGATCCATTTTCTATTTTTGTTTCTCTATTTATTCCTTTAGGTGCTCAATGAAGCAAACTTGGCAAAGAACATTCAGATGAGTGTTGTTTTTCATATTTTGTCCAAAGGGATTCCTATGAGAGACTTCTCAGAATATGGTAGTTTATTATCTTTTTTAAGAGTTCCTCACAATCTTATGTCACATTGGTCAACAAATGCTGGATGGGAAATGGCAAACTGTCTTTCTAGAAAAGCAAAATTTACAGGAGAAAGTAAAACAATCCAGATTCATTTCATTATCCATAGATGAATTTACTGCAGTGGATAACACTTCTTGGGTCTATATGAATGTGTATACATTAAAAGAACATGCCACCCAAGCTCATCTACTATGTGTTTGTAAAATGAGGGGTAATTCAACAACATAAAACTTATATTTTGAAGTCCAGAAAGCTTTGAATGAAGTTGTTGGTATGGATGATTTTACAATTGGCAAAAAGTTAGTGAGTGTTGGAGCTGATGGAGCTCCAGTAATGCAAGGCCAAAGGAATGGTCTTTGTGCAAGATTACAAACTAGTATTGCACCTTACATGCTTGGCATACATTCCATGGCCTATCGAATGAATTTAGCATATAAATTGTAAGATATTTTCCTATAGTGTCAAAATTTGAAGATCTAGTCTGTGAGCTATACTCTTTCTTCTACAGAAGTCCTAAATATTTTGCAGATTTTAAGATTTTTTAGAGGGATTAACTCCAGGAAACAAGCTTCTCAAGGATGTTGAGGTTACATGGATCTCTTTGCATGGACTAGTAGAATGATTTCTAATAGAATATCAATCCTTGATCAGACTAATATATGAGAAATGCCTCATAGTAGACAAAGCTCCTAATTTGTTACATAAGTTAAGTGATATAGAGACTCTATTAACTTTAGATAGTCTTCTCCCCATGCTATATTTAATGAACAAACTTGCTAAGAAATCCCAAGATGAAACTATGTATATCCATGTGTATAGAAATTTACATAGAATGACATGCATTGCCTTGGATGCTCTGTATTCATATATGATAGCACTTCAAAGCCCAAATTTTTCAGGTGGTAGATAATTATAGATTTGAATCATGTTAAGAATTTTTTACAATTTAATGCAAAAAATTATTTATGTGTGTTTGTGAAAGGATATGAAATACCAATGCACCAATCTAAGACTGGAAAGTGAGGCAGACTACCTCCAGTTAAAATGGAAGATTTTGATAGGATTGTTAAATCTATTAGTGATAATTTGAAGTCAATTTTCTACCAAATTTCAACTGAGATTCATGAAATATTCCCTCGAGAAGAAATTCTTGAAGTCATGGGTTGTGTGTTTCCTCATTTTTGGAAAAATGTCAGAGATAAACAAATCGATGCACATATATCTCATAAAAAAATGATGAATTGGTGAGAGTTTTCAAAACATGTAGATTGAAAAGAACAACTAATTAAAGGGATTTTAGATTCAACCAATCTTAAAAAATAATGTAGACAATTTGCATCATGTATGAAATTGCAATTGAAAAAACTTGGAGAATCCATTTGAACCTAGTGTAATAACCAGGTTTTGGAAAAGGCTATAGCACAATGAAGTATTGTGTGATTCAATATCAGAATATTTCAAACTTGTTGATTTATGTCAAATAATGATATTGGGGTCGGTGGAAGATGAAAGAGTTTTCAGTGCATTGGGGTTTTTGAAATCAAAGATCAGAAACAAACTAGACAAAAATTTGGAAACTTGCTTGAGGTTGTTTGTAACTCAGTACAATGTTAGAATGTTAGAGATTTTCCTTATGATAGGGCATTGGCAATTTGGAATTCCATGTGTGAAAGAAGAGGGCTTTGCAACAGTTCAAAACTTGGTGGTGCTACTACTATTTTTGAGACAAATGATGGATCTCAGTCCCAAACTCAGAATGAAGATGAATTTTTTTTTATTTTGAATACCCGACTTAGACTAAAGAGGGGCTTTTTACTACTAGTCAATTTTAGGAGTTTGATTCCATGTGGGATTTTGAAGTGTCAGACTTCTCACTAAATCATTGAAATGATTTAGCATTCAGTAACCAGTTAATAGGTATTTATATAGAATCACAGTCTACAAATACTTCATATATTGTACTTCTTTAATCTCGACTCATATTAATAATTAGATTTACAATTTACAAAACTATTGTTCATGATTTTTGTAATTTGAAGTATAATGTTTAATGTTCATGTTACTGTATTAAACTTTGAAGTATAAGGGTGAGGCTAAATTCAAAACTTGAGTTTTTGTGTTTCTAATTTAGTACATAACGCATATTGATATACCACTATTTGAAAAAGGGTCTTCTCATTTGTATTAATTTGTAAAATGGTACAATTAAGTATTTATAATTCATAAATTTTCTAAAAGTATATTCGTAATTACAAAAGTTAACCTTTGAGAGGAAAAGCCTACATATCCTAATTGTTATAGTATCTAGAAGATTGTTTCATAATGACTTCCACTGGAATCCAAAAGGTGACAATCAATCAATGCGAAGGCCAACAAATAATTGGTTCAACTCGTCCTAGAACCCCTCCTGGTCGAAGCCAAGATTCTAAAAAATAGTGCACATCTCTACCTTGTTTTGGTCTACTTCCAGTTCGAACATATCACTTTGGTATCCTGCATAAATGGTAGCATGTTCGTATGCTGCAGACATGGGATGACTCAAAACATCCTCCTAATCGATGATAGCCAATTTTAGTTGGAGAATAGGTTTAGGAGTCTCATTTGATGATCCCTCAGCTACTAGAAGACCCATTCTCTCATCCAAAATTAGAAAGCACCATGTGTTCAGTGTTGTTACTTGTACTATTCAAGTTTCCATTACCGAGAGTATATAAAGAAATTAATCACCAACTTGGTAGCCACATTAAATTTTGAAGGAATATTTCACATAAGGTGACTTGGCTCCGAAAAGAAAAATAATGAATTCTGATGAATCCCAACTCATATCTCGTACCTTTTTAATATCTAATCAAAATCTTGGCCTAGATTATGTACTAGTGAATAATTTAAAACCGTTGATAAGTTTCATTAATGTCCCTAATTGTGCTTCTTTGTTGCAAAGTTGTGCATAACTTTGTGACCTTTCTCTTTAACCATGGGCCTAACCTTGTGAAGTCACGCTAACTTTCATCCAAGTCATTTTGTATCTTTGTGACCTTCATCTCAGACCACCAACATAGTGGCTAAAGTCACGCTAATTGGAAGAACCATTCTCTCATCCAAAATTAGAAAGTTCCTTGTGTTTTGTGTTTTTACTTGTACTATTCCAGTTTCCACTACCGACGGTATATAAATAAATTAATCACCAACTTGTTAGCCACGTTAAATTTTGAAGGAATGTTTCATGTAAGGTGACTTGGCTCCAAAAAGAAAAATAATGAATGTTGATGAATCACAACTCATATCTTGTACAAAATATTGCATTTAATGTCTAATCAAAATCTTGGCCTGGATTATGAATTTATGTACTAGTGAATAATTTAAAATCATTGATAAGTCTCATTAATGTCCCTAATTGCACTTCATTGTCACAAAGTTATGTAGACTTCCAGTGTGACCTCAGATTCCCCATATCTTAGTTGCAATTTTAACTGTGGAAGTCACGCCAACCACTAGCTTAACCATGTGTGTAACTTCATGACCTTGCTCTTTAACCATGGGCCTAACCTTGCAAAGTCACGCTAACTTTTAGCCAAGCCATTTTGTATCTTCATGACCTTTATCTTAGATTGCCAACATAGCGGTCGAAGTCACGCACACTGTCAACCTTACCTTTGCGTATCTTCGTAGCCTTCAACTCTAAACTACCAACATAACCGTCAAAGTCACACACGTCATCAAGCTGACCATTACGTATCTTCGTAACCGCCAACATTGACCCTCATTTTAGCATGCCAAATCTACACACACTGTCACCAGTCACCACAAATTGACCTAACATTTGTGTATCTTCGTAACCGTTAGTATTGGCCCTTATTTTAGCCTACCAAAGCTACACAAATTTTTACCACAAATTTTCACCACAAATTGACCTAACCTTTGCATACTTTCGTGGCCTATAACTACAAACCACCAACATAACTGTTGAAGTCATGCACAATATCAACCTAACCATTGCATATCTTTGTAACCATCAGCATTGACCCTCCTTTTAGCCTACCGAAGCTACACAAATTTTCACCACAAACTGGTCATCAACAAACTTGTTAGAAAATTCCATCTGGCACCCAACTTGTCTTCATCTACTTCTCAGAGCACTAAATTCAATGATCAACTCCACATCGACTTAGCCTCGTGCTTGTGTGCCCTCTGCCAAAAGGAATTGTGCCTTTGGCAAGTGAATAAGTGAAAGTTAACATATAAAAGCACAAATGTAGCATTGTGCATCACCAATGTGGGATATGTCATATGTGTTATTTGCATATATATCTAACTTCTTTACTTGAACTTCTGTTGATGTTCCTACTTCTGTGAGACTGAACCCAATCCAAAAATAACTATTTTTGCCTTCTCATGGTCAAGTTTTGGTCTCAGTCCTATGTTTTGAAGATAGTATTATTGTCTAAGTCTTTTGATGTTTTTGACTCATAATTCACTCATAAAATTATTGTTATACTATAAATATTATTTTTTATTCGCCGATATATATTTTTCTAGTTTTGAAAAAAAATATAATTCGCCTAGATTTTTCACATAGTTTCAAGGAGCATGAATGATTCGCCAATTGAGATTATTATTTTTTCTTCATAAACAAAAAAAAATTTGCTAATAAAATTAATATTTTCCTCGATAGTTTTACAAATTTCACTAGTTTTTTATACCTTTTTTGAAGGGGAGGTTTCTTAAAGATTATTCCTACTGTAAGTCAAGTCTTGCCAAGGTTAATGCTTTTGAAATTCAATCCACTAGTGATAAACCATCAATGTCAAGCATAATATCACATAATAGAAACCATATATCTAGTATGCATAACCTAAAACCAAATCCTTTTTATGTTTACATGCATATTAATGGTCGTAAGCTTAGCAATTGCATAATTTATTAAGGTTCTTCCAACAATGTAATTCAAGAATCAGTATCCAAGGCCCTTGAGTTATCCTTAACCAATACTTTTGGTAGGTGTTATTGAATGGATTCTAAGAAAATTCTCCTCATCAACCAAATTAAAGATGCTCGGGTATCATTAGCCACCCATTTGACTAAAAGGATGATGTTGATCATTTTAGTTTTGAATATTCCTGCTAGTTATGGTATGTTGTTGAATAGAAGTTTCAACAAGGACTTATGTGGAGAGATATAGATGGATTGGTCACACATCCTTATACCAATGGGAAATAAGAAAGTTAAATTGGAGCCAGAGAAAAAGGCTAGATTCATGATCTTCAAATCATATGACCCCAAGGCTCAAATATTGTATGAGAAAATTAAGTTTGAAAACTACATGTTGAACTCTTAAAACATGTACTGCCCAACAAAGAGAATAGGTCAAAATCTCACCTCAGTTATGGACTATGGAATTTGATGGAATTTGATCTTCTTCAGGATCTAGAGCATGAGCGGTAATAATTTATATGGATGAAGTGATTACTCTTTTGTCTTACAAGATGGGATTTAAAAACAGTAACAATACTACAAAATATGAAGTGTTTCTCCTAGGCATTATTGTAGCAAATGAGAGACGAGTGAAATTGTTGGTAGAAAAGGAGATGTAGAGATAATAGTAAAATAAGTGAGGGGTTCTTTTGTAGAACTAAGAATAATAAGTTGAAACATTGTAACAGTAATTGGGTGTGGGACTAAATTGAAACTTTGGAGGCTTTCTCTATTGAAGAGATGCCTAGGGAACAAAACACCAAGTCTGCTTTGATAGCAGTGTCTTCTTCCTTATTACTAGATCCTAATCTTGGGGATGATCAATATAAGATCAAGCTAATTAATACACCTAATGTACCTAACAATGTCCAATCATGGTAGGTTTTTGACAATGATATCCAACTCGGGACATTCTTGGAGAATGCCGAGGAATTTATGGAATAGTATTGTGAAGGAAATGACACTTATTGAAAATAATTTTCCCCAGATACTAAGAAATATTTACTATAAGGGATGGTAGATATCAAAGGTAAAAAAAAATTCCAAATGATATGTTTTCCCTAGAAAAAATATTTGATTAAAATAATGCATACATCAAACAAAAAAAATTTGAAGGAAACATTTGTGGAAAATATGAAAGCATGAATATAAGTGAGCCCCAAAATCCTAAGATGGTTAGTATAGGTAAACTTGCACACCATAAGAAGAGGCCAAGTTGTTAGAGCTCTTGATCAAGTATCAAGATTTTTTTTCTTGGAGCTATGGGGACCTAAAAAATTTCATTGAAAGAAAGTTTAAATATCACATCCCTCTAAAGCATGATACAACACCTTTCCATGAGAAGAAATGTAATTATAAACCTTAAATATCTGACACAATCTTTAGGAAGATTGATAAGATGCTTAAGGCAAGAATCATATACCCCATTCACCATTCTACTTAGGTAGCTAATATAATCCCTATTCATAAAAAAAAATGGAGAAATTAGGATTTGTGTAGATTTCATGAATCTAAAGCAGTCGTCCATGAAGGATAATTATGCTCTCCTTAATATAGACCACATTTTGAAAATAGTGGTAGACTTGGAAATTATGTCCATGTTAGATGGATTTTTTTGGATATAATCACATCAAGGTTGAGAAGGAAGATATACACAAAATGGCATTCACCACACCTTGGGGCACCTTTTCATATAATAGAATACCATTTGGGTTGATTAATGTTGGGGCCACCTCCCATAAAGCTATGGATCTATCTTTTAGAGATCTTAGAAATAAAATCATATTAATCTACCTTGATGACTTGATTGTATTTTCTAAAAGAAGAAACCATCTATATGAATTAGAAGCAATTCTATAGAGATGTCGAGAACATGGAATTTATCTTAATCCTAAAAAGTTAGTGTTTGGTGTGACAAAGGGAAATATCTTAGGACATATAGTCTCGCAAGAGAGTATTAGAATTGATCCTAAATGAGTCAAGGCCACCCAATAGTTGAGTCTTTCTTTGATCATAACAAGAGTCAAATCTTTCTTAGGACAAGTAAAATTTCTAAGGTTCATCCCTAATTTTTCCAAGATTACAAAACATATCATAGATATGATGAAAGTAAATCAAGTTTTCAAGTGGACTGATTCTAGGAGGTAAGTTTTCAACAACTTTAAAGATTCCATATCCAAAGAACCAACCTTGATGCACCTAGATTTTAGAAAAGACATCATTGTCTAATGCTATGCACCTTCATGTACATGTATAATATTCATCACACAAATATTAAAAATCATGTAATATGTACAATATAACATTATAATTTAGTGCCCCTCCTGATGTGGTGTGTGGAAAAATTGAAAGAGCTATATTGGCAACTATGTTAGTTCTAAGTTCCTCAAACCCTCCTTGCAATAATGCTGACAACAACATCTTCAAATGTTGGAACATTCTTGCTAATTCTTCCAGGATTTTGAAGCCAAATTGCAGATATGGTTGCAGGTGGAGCTACCCGCCTTTTGGATGGGTTAAAGTTAATTTTTATGGGGTGGCTAAGGGTAACCCTGGGCCGAATGGGTGTGGGGGAGTGATAAAAAAATGAATTTGGCCAGTGTGTTACGGTGGTAGAACTCCCCTTGGGTTCTCAGACTAACCACTTACCTAAGGCAATGGAGGCTCTTCAATACCTCATGCTTGCTAAAAAAAAATGGGCTACACCAAGGTTTGGCTTGAAGGAGATTCCAACAACATAATTAGATGTCTTAACTTGGGTTTGTCTCCCCCCTCATGGGCCATAAATAATATTATATCTAAGGCAAGGGAAATTATTAATTATTTTGATAATTATTTTATCTTGCATGGGTTTAGGGAGGTTAATTCCATGACAGACTAGATAGCCAATGTGGCAGTGAGATCTAGCAAACAAGTGATTTGGTAGGGTGAGATGGACCTCCCCTATGATGCCAAGGCCATATTAAATCATGACATGATACATGGAGATTTGGGTGTACTTAAATCTAATTACGATGCACTTTACAATGACCCAACAAATAATGATAAGTAAAGATGGTTGTCCGACAGATAGTTTGGTTAGTAATTATGAAATGACTTTGCACACTTTCTGGGCATTTTTTATCCTACATTGTCTTGCATTTTATAAAAGTTGCATTATATATCAAGCCTTCAATCTTCCACTAGTTTCTCTACATATTGCACTTAGTGGTTGTGCTAGAGGCACTATGGGAGCAATAGAAAGAGGAGGGAGCCCTTATCCTGTAAGGATTGGAAGCAAAAGCCCAGAGCTTGGGAGATCTTGGAGATGGGTAAGATGACTAATTTCATGGAACATCTGCATGGTCGTAACCCTTCAATTACCTGAATGTTTAAGAAGGATTGGAAGGAGGGGAAGATGACTATTGGTGGGAGAAAGGTCAAAATTGATGAAGGGTTGTTTGCGGAAGTTACTGGTATGTCCATTATGGGGAAGAAGTTCTATAGATATTGAAAGCTTATTGATGTTTCCATTATTAAGTTTCTAAAAAATCAGAAAGAGAGGGACAACTTGGTCAAAATTAATAAAACCTACTACTCCTCTATGGCTATTAAGAAGATTTGGAGGTTGATGCTCTTAGCCATCATGCAATATATTATGTTGGGTGGGAGATTCTCTCACATTTATGGCTATCATTTCATTTTTTTGAACCACTTCCAACATAATTATAAGGTATATTTGCCCTATTATCTCTTTTGTTCTTTGAACTCAAGTATTAAGAGTGCTACGGTCAATCTAGATAGCAATCTAGCCCTTCATTGTTGATCATTTTAAAGCTAATTCTATTGAGAAATCTATTTATGAGCATTCAACCTCGGATGAGGATTCTCATGAATTTGATGATTTTGAGGAGGATAGGGAGTTTGATATTGAGCTAGAGGAAGACACTAATTCTAATACCCTAGAGAAATGTCTTAGCAAGGGTAAGGGTAAAAATGCGACCTCTAGGTCTGGTAAGATTAAGAAGGGGAAGATGTCAAAAGGAAGGAACAAGAAGAAAATCAAGAAGGAGATTTGGGTTGAGGAAGGTGTCGATGGTAGCAAGGATATGGACACTGACCTTAAGGAAGATATTAGCACTAGTACATTTGAGCCCTTTTTCTGATGCCCAACCATCAAAATTTCAACCATATACCGTCGATCAAGTGACACCACCTGTCGTCACAGTTTTGAAATCAAAAAAAATGACAGTTTTGATTGGCGTCATAATTACAACACCCATGGTCATCGCAAAAAGGGGGTGCCAACATGGCAAACCTATCGTCAAACCTATTTGTGGTCATTGCAATTGGGACGCCTATCTATCACAAAAAAATACAAATGATGGTGACTCGTCAGAATCTTCCAACGGGTCACCATCATTTGTAGTTTGTTTGCCAACAGAGATGTTGTTAATGCGATGGATATCCATCAGAAATTTATGATGGATATCTATCATTTATAGTTTTTAACGACATCGATGTTGTACATGCGATAGATACCCGTCAAAAATTTACGACAGATATCTGTCATTTATAGTTTTTTACCAACAACGATGTTGTATATGCAACGACTAGATGTCAGATGTTTTTGACGAATAACCTTCACTATTGTATGTCATCTTAGTTGCGACAAAAATCAATTTTATATATATATATATATATATATATATATATATATATATTCAGATGTTTTCAACGAATAACCTTCACTATTGTATGTCGTCGTAGTTGCGACAAAAATCAATTTTATATATATATATATATATATATATATATATATATATATATATATATATATATATATTTGTTGATCGAGTTGGTATCGATTCATAATGGTGTTCTTGCAGATCTAGTTCCTGCTCATGATTTGGTTATGGATCATTCAGAGATGAATTTGTAGTAGATTCAGTAGTGGCTTGTGGATTATTGAGTCGAGTCTAGAGACTTGGATTTGGAATGGATCCTACCGAATCGAGATTTGTGACAGTGATTGCTCCAGCACAAGAAGCTAATGTGGCGATCAGAGATGCATTCTTCCTAATGTGTTTGTGGGATATATGCAGACCTGATTGTATTTAGATCTGATTCGAGTGACTTCTTGACTTCTTTGGTCTGAATTGGATGTGCTTTGTTCCTATGGAGTGTAGTAGTGACTTGACTTGGAGTTTGAGTAGATTATGCATTGATCGGCTTGAAGATAGAATCGAGCTACTCTTTATGTTGTTGTTTTGATTACGTTGTGACGAATCACTGGGATTGTCTACCTATTTTGCCATAGTTTCAAATGAGTTAGATGTGATGTCGAGAGAGTGACGTATAGAACTTGCACATTGGAGATTCGTAGATCACTATGGTGTCCATGATGACTTAGGAGAAGTCTTCTTCTTGGTGAACCAAGCTGAGAGACTTAGATTACAGAAAGTGGGTCATTTTATGCGACTTATGAGACATTGGATGCCTCTTCACAGCGGGTTCATGGTGCGGTCTGTGGTGTTTCTTTACAACTAGGTTCTTGGCAAAGATTTGTTGATTTGGTAGTCATTGAGATGGATCGATATATATTTGTCGTATGTGGATTGAGATCTTAAATTATTGAGCTTCTCTTTGTTTCAAGAATAGTTTAACATTCTCTACTTAAAAGAGCCAACCACTTGAAGGTGGAAGCTCATCCGACCCCTCCTAGGAGCCTCTTATGACCCTTTACGACATTTTAAGACCTCTAAGATATATTCTTAGGGATCGTAAAGGGTCATAAAGGGTCCTAGGACACAAAAGCTGAGAAACATAAATGTAGGCATCATGGTCACAATTTTTTGGAAACACAACATAATTGAGTGGTATACCCAGATGATGCAACACAACTACTCCTCCAGTTCCAAGTCTACACTGCAGTAAACAAAACCCATAGGTAAAGAATAAATTTAAAGAGCGAAGGAGGAGGGCCATAGCGACCAAAATAATATAGGGACCCTATATTATTTTGGTCATTACGGCCCTCCTCCGCTCTCTAAATTTATTCCTTATCTATGGATTTTGGATCCCACAATGTAAACTTGGAACCAAAGGAGTGATAGTTGTGTTGCATCATCTGGGTATACCATTCAATTATGTTGTGTCTCCAAAAAATTGTGACCATGATGCCTACATTTATGTTTCTCAGCTGTTGTGATATCTACATTTATGTTTCTCATTTGTCGTGTTTATGTGCATGTTCTTTATGTGTATCTACTAGAAATTCTTAAAAAAAATCAGTATCTACAATAGCCCTTTGTTAACCACATTTACACATATGGTCCCAACAAAGTAGTGCACAAACTACACAAAGAAGGCATCGCAGAAATATGATTTATGCTTTCGCCATTGAAGCAATCTTGGTGGCACTAGCTGCTTCTCGAGCCTTGCACAAGTTGCACTCATTTCCTACATCAGGTATAGATGTAGATGGGGTAGATGTAAATGTGGTTTAATCAACCCACCGAAAGTATTGACATCCACTATTTCCCTACAATATCAAATGTACATCAGTTCTTCATAAAATGATTAGTTGTCACATTATTTTTAAACATAAAATATAATTATGTATCCAGACCTTTTTCCTATTTGGGCAAACCCAAGATTGATGCCCAGGATTACTTGTTGTGTGTGACATCTTCAACATGCATGGGCCAACACCACATTGACACATATGCACATTGACCAAAGTCATCGATGCTATTTCAAAAAATATTGCATTATCACAAATATTGCATTGTCATTATTTTGTTCATTCATACTAATTATAATTACAATAAAAAGAAACATACTAATGTAGACTTGCACATTTTTTGGCTAAGTCGAAGTCTTTGGTTTAAATTAGTAGACACTCAAAACAAAATGACAAACCAAAGACAACCATGCAATAAAAAGAAATTACTAAGCAATTCAGAATTAGCTCACTCCATTGCAAGGAACAAAGAGAATCCCTTCTGATTTAACATCATTGATGTGCAAGGAAATAGAAAATTAGTAGAAGCAACTCTCATAAGATAGTATTTAGATTAAATACATTGATATAAAAAAATACTCCAAAAAATTATAGAGAAAAGTAATTTGCTTAATCACGTCACTAATTTGTACATGTCTAAATACTGGTGTCTTTCAAGTGATTTGATTCTTGTCATGCCCACTACAAATGAGAACAGTCTTAACTAGTGAGGTTGTTTAAGCATATAGAGATTAAATACACTCTTTTAGATTAAAATTTCTCTTAACAAAATATCAAAGATATATAAGTAGGACATATAAAACAAGGTGATTAAGAGTATTACATATAAAACAATTGTTAGAACATGCCAAACATCTGACATAATTGTACATTTCATTCATGTTATTGATATTCTTCTTCATTCATCTCATCATCAAGATCATCATCGTCGACGGCATCATCACCGCCACTATCATCATCATCATCATCATCATCATCATCATCATCATCATCATCACCATCATCATCATCATCACCATCATCATCATCATCATCATCATCATCATCCTCATCATCATCCTCATCAGTAGCAGCATCATCGTCATCTTCTTCTTCATATTCTTCTTCGACTAGCTCTCGGTCATGATCATCATCTACATCATCTTCCACTTCTTCATCTTCCTCGGTATCTTCTTCCATCGCATTATACTTTATCAGCCTTCCTCTTGGATCATGTCTAATAAAAAATGACCAATCCAATTTATGTGGAACCTCTGAGTAAAATACCTGCTCACATTGACTTGGAAGAACATAGGGCTCTTCTCCAACTGGCTCAAACAATTTTGTATTAATCTTTGGAAATCCATTATCATGTTCAATAATAGTTCTATCAAGATCATTTTTATTGAGTCGTAGTTTGTACCATTTCATAACAAAAAGAACTAATTTGAAGGAATTAAAGTCACAGTCAAGTATATCAACCAAAATACCATAGTATCGATTTTGTAACTCTTGAGGATGTAAGTTGTTTCTAGATGAAATATTAGTCATCTAGAACACTGCACTTATCCCAGAATCACAAGTTCTCTTCATTTCATCCAACTTTTTGATGCGAAATTTATAACCATTGCAAAACATAGCCTTGTGGTGTTTCACCTACAATAATGTCAAACATGTATAAATTATTGCATCACGAGTTGAAAAACATACAGTTGATTAATTAATAAATTTATAAGTACTTGGTGATCTCTTAAACCATATGCTAAATCTATTTCCTTTTGTGTAACATTGGGATCTCCATTATGATGAGCTTGTATAACCAATGAAGACACAGATTCCCATGTTAATCTATGACCATCATGTTGACATCGTTCAATCCATACCGTCATCCAAGCTTGATTGTTTGCAATAAACAAATGTATTGCATCCCACTCTTTAACAGCTGTACAAAAATAAATAGATGACTTACAACAGATTTATTTTGAAGATTAAGAATTAATTTACTACAATAACATCTCATAATTTATTACCTTTCACTTTCCTAAATCTACCATTGCCCACCAAGTACTCCCCTTCAAATTTTTTAATTGAGTTGAGATCCCAAATGCAATCTATATGGGTCTTTGTTGCAAGATTAGGAAGATATTGAGTAATGTACACCATCATCTAGTATACCATATATCCCTCAACTATAGAACCCTCAGGACGTGCTCTTTTTCATACCAAACCCTTCAAAAATTTCAAGTGTCTCTCAACCATCCACATTGACCTAGCATGTACAGGTCCACACAATTCAATCTCCACAACTTGGTGTATGAGATAGTGTTCTCGTGCATTGAAAAAAGCTGGAGGTAAACACTTTTGCATTTCACACATTAATCGACAAATTATTTTCTTCCAATATTTTATATCTCCTTTATGGATTTCTTTAGATGAAAATGACCTACAAGGGATTCAAGGCATAAATATATAAATACGATACTTTACAATATATTACTTGTTTGATATATTGAACAAATATCATTGCTTACCTCATGTATTTTCCAAGGTCATATATCACTTGTTTGATATTATTGTCGAAGCTCTCTGGGAGAGATAGGGGTGGCAAATACTGCAACAATTATCAACTGATCATTTCATTTAATGAAAATTGAATGCAATTACACAAATATATTGTAAATACAAAAGACTATGACTTACCTTGATGAAGGTATGCCAATCATGTGTTTTCATCCCTGACCCAAAATCATTTTTCTTTGATATGAGATTGCTTATATCTGCAAAAAATCTTATAGGAAATCGATTTTTTCAGATCACTTCTTTTATGGCATTACTTTGTTGCTTTGTTAATAACCAAGGAAGATCACTTGCATTAATCCAGTCTCCATTTCTATTTGATTCAATGATATTTTTCATTGCATGATTGGAATCATGAATGTCACTACAAATTTTGCTAAGTTTTTCTTTGTCATGTCTTCCATCCAATATTTTCCACAGTGTCTCTGTTACATTCTTTCCAATATGCATAGTATAAAACAAATGCACAATTTGTAGTTGTTCATAGTAGGGAAGCTTACTAAATTCTCTGGGATAACATTTATCCCTTTGGAAGCTAGTCGGTGATGCCTTCACGACCTTCAAGATCATCAACTACATCATTAGCCAACAAAACACAATCAAAATATATAATTTTCAAACATCAACCATTAGGTGGAATGATATTACCTCAAATTCTACTATATTCCAACTGTCATAGGTGAGGTTTCATTCTTCGGGGCTTTGATGTAGTCTCTTCTTTCCCATTGAAAAGATATCTTTCTGCACTTCAATACTTATGATTTCTGGGGAGGAACTGCCTATACTCATCAAACACATGCTTTCATAAACTTTTAGAATGATGAGATTTCATCTTTGGACCACACATTGGACATGTAAATTTTCTCTTTGTTTGAAGACCTACAAGATAATGATACAATTGGATTAAATATGTATATTTTTAAAATTTGAATTATCGCGTACAACTAGAATTCACCATAACATACCATAGAAATGTGTCAACCCTGGAGCATCATGAATTATCCACACAAGCATTGCATGGAATTGAAATTATCTTTGTCCAATTGGTCTAGAGATGTCATACATAGTGAAAACATTCCATAACACCAACAACTCGTCGATAAGAGGCACAATATATGCATTCATATCTTTCACTTGGTACTTACCTAGTTGAATTAACAACAACATTAGATAGTTATTGTGGCCATTTTACTCCAAGACTTATAATTACATGTAGATAACTATAAAATAATAAGATACCCGGAACAATCATTGCCAACATAATGTGCTCCTTCTTTATTGACATCCATGGAGGAAGGTTTTGTTTATAACAAAAATAGGCCACACCAAGTAAATGGATCTCATCTCTCCATGCGAATTGACACCATCTGATGCTAGAGAAAGCCTGAGATTTTGAGGTTCTTTAAAGTGTGGCCACTTTTCCTCTATGTCCATAAATGATGAACCATCTGCAGGCATTCGAATAATGTCATCTCAACTCCTATCACGTGCATGGTAATCCATAAATTGTGCCAAGCTATTGCACCTGAATAATCATTTCAGACGTGGAATAATGGAGATGTGACGAAGAACCTTGCGAGACACCTTTTTTGTTATTTGATCATCTCGATATCTGCTTGTATGGCATTCAGGGCATTTTGTTGCATTTTTCATTTTCTTTATAATAAATAATATGATCTTTGGGACAAGCATCTATTATTTGATACTCCATTCCAATATGTTTCATAGTGGCACATAATTTTTGGTACGAGCGAGGGAGAACATTTGATGGTGGTAACAGAAAGTCACCTATCAATCTGCAACAAATAATATAATTCATTACTTTAAACAATATTAATGGTACATGTTTCACCTTTTATAGACTATAATGACATATATGACAAACCTTAACATATGTGACATTGCTATGTTGGATAAACCATTCATAACCTTCAAATTCACCAACAACGATACAACAGAGAGAAGAGTAGATTGGGAGCCTTCGTAAAGGGTTGTGTCTACCTTCTCAAGTAGAAGTATATCATGGATGTCGTCAATGTCATCCTCATCATAATCATCATCATCAGCAGCAGCACTAGTACCAAATGTGTCAATGATCAATGCATTCATACCATCATCTTCAAATGTGTTATCTGGCACATGATCATCATCTTCCATGGGATCATGATCTTCAACTTAAATACTCACACCTCCATGTTCCTCTATATTCACATTGAGGAGATCAACCTATATAAAAATGATGATAATCAAACCCACCTTCAATGTGATAATCAAACCTCCTTCCATGGTTCATATGTATATTAATTGTGAAAATAATATAACAAACAACTTACCACTGGATTATAATCAAACCCCCCTTCAATGTGACCATTCTCCTTACAATGTCTCTTTGTTGTTTTTATTTTTATTTTTCTTGTCTTTGAGTTGTTACAACTCTTGCATGGACAATAACATTTGTCATCGCCTTCTCTTTGAAAGTTAGACAACAATCTAGTGATTGTCTCCCTATTTTGATTGAATTCCTTTGTATTATCTGACATGATCCTTAATGTGTATATCTGCAAAACAAATTGGAGATGCCTTCTTTCATTAGCTTCATGTCACCTTCTCATAGCTTCTCATTTTCTGATAGATTTCACCAAAGGCTTTGTAGGAAACCAAGTAAGGGGTATTTTTGAGTTCAAACACATTGAGCTGCTACAACTAAATTATAAATCATGAATTCACTATAAAATTAATTCACTATAAATCAAGGGGCATTATAAATCATGAATTCGCTATAAAATTAATGTATTGCTCTAGATTTCATATGGACATTTTGTCAAATGGTTGGCATGTATGTTTATTCAAATGGAGTTATATCATTTGGAATGGATATATGATAGGTTGATATCGAATTCTATGTCCCTATTTGGTCTAATAGCATCAATATAAAAAATAGAGCACCGACCAATCAAATAGGGACATGAGGTGCTTAAACAATGAGCTCATAAAATAATATATTTAGTCTTAATAAAATCTTATAAAACAACATAGATTGTGTGAAGTGTTTTATCTCTCTTTATTTGTTTTGTTGTTGATATTCACTATGTGGTACTCCCTGTTTATGATCATTTCATGAGGCAATGTCTTGATGGCTTGTGGGCTACAAGCCAGGGCATCATGCATTATTTATGAGCTTACTATTTGAGCACGGCCAATTAAATAGAGACATGAGGTGCTCAAACAGTGAGCTTATAAACAATGAATGATAAGGTAGTTGTAGGTAGTTATCTTTTCTATAATTATGGATGAGTGAAAGGTAATGATCAATGAGGTTGTTTCTATTAGATCATACATGAATACACTTACTGTTTTGAATTTGAGCTCGGGCATCATGCAATTTTATTGTTGTCATTACATGCTTGCTGCTGTTGTGCACCATATATTGTTTTATACACTTTTTATTTCATTGAGACCGTGAGCTTGACATTTGTAATGTATTTTATGTTATTGGATCAATGCTACCATGTTGTTGAGGCTGTAGATGCATTGAATCACCACAACCATTCTATTTTGATAGCAGCAATATAACAAATAGAGAACCACCCAATCAAATAGGGACATCAGTAAGACATTTAATGCATTATTACTTCATCATGATGATAAAAATTTTATTGGCTCAAAGCACATAGAAATTCAAAACAGTAAGATATCTTAATATTTATGAGCTCAAATTCAAAACAGTAAGTGTATTATTTTATTACTGATGTCCCTATTTGATCTAATAGCATCAATATACAAACAGATCACCGACCAATCAAATAGGGACATGAGGTGCTCAAACAGTGAGCTCATAAAACAATATATTTAGTCTTAATAAAATCTTATAAAACAACATATATTGTGTGAAGTGTTTGATCTCTCTTTATTTATTTTGTTGTTGATATTCACTATGTGGTACTCCCCATTTATGATCATTCCATGACAAAATATCTTGATGGCTTGTGGGCTACAAGCTAGGGCATCATGCATTATTTATGAGCTCACTATTTGAGCACTGACCAATCAAATAGGGACATGAGGTGCTCAAACAATGAGCTCATAAATAATGCATGATGCCCTAGTTGTAGGTAGTTATCTCTTCTATAATGATGGAGGAGTGAAAGGTAATGATCAATGAGGTTGTTACTATTAGATCATACATTAATATACTTACTATTTTGAATTTGAGCTCGAGCATCATGCAATGTTATTATTGTCATTGCATGCTTGCTGCTGTTGTGCACCATGTACTATTTTATACACTGTTTATTTCATTGAGACCATGAGCTTGGCATTTGTAATGTATTTTATGTTATTGGATCAATGCTACCATGTTGTTGAGGTTGTAGATGCATTGAATCACCACTTCCATTCTATTATGATAGTAACAACATAACAAACAAAGCATTGGCCAATCAAATAGGGACATCAATAAGACATTTAATGCATTATTACTTCATAAATGCATGATTGTTCCTCAAGTAGGAGTTGTGATTCAAATGAAGAACACTTATATGGGTTTACCCACGCAAGGACAATGGTTTCATTCATCTTTATTTCAAGTGCTCTTGGGTACTTTCCTTGGCCTCTAGGCTTGGGCATCTTATAGGGGTTGAACCAAAATTATGAAGGCAATAAGGACACATAGAACAATAGGTTTGGGGACTTAGACTTGTGTTCAATCCTTAGTAATGGTTTGGGGAACTAATTACTAGATGAGTGACTACAGTACCCTAATTTTTAGTATTAGATGATTTTGTTTAATTTGTGTTCATTTCATGCAAAGATACATGTAAAGGAAAAGAAATTTTTGCATCTAAATATTACATGTATATATATGAAAAATAACTTGTATATACTATACAAGGAAAATAACTTTCAGAAGAAAATGAAAGAGTACTGGCATACATAAGAGGATGAACATAAATAATAAGGGTGCTAGACATTGCCTGAAGTGATGAATTTTTGACCCGAGTATGAATCTAGTGTGCCCCTGTGTGATCCAGAACCTACAAAGAAAAGAGAGATGGGGGTTAGATAAAAAAATATCTAAGCAATGAATGACATCCTATTACTGGTCCTCATTTACAATTATGCATGTGCATAGTCAAGTCATACACTTCTGAACAAAAAACCAAGCTCACAGTCTCAATGAAATAAACAGTGCATGGGTATGTGCAGGATCATGGTATGCCAAAAAGTGGCGATGTGAAAAAAACCTATTTTCACTCATCCAAAAGCACATAAATAGATTTGTTGACTTTTTAGTAGGCATGGGTGTCAGTACACCTAGCCAAGCCAAAAGTCAAATCTGAAGGCATAATTGGATATCCGATAATATCAGATATCCAATATTTGCCAGTAGATATATATCTCTATACCCAACTGCGTTCAACATTTTTTCATTGTAAAAATGTGAACGCAGCTAGGGTTTTCGGATATTCACTCCCAAATCCCCTATCCGATTTTTCCTAAATTTCCAGGTAAGTGAAAGCTTCTAAATTTTATTATTTTAATTATTTTTTATTATTTTTAAATAGAAATATATAGTTTTTATATAAAAATTAGGGTAGCAATGAGTTTTTGTATTGTTTTTTAAAATTCATTATAATTATCTATTTGTTTTTTCATTATTATCAGACATGGAATAAAAAAAACCCTCCTAATGATCCCGCAAACAATCCAGAACCACCTCCCAACAATCCCCCACCTCCAGAAGATGTACTTGTCACAAACTCTCATCGTTTAGAAGATCTAATAGGAGATAATCTAAATGAACTTAGAGGATTTCAAACCACATATGCCAATGTCCCCACATTGCTCCCCATGTTTACGACATTGAACTCAATTATTGAAAACATGAAAAAACTTACATAGCAACATAATGTTGCACTTCTTTGGCGCAATTCCATGCATGCCCAGTTTGACGATGGGCTTGATTATGATCAAGTCATGGACCTAAATATAATAAAACATGACATAGCTAATCTTTTTGTGGATCCTAAAACCGGTCTAAAAGTAGACCATAAAAAAACCAAGTTGTCAATTAAATGGTGCACAAATAGTGTAATACGTGACAACTTTTGGGACCATTGTTGGATGGTTTTTGATAAACCACCTCATAATAATTTGGATGTCCCATTTTATTTTATTAAAAAATTGTATGCTAAATTTGTGCTCGGTCACAAGGTGAATTATTGGAGTCTAAGACCGAACCAGGGTGTAGGTTTAGGCGCTCTACAAGATAGGCCATGGGCACAACGGGTGAAATCTTGCACATATGTCCCCCCTCCCGAGATTTCACCACCTCCCACAGTGCAACATCCAGACATTATTATTGAGGCCAGCTCACAAACTATTCGAGCCATTCACACCTTGACTGATCTGCTGGTTACACAGAATAGGACATTGTTTCCTCCTCATCCTGATGCTTCTGGCGCTTCCACATCCTCCACAAGCTCACATGTTTGTGTGACCCACACTTGTGTTATATGCAAGAATCTATGTGTTGGTCCCCTGACTGATAGTGATGCATATAATTTCAGCTTCGATGGGGATGATTCTACATAGCACACTACAAGCACTGAAGCAGCTCATGGAGATGTGCATCATGAGCCTACAGTGTCATGGACTCCCACTGTTACAGTAAGGGTAAACCGTTCACTTTTTACATTATTTTTAAATTTTATTGTTTGTATTTTTAGTAGAATTTCCTTATAATAATTTCCCACTTATGTCTTTTTATGTGTTACATTTATGTTCAGTTGATGACAAAGGAGGAGATGGCACAGGTGGAGGGGTCCACGCTTTCGGCCATATCATTTGGTCTTGACTCTTCCACGGTACATATGTTTTAATGTACTCATTGGTTTCCTTTTAAATTATGATAATAGTATATGTACATTGTTTTCTAATTTTTATGATCATCTTTTACATACTGATGCAGGTGTCACCAGTTGCCACCGGGGGGCAATGTGAGGGGGTGCAAGTGTCAGCTATTGATAAAGGAAAGGTAATTAAGTAATTTAGTTTATTTATGCATACATGTATACTTGTCAATTGTGCATACTCATTTTTAATTTACGTGGTTTATTTGACAGAGAGTGGCATGTGATGATGTCGTGAGACCCTAGAGTCACAGGCATATCTATTCAAAGTGATAGCCCCACGGTACATACATTTCTAAAGTTATTTGTGTATATTTTTCTATCAAGTATGTATAATATGGTCAAGTTATAATATGAAGTATCTATTTGACTTTTGTAGGTCACTCATAGTTTGAGGGAGCCATAACGACAAGGGTTTGTATCGCTGATGACTCAGCCAACAATCCCTGAATAAAGTTCAACATAGGTAAGTTTTAATGTTAATTCAGTTATTTTGTAAACATATATTTGCTACCAAGTTTTTAACATTAAATAGTATAACTCGTAGATCAATCTCATGTTCGCAAACATATACAGGTAGGAGTCAACATTGGTGGCACTATTCCTATGCTACCAAGGACATATATTAGGTCTCCTACCCGCGGGAGGAGACAGAGAGGTGAGGTATATGAGAGTTCAATTTTAGTTTAAATTTTATTTATTATTATTGACTATGATTCTGAATTTTAATTTAACTTGGGGTTTCACTTTTGTGTTTGAATGCAGGATCCATTAGAGCCGAAGAGTACTTCAAAGAGGCTCCATTTTGATGATCCACCAGTAGAATGGGATGTCCTAAAAATATTTGTAGTTGAACTTCTTATTTTGAGATGTCATATGACATATTTTGAGATGGTGTATGCCACATTGTATCTAGATATGTTGACATATAAATATGTACAGAATTATTGTTCATTTTGATATATATATATATATATATATATATATATATATATATATATATATATATATATATATATATATATATATATATATATATATATATATATATATATATATACATACATATATATATATATATATGAAACTTGATATTCGATCCAATTTGTTAATTGTGTGTTCATTTATTCATTGTTAGTATGTAAATATGCTTGTGTGTATGTACTCATGTGTATAATTTATGTCTTAAGTATATTCATGTATATTCAAGTACATTATTCATAACCTAAATTCACATGTATGGGCTACGTGCATGACTTAAGTGAATTCATGTTGTATGCTTTATAATTTATGTGCTACATGTATGCTTCATGACTTAAGAAAAATTTTGTGTACGCTTTATGTGCTACGTGTGTTCACACATGTTATTCATCATTTGAGGTATATAAGGATATCTATTAAAGTGGGTTCAAGGTTTTTAGACTTACCCTTTACTCCCAATGGCTAAAAGACTTCAAACTGGCCTAATTACATAATCAAACACCCTTTTGGCAATAATCAAACACCCTTTTGGCCATATCAAAACATATTGGTCTTTTGGACAAAATATAAGTACTTTGCCTGTACCCCTACAAATACACTAGGAACACCTAAGAAATGCGGTCTTGTAGCATCTCATGGATCACCAATACCTCTCACGGGGTCCGAGTTATGAGCTTTGATAGTTTGCTGACCAATCATATCTAGTGCACCTTGGGGACACTTTGGTCCGGTGTGGTCTGGAATGTTCTATTGACTCAGTGGTCGAAATGAGGTTGTCCCTAGAATTTACCTGCCCAACCGGAGCTAATGGCGCAGTCCATTTGGTGTTAGGATGAATGGTTTGGGAGTAATCCATTGGTGCAAATTTCAACTGACCCTCATTGCAAGTTTTGGCATCGAGCGAGACTGGTGTGCCAAATTGAAACAAATTTGAATCTCCCAGAATGAAGAGAGGTTATTGTAGGCCTCAAAAACTTCATCATGTAGTATCTCATGAATCTTTGATACCTCTCATGGGGTCTGAGTTACGAGCCTCGAAAGTTCGCTGCCCAATCGTGCTTAGTGCACCTTGGGGACACTTTGGTTCGACGTGGTCTAGAACGTTCTGCTGACTCAGTGGTCAAAATGGGGTTGTCCCTAGCATTTACCCAGCCAACCAGAGCTAATGGTGCAATCCATTTGGTGACAAGATGAATGGATTGGAAGTAATCCATTGGTGCAACTTTCAACTGACCCTCACTGCAAGTTTTGGCATCGAGCGAGACTGGCGTGCCAAATTGAAACAAATTTGAATCTCCCATAATAGAGAGAGGTTATTGTAGGCCTCAGAAATTTCATTATGTAGCATCTCATGGATCTCTGATACCTCTCACAGGGTCCAAGTTACAAGCCTTGAAAGTTTTCTGCCCAATCGTGCTTAGTGCACCTTGGGGACACTTTGGTCCGGCATGGTTTGGAATGTTCTACTGACTCAGTGGTCAAAATGGGGTTGTGCTTAGTGTTTACCTGCCCAATCAGAGCTAATGGTGCAGTCCATTTGGTGTTGGGATGAACGGTTTGGAAGTAATCCATTGATGCAACTTTTAACTGACCCTCACTGCAAGTTTTGGCATCGAGTGAGACTGGCGTGCCAAATTGAAACAAATTTGAATCTCCCAAAATGGAGAGAGGTTATTGTAGGTCTCAGAAATTTCATCTTGTAGAGTCTCACAGATCTCTGATACCTCTCACGGGGTCTGAGTTATGAGCCTCAAAATTTCACTACCCAATCATGCTTAATGCACCTTGGGGACACTTTGGTCCGGCATGGTCTGGAATGTTCTGCTGACTCAGTGGTCAAAATGAGGTTGTCTCTAGTGTTTACCCACCCAACTAGAGCTAATGGCATAGTCTATTCAGTGTTGGGATGAACGGTTTGGAAGTAATCAATTGGTGCAACTTTCAACTAACCCTCACTGCAAGTTTTGGCATCAAGCAAGACTAGCGTGCCAAATTCAAACAAATTTGAATCTCCCAGAACAAAGAGAGGTTATTGTAGGCCTCAAAAACACCATCCTGTAGCATCTCATGGATGTCTGATACCTCTCACAAGGTCTGAGTTATGAGCCTCTAAAGTTTACTGCCCAATCGTGCTTAGTGCACCTTGGGGACACTTCGGTCCGACGTGGTCTGGAACGTTCTCTTGACTCAATGGTCAAAATGGGGTTGTGCCTAGAGTTTACCCACCTAAATAGAGCTAATGGAATAGTCCATTTGATGTTGGGATGAATGGTTTGGAAGTAATCCATTGGTGCAACTTTCAATTGACCCTCACTGCAAGTTTTGGGATCGAGCAAGACTGACATGCCAAATTGAAACAAATTTGAATCTCCCAAAATGGAGAGAGGTTATTGTAGGCCTCAAAAATTTCATCCTGTAGCATCTCATGGATCTTCGATACCTCTCACAAGGTCTGAGTTACGAGCCTCAAAATTTCATTGTCCAATCGTGCTTAGTGCACTTTGGGGACACTTTGGTCCGGCATCGTCCGGAACGTTCTACTGACTCAGTGGTCAAAACGGGATTGTCCCTAGCATTTACCCACCCAATCAGAGCTAATGGCATAGTCCATTTGATGCTAGGACAAATGGTTAGGAAGTAATCCTTTGGTGCAACTTTCAACTGACCCTCATTGCAAGTTTTGGCATCAAGTGAGACTGGCGTGCCAAATTGAAACAAATTTCAAATCTCCCAAAACAAAGAGAGGTTATTCTAGGCCTCAAAAAGAACATCTTGTATCATCTCATGGATCTCCAATACCTCTCATGGGGTCTGAGTTATGAGCCTCAAAATTTCACTGCCCAATCGTGCTTAGTGCACCTTGGGGACACTTTGGTCCGGCATGTTCTGGAATGTTCTACTGACTCAGTGGTCGAAACAGGGTTGTTCCTAGCATTTACCCGCCCAACCAAAGATAATGACACAGTCCATTCGGTGTCAGGATGTAATCCTTGAACACTATCCCTTCACCCAAGGAATCATCATTTTACTTTGGACACATTTGACCAATTTTGACTCAATGACTCCAACTATTACATCATTTGATGATACAAATGTAAGGGAATTAAGACAATAGAAATGTAAGGATACAAAGTTAAGATGATACAAATTATATAAGGATACAACATTCATAGTAAGGAAACACATTTTTTGCACTTTACATGGCATTAAGATGATACAAATGTGGGCTTTTAATATTTGCAAATCAACCCCATGAGCTCTTTTATATTTCCAATTTTGCATCAATTTTTTTATATACAAAATTTGGCATCTAAATATGCACATTACATTCGATTGTTGTTTTTATATACAAAATTTGGCATCTAACTATGCACATTACATTCGATTGTTGGTTTTATATACAAAATTTGGCATATAAATATGCAAATTACACAACTATATATAAAAAATAAGTGTTCTTTTCACTCCAATCCTTGCATTCAGAAGGCAGAAGAAAAGTTAATAGAGAATATAAGAAGTGCCCTTTTGGCATCTAAATATGCAAATTACAGAACTATATTTTAACTTGAGTTGAACTTACCTATTGAAGTGTGCCTGAAGGGTCATCTCTGTACTTGAGAGTATTCAATATTGCTTCATGACCAACAGTACTAATAGTCCAAAGCTCCTTTATCTTTGGTTTTCCTTGATGTTTCAACAACTTAACATTGGTTGTTATAACAAGGTGTGAATACATGAGAATGGTTTTGTGCTTCTCATAGTCTTCAAACGCAGGAATGCCATTATTTCTAATCATATATGTGCGCAACCATGTTCTCGCAACAACATGTGATCCTGTTGGATATGTGAACATATCATCATCTGTCATCGGTTGTGCAAGTTTTTGCTTTCCTCGTACACAATGTGCTAACCAGTAATCCGATCTCTCATCATTCCCTTTTGGTGCAACCAATGCAAAAATATGTCATGGCTATAGAAGATCTGAAACATGGTTGTAGTCAAGTGAACAATCCATGTCATCATTTATTACAGAGACTGTGAGAGATAAACGAGTAAGATAATGTGGAACCCATGTATCAACCCACTCACTTGACTCACACTGATCCCAATCACACTAAAGACAACTCAAACAATAACAAGCCAACTCTCATGTCCAAATGGTCCATGTACTAGCATCTGAGTTTTGAAATGAATGCATTTTTGAAGAATCTTTCACAGTTTGACAATCCAACCTATCTCCTATTGTGTCCAACTCAACCAACCAAAAGAATTTGCGCACCGTTGAATCAAGAGTCCCCCCTGTGATAATGTTGAAGTACACTGGATCAACAATAGAATGGGCATCAATGAGTTCTACACTTGAAATCCTTAATTGCTCCTTAACTAGAGCTCTCTTTACGCATGCACCTGCTCCATCATGCTCCCTTTTTCCATGATCGACCTAAAAAAAACTCCAAATATGAGGTACACCTCTCTCTACATGCATTCTACATAACCAATAAAACATACAAGCACTTTTGAATTGACCTGTGTAATTATCTAACCAAATGAGATGTCTATCCATAGCAATATTATTCTCCCACACCCACTCAAAATAATTCTCAAAGCAATGTTGGACAAACTTGGATGAGTGTGATCTATTATTGCTCATATAAAAATGGTACTCTCTGATTATCTTTCACTCATCTTCTGTACTATCAGGGGAATGTCTATATGTTATGTGCACAAAAATAGAAACCTGAATAGAATTGTAATATTGAGCTTGCAATTCATTTTGGGGTTGTAATGTATAGTTCTTTGCAAAGTCAACAACCAATATAATAGTGCCAATCGGGAAAGTGTCTTTACACATCTTGAATTGTTGATCCAACCACTGAGACCTATGACTATGCCTTGCATACTTGTAAAAAAGATTCTTCCTGAAATCTAAAATAAAATAAGCTACATTGCATTCTTTAGTAACCAACTCACATCTAGAGCCTTCACCTCCGCTTTTTAATGTATATTTAATTATTTCATATACCTTTTTGTGGACAATTGTCTTTCCAAAATCATGTTCGCAGCCCTCATGAAAACATTCAACAAACTTCACTAGCCCACCACACTCTGAGCACTTGTCATTTAAGCAATCTTTTCTATAAAAAAAACATCCATCATCTCTAGGACATAAAAAATGATCTAGCAAGTCTCTTGATGATTTTGGAAGAGCACTTGCACCACACTCCTCCAACATTTCACTACTATGCAAAGTAGAATGAATGGATTGTAACAATTCATGGTTCATTGAAAACTCCAAATGATATTTGCAACAAGTATTTTGAATCTTAAGAGGCACACAAAAAAAAAGCTTCAGGGCTTCAAAAGCTCTTTGCGATATTTGCAATGTTGGATGTCTTTCACAAATTTTTTTGAACAACATTGGTTGACTCACCTCTAAATAATCGGTAAGCTTCTTATCACAATGTGAAAGTCTCCCACCATAAGCCCATGTATCATTTTGAAGAGGATCATCAAGTCTTTCTCTTCTTGCAAGTGCTCTATCCAAAGTTTTATGATTTAGATTCAAGTCAACACAAGTTTGTCTCATCAAATGAGCCTTTCTCAAATGATGACTTACTAAGGAGGTTGTAATAACCCTCCTAGCGGCTCTCTTATATTTTTCCTTGGTAGTCTTCCCAATGGAATTGTGAGCACTAAAAAGATTTCTCACAATAATAGCATTCAACTCCTTTTTCTTGTTCACACTAATCTTCAATTTCACTAGTATACGTCTCATCTTCTGCATCTTTAACAATTACACAAACATTTGACATTGCTCAACCAATGTCTTGTGCCTAAAAAATTAATCAAAATTTTTTTAAACCCACAACCGAACAGTTCTTTCTGATCTCTTGCCATTGAAATTGCTCATTATGTTCTCATCAATTTCAAGTAATAGTTTAGTTCTTCTTGAAGGTTTCAATTTTGAAGTTTTTCTTTCTTCCTTCGAAGGGACTTCATTTCTCATATAATTTGGAGATGTGTAACATTGATTTGGTTCTTCTGCACCATTATCATTGTCAATTCCTTCATATTCAATCGGTGGATTGTCATTGAAAATGTCCACACTTCCATTGGCCACATCTACATGTTCATTTTCAAAACCTACATTTTCATCTTCAAAACCTAAATTCTCATTTTCAAAACCTACATTTTCATCTTCAAATTCATGTTCTTCACTTGAAATCACATTCAAAGGTGGGTCTATGTCAACATCTTCATTCATATTTAACATACCTTGTCTCTTGTTCTGATGGGCAACCCTATCCATTTCTCTATACACTTCAATATCTTCATTTGTGAGTCTCCTCTTCCGTTTATGCTTTCGACGACTACTACTCCCCATAGTTAGACCAAAAAGAAGATGAAAATACCTTTGGTAATAGAGAAAATACCCCCCCAAAAAAGATGAAATACCTTTGGTAATAGATAAAATCACCCAAAAAAGTGGTTTTTTGTCTTCTCGTTGCAACATGAATCCCATAATTTAGGAAAAACACGTGACTCTCTGGAGGGACCTAGAGAATCTTGTTTTTTTTAACACTAGTAAACAAAATCAGATATCTAATATTATCGGATATCTAATATCTCCCACCCAAAATTTGGCAAAATCTATCTCACTCTCTCTCACCTTTATCTCTCCTCTCTCTCTCTCTCACACCTAGAGAGAGAGAGAGAGAGGAGAGAGAGAAAGGTTAGAGAGAGAGGTCATGAGGACTTTCTAGGGGTCCTAACTGTGATAAGGTGTACTAGGACCCCTAGGAAGTCCCCATGACCCCTTTCGACACATTGGAACCCTCAAGTGTGTCCTAAGGGGTCCTACAACACCTTCAAACACACTTGAGCATTCAAATGTATCGAAAGGGGTCATGGGGACTTCCTAGGGGTCCTAACACATGATAAGGCATACTAGGACCCCTATGAAGTCCCCATGACCCCTTTTGACACATTTGAATGCTCAAGTGTGTCCTAAGGGGTCGACCCCTTAGGACACACTTGAGGGTTTCAATGTGTCGAAAGGGGTCATGAGGACTTCCTAGGGGTCCTAATGCGTGATAAGGCATACTAGGACCCCTAGGAAGTCCCCGTGACCCCTTTTGACACATTTGAATGCTCAAGTGTGTCTAAAGGGGTCGTAGGACCCCTTAGGACACACTTTAGGGTTCCAATGTGTCGAAAAGGGTCATGGGCACTTCCTATGGGTCCTAACACGTGATAAGGCATACTAGGACCCCTAGGAAGTCCCCATGACCCCTTTTGACACATTTGAATGCTCAAGTGTGTCCGAAGGGGTCTACGACCCCTTCGGACACACTTGAGCATTCAAATGTGTCAAAAGGGGACCCCTTCAGACACACTTGAGCATTCAAATGTGTCAAAAGGGGTCATGGGGATGACCCCTTCGGACACACTTGAGCATTCAAATGTGTTAAAAGGGGTCATGGGGACTTCCTAGGGGTCCTAGTATGCCTTATCATGTGTTAGGACCCCTAGGAAGTCCCCATGACCCCTTTCGACACATTGGAACCCTAAAGTGTGTCCTAAGGGGTCCTATAACCCCTTTAAACACACTTGAGCATTCAAATGTGTCGAAAGGGGTCATGGGGACTTCCTAGGGGTCCTTTGGACACACTTGAGGATTCAAATGTGTCGAAAGGGGTCATGGGGACTTCTTAGGGGTCCTAACGCGTGATAAGGCATACTAGGACCCCTAGGAAGTCCCCATGACCCATTCCGACACATTGGAACCCTCAAGTGTGTCCTAAGGGGTCCTACAACCCCTTAGGACACACTTGAGGGTTCCAATGTGTCAAAAGGGGTCACGGGGACTTCCTAGGGGTCCTAGTACACCTTATCACACTTTAGGACCCCTAGGAAGTCCCCATGACCCCTTTCAACACATTAGAACCCTCAAGTGTGTCCTAAGGGGTCCTACAACCCCTTCAGACACACTTGAGCATTCAAATGTGTCAAAAGGGGTCATGGGGACTTCCTAGGGGTCCTAGTATGCCTTATCACACGTTATGACCCCTAGGAAGTCCCCATGAACCCTTTCGACACATTGTAACCCTCAAGTGTGTCCAAGGGGTCCTACGACCCCTTCGAACACACTTGAGTATTCAAATGTGTCAAGAGGGGTCATGGGGACTTCCTAGGGGTCTTAGTAAGCCTTATCATGTGTTAGGACCCCTAGGAAGTCCTCATGATCCCTTTCAACACATTAGAACCCTCAAGTGTGTTGTAAGGGGTCCTACAACCCCTTTGGACACATTTGAGCATTCAAATGTGTCAAAAGGGGTCATGGGGACTTCCTAGGGGTCCTAGTACACCTTACCACACATTAGGACCCCTAGAAAGTCCTCATGATCCCTTTCAACACACTAGAACCCTCAAGTGTGTCCTAAGGGGTCCTACAACCCCTTCAGACACACTTGAGCATTCAAATGTGTCCAAAGGGGTCATGGAGACTTCCTAGGGGTCCTAACGCGTGATAAGGCGTACTAGGACCCCTAGGAAGTCCCCATGACCCCTTTTGACACATTTGAATTCTCAAGTGTGTCTGAAGGGGTCATAGGACCCCTTAGGAAACACTTGAGGGTTCCAATGTGTCGAAAGGGGTCATGAGGACTTCCTAGAGGGTCCTAACGCATGATAAGGCGTACTAGGACCCCTAGGAAGTCCCCATGACCCCTTTTGACACATTTGAATGCTCAAGTGTGTCCTAAGGGGCCGTAGGACCCCTTAGGACACACTTGAGGGTTCCAATGTGTCAAAAGGGGTCATGAGGACTTTCTAGGGGTTCTAACGCATGATAAGGCGTACTAGAACCTCTAGGAAGTCCCCATGACCCCTTTCGACACATTGGAACCCTCAAGTGTGTCCTAAGGGGTCCTACAACCCCTTCGGACACACTTGAGAATTCAAATGTGTCAAAAGGGGTCATGGGGACTTCTGAGGACCCCCTAGGAAGTCCCCATGACCTCTTTCGACACATTTGAATGCTCAAGTGTGTCCGAAGGGGCCATGACCCCTTTTGACACATTTGAATGCTCAAGTGTGTTCGAAGGGGTTGTAGGACCCCTTAGAACACACTTGAGGGTTCCAATGTGTCAAAAGGGGTCATGGGGACTTCCTAGGGGTCCTAGTACGCCTTATCACGTGTTAGGACCCCTAGGAAGTCCTCTCTCTCTCTCAGATTTAGAGCCTTCACCTCCACTTTTTAATGTATATTTAAAAGTTTCATATACCTTTTTGTGGACAATGTACCTTAAATGTTCTTACATCAATTTTTATGCCACTGTTAGTTTCTAGAACAGATGATGAGCGTACGGTGGTTCTACATCTATGTGAAATTTCTTTTCGAGAGTTAAAAAAATCAATTGATTGTATTCAATTGAGGGGAAGTCCATTGACATCTACTTATTCAGTATAGTTAGACCGCCGAAATTACAAGGAGTCTATAGAAAAATCCTGTGCTGGATACTTTCAAGAGGATTTGGTTGAAACTGTCTGTCTTCAAATCAATTGTGCAAGTATTTTTTCGAAATCATTTTGTATATCAAATAATATAATACATACTAATATAAAAATTTATATTATAATATTTATGCTATGCTATTATTATTTAATATAAATATTTAAAATGAAATTAATATTAACATAACAAAAATACAATTTAATATGAAACATGAATTAATATTAACATAAAAAGAATACAACTTAATTTATAAGACAATTAAAATTACTATTAAGAAAATACATTTATTATGAAACTTGAATTTGGGAAAAGTGGGGCAATTGAAATTTCAAAATAGGCGGGCTTTATCGGATATCCGATATTATCAAATATCTGATTTTGGTCAACCCTTTAGGTGTGTTTCAGGAGATAGTTCTTGGTACTGAGACTTCGACCATGTAGTTGACGACTATTTTTTCACCCAAAATTGATGAAACAAAAAGGGTTTTTTAAAGACATTATCAACTTTCCATCAATATAATTGCTGTCAAATTTCAAGTTCAGTAAGTAATTATTACTTATTTTTCAATTGAGTTATCTTTAAAGTCGTAATTGACATACTGATTGAAAAACAACTATAACTTTCAAACCGTTTAACCTTATTGAAATCTGAAACATGCGTCACATTCTATGCTTCGGCTACTATAAGAAAAAAAGTAGTTTTGAATTTGGTAAAATTTTGAATTAGTTTTGATTATGTAAAAATAGGTTTTGAAAGGACCCAAAAATTTTGAATTAGTTAAGGTGGTCAGACACGAGAGTTTTTTATTCTGAAAAAGTTGTAGCAGAAAATTCATAATTAATTATTTATTTGACCAAAAATTACAAAAAAATATGTGTCACATCCGGGCATGAGTCTACTACTTATATCTAGAATCTTGGGAAAATATATCATCATTTGATTATGATTAAGGTGGTCAGACATACACGTACTTTTTATCTTTTCCCTGAAATTTTCATAGTACTGCATTGAAATCTAAAATTTTGAACAACTAAAAAAAAAAAAATTCAAACAAGGGCTAGTAGTTTATAAACTACATTCAATTTCCTATAGATTCTACTCTTACAACTTTTTCACATAAGGTTCATAAGATGTTCAACCTTTTACGTCAAGTTGACTAACCTTGATTTTCTAATTTTTCATTGCCACTTGAGGCCATAGTTTGGTATACCATGATCTTGCACATACCCGTATAAAATAATATATGGTGTACAACAACAACAAGCATGCAATGACAACAATAATATTGCATGATGCCCGAGCTCAAATTCAAAACAGTAAGTGTATTAATGTATGATCTAATAATAGCAACCTCATTGATCATTACCTTTCAGTCCTCCATCATTATAGAAGAGATAACTACCTACAACTATAATTCATAATTCCTCCTTTGAAGTATATATATATCAAGTATAATTATGAGTTTACATCATATATTTAGTCTTAATAAAATCTTATAAAACAACATAAAACTAATCCAAAATACTTTGTCTTAATAAAATCTCAATAAAACAATATATTTAGTCTTAATAAAATAATACACTTACTATTTTGAATTTGAGCTTAGGCATCATGCATTGTTTATGAGCTCACTGTTTGATTACCAACCAATCAAATAGGGACATGAGGTGCTCAAACGGTGAGCTCATAAACAATGCATGATGCCCTAGCTTGCAGCTCGCAAGCCATCAAGAAATTTTCTCATGAAATGATCATAAACAGGGAGTACCACATAGTGAATATCAATAACAAAACAAATAAAGAGAGATCAAACACTTCACACAATGCCTTGAAGATAATAGAAATGATGCCCTAGCTCTCAAATCTCGTGGGTTATCAAGCATTCCAAATTAAAAGATGTAAACAATGCTAGTATTAAATAGTGAGCTCATGAACAATGTATGATGCCCTAGCTTGCAGCCCACGAGCCATCAAGATATTTCCTCATGAAATGATCATAAACAGGGAGTACCACATAGTGAATATCAACACCAAAAAAAATAAAGAGAGATCAAACACTTCACATAATATATGTTGTTTTATAAGATTTTATTAAGACTAAATATATTATTTTATGAGCTCACTGTATGAGCACCTCATGTCCCTATTTGATTGGTCGGTGCTCTATTTGTTATATTGATGTTATTAGATCAAATAGGGACATCAGTAATAAAATAAGGACATCAAATAGGGACATCGATAATAAAATAATACACTTACTATTTTGAATTTGAGCTCATAAAGATTAAGATATCCCTATTTTATTATTGATGTCCCTATTTACATCTTTTCATCAAATGACCCAAAAACATCAAGAATGGTCCTATATGGTCACTAATAGCCAACTTTTAGAAGAATATGAATGAATGCAAACATAGATAAGTGGATGAACATAAATAATGAAGGTACCAAACATTGCTTGAAGTAATGAAGTGTTGACCCAGGGTTCAATCCAGTATGCTCTTGTATGATCCAAAACCTACAATGAAGGAAAAGATGGGGTTAGATCCAAATGATCTAAGCAATGCCTAGCACCCTATTATTGATCCTCATCTATAATTATGCATGTGCATAGTCAAGCCATACACTTCTAAAATGAACTATGCTACAGAACACGTGCACTCAAGAAACATATGCATGTAGTGAGTAAATCAAGACCAAAATGGAGCAAAAAGTATGATGTCAAATGTGTTATCAAGCAACACCTCATGGGTTGTGAGTCAACATGGTATATATGTTGTTTATACAAGATCAATAAAAGTACATCTACAACCTCAACAACATGGCAATATTAATCCAATAACAAGAAATACATTACAAATGTCAAGCTCACAGTCTCAATGAAATAAACAGTGTATAAAACAATATTTGATGCCCAAGCTCAAATTCAAAACTGTAAGTGTATTAATATATGTATGATCTAATAGCATAAACCTCATTGATCATTACCTTTGAATCCTCCATCATTATAGAAGATATAACCACCTACAACTATATTTCATAATTCCTCCTTTGAAGTCATATGTTAGTTTAAAATGGAGAAAGTATACAAACTCACCAATTTAATCCCAAAATTTCATAACATTGCATTTTTTTTGCTATTATGGTGCACAACAACAGCAAGCATGCAATGACAACAATAACATTGCATGATGCCCGAGCTCAAATTCAAAATAGTAAGTGTATTATTTTATTACTGATGTCCCTATTTTATTATTGATGTCCCTATTTGATCTAATAGCATCGATATAAAAAATATAGGACCAACCAATCAAATAGAGACATTAGGTGCTCAAACAGTGAGCTCATAAACAATGCATGATACCGTAGCTTGCAGCCCGCGAGCCATCAAGACATTTCCTCATGAAATGATCATAAATGGGAGTACCACATAGTGAATTCTACAAGAATAAATGTTTTGAGAAATATTTGAATTTAATTTTGACAATAACATGAGAAGTGATATATTTCAATCTTCAGCGAGACTTCATACCACACAGTGTTCGTAGATTACGTTCAATGCGTTATTTACGCTTGTATTGGTGGGAAAACTCTTGAAAACACACAAAAGAGATTGCATTCAACCATGCTGTTTACATGACACATGTAGTTTACCTCCAGCCTAAATTAGTGTTGCATACAAATCTGCGGATGGTGTGTGGTATGAAGCCTCGTTGAAGCTTGAAAATGATAAGCATTATGATGCTGAGGTATGGTGTGGTAAGCACAAGTATAGTTTCTCGTAAGCTGCTATTGGTATAGTTTTTTTTTCAATAGTTGCAGAATCTAGCTTCTCCTATGCTTACACATATGTATACATTTTGGGCTTGGCTTTTAATGTCATGTAAATTTGAGTGAAATGGTAATAATATTTAAGAGCAACGAGTATGGCATTTTAAACAAGTATGCATATACATTATATAACAGGAGGAGTGATATATTTTAATGGAAATACTTAATGAGAATGATGCCTATATAACAGGAGGAGTGATATATTGTAATGGTAGTGGACATAGAAATTGCAGTGAAACTCTATAATTTATTATTGTAAGGGGACATAGAAATTGCAGTGTAAGTAGTAGGATGATTGTAAGTGGACATAGAAATTGTAGTGAAACTCTGTAATTTATTATGGCTCGGTGTTGTATATCCATAGTCAATGTCTATTTAAACTTTAGAATGATACTTATATGATGGCTCAAGTAAATTGTTCTTACCTTGAGACTAGTACACCATGGGATTAGAGGATGGTTGTTATAATAGCAAATGTGTGTCTGTGGGATACTTTTATATTTTGTATTAAATGATGATATGTATGTGTTTGTTCCTTTTACAACAGTTTATATTCTGATACTTATATCTTGAATTGTCAAATGACCAATGAGTCATCTAATTTCAAAAGTGTATCATAATTAAAGGCATGTGAATTCATAATTAAAGATTATCTTAATTTGTTATCTTTAAATTTTATTCATTTTATGATTTTAGAAATTGAAATAAAAAATATAAACTTTTAAGAAACTTTTACATCTTTTCATCAAATGACCCAAAAACATCAATAATCGTCATATATGGTCGCTAATAGACAACTTTCAGAAGAATATGAATGAATGTAAACATACATAAGTGGATGAACATAAATAATGAAGGTACCAAACATTGCCTGAAGTAATGAAGTGTTGATTCGGGGTTCAATCCAGTATGCTCTTGTATGATCCAAAACCTGCAAGGAAGGAAAAGATGGGGTTAGATCCAAAGGATCTAAGCAATGTCTGACACCCTATTATTGATCCTCATCTACAATTATGCATGTGCATAGTCAAGCCATACATAGACTCAACAACATGGTGGCATTGATCCAATAACATAAAATACATTACAAATACCAAGCTACGGTCTCAATGAAATAAATAGTGTATAAAACAATATATGGTGCACAATAGCAGCAAGCATGCAATGACAACAATAACATTGCATGATGCCCGAGCTCAAATTCAAAACAGTAAGAGTATTAATGTATGATCTAATAGCAGCAACCTCATTGATCATTACCTTTGACTCCTCCATCATTATAGAAGAGATAACTACCTACAACTATATTTCATAATTCCTCCTTTGAAGTCATAGGTTAGTTTAACTATTGGACAATGAGCTGATAGGAGTTTTGAATAGATTTGAATAAAAACTAAGAGTATTGAATTATATTTGTTCCTATTGTGATTTCAGGGGAGAAGAAGGCTAAGAACTTTTTAGCGGATCAGGGTGGTGTATATAGCTTGTAAGTTTATACGTTTGCACTTTTTTTGTTTGAGGCTTAATTATGCTAGTTTTTAAACAAAAAGATTTTTCTTTCTTATTTCAAATTCATTCCTTCATATGTCACATTTGATGCACAGTGAATTCATAGGAGTTTTGAATAGATTTGAAGAAAAACTAAGAGCATTCAATTTTAACTATTCTTATTGTGAATTTAGGGGAGAAGAAGGCTAAGATCTTTACAACTGATCTTGTGTGGGCAAGGTACAAAATTTATTCTTGTCACAATCTAAAATTATTTGGAGTTGATTTCAGCTCTTCATCATAGAAATAGATCTATAATTTACAGATCATTGTGACAAGTATTTTTAATTCAAAATTATGACTAAGTGTTACAACTAAGAAATGTAAATTAGGTTGACTTCCAAACACCATAGGAAACTTTAGCAGATCATGTTTTATGAAAAAGATAATGAAATTTGGCATGTGCGGGTAAAGGAATCATGCGGTCATCATTTTATTTGGGCTATGGTTTTCATGTATAGTGTTTGTAAAAAATTTCATCCTTAAACTAAACCTGTCCTTTCTAGTATCCAAATTATTGATGCTTCTATTGGTATTAATGTGGATGCTAGTTCTCGTGCTCTTTGGTGCCTTTCCATGCTTTATTTGGTGTTGAGTTTTTAACTTCCTTACCTCCTTGTTCTGTCAACGTCCTCTATGATTTCAGACGCTATATTTTCTTGAGTCTGGTTAGTGCCTTACTTTCCCCTCTTTGGTTCCACGCTTTCTTACATTAAGAGTTCATTTTGTCTCTGATTAGAGCACTATTTATCCTTGACTGTATTCTTTTGGGGTCTGATCTATTGTAGTTGTTTCTTTTTTCTTTGAATCATTGTTTACAATTACTTTTGATGCAATATTTGTGTGAAGAACAAGAACAAAATGGTGAACACATGTATTTGACAAAGATAAACATGACACATTTTGTTAGGCTGATTGGGTTGGCTTGGTACCATTTACATGGCTTGGCTAGATATTAAATAGTGAGCTCATGAATAATGCTAGTATTAAACAGTGAGCTCATGAACAATGTATGATGCCCTAGCTTGCAACCCACGATCCATCAAGACATTTCCTCATGAAATGATCATAAATGGGGAGTACCACATAGTGAATATCAACAACAAAACAAATAAAGAGAGATCAAACACTTCACACAATGCCTTGAAGGTAATAGAAACGATGCCCTAGCTCTCGAAGCTCGTAGGTCATCAAGCATTTCCAAATGAAAAGATGTAAACAATGCCAGTATTAAACAGTGAGCTCATGAGCAATGTATGATGCCCTAGCTTGCAGCCCGCGAGCCATCAAGACATTTCCTCGTGAAATGATCATAAACAGGGAGTACCACATAGTGAATATCAACAACAAAACAAATAAAGAGAGATCAAACAATTCACACAATGCCTTGAAGGTAATATAAACGATGCCCTAGCTCTCAAACCTCGTGGGTCATCAAGCATTCCAAATGAAAAGATGTAAACAATGCCAGTATTCAATAGTGAGCTCATAAACAATGTATGATGCCCTAGCTTGCAGCCCGCGAGCCACCAAGACATTTCCTCATGAAATGATCATAAGCAGGCAGTATCACATAGTGAATATCAACAACAAAACAAATAAAGAGAGATCAAACACTTCACACAATGCCTTGAAGGTAATAGCAATGACGCCCTAGCTCTTAAAGCTCACGGGTCATCGAGCATTCCAAATGCTAAGATGTAAACAATGCCACTATTAACATTCATATTGTGCCATTAAATCAACAAATGCCATCAAAATAAAATTGAGTTAATGAGAAGACAAAGCTTGAATGCCTACCTCAAGTGCCAGTGCCCTCTTCCCACACGGTGTCGGCCTCTTCGTGCACGCCAAACTCGAATGCCCTCTTCGTGCCACGCAAAAGTGCAATGTCGTCTTTGTGGCAGCTCTTCGAATTCATAAAAATTACAAATGACACTTTCTTTTTTCTTTTTCTTTTTTGTTTATAACCAAATGGGTGTCGCAATTACGACATCATCATCGCTATTAAGACACCGTCGGGGGCACTTGCAAAAAAAACACAAAAAAATAAACATAAATTGTAGTGGTGTCGCAAATTGGCATCGAAATTCGACCCTAAATGTTGTAGTGTAGGTCTTCCCGAAAGAAACCTAAGATTTCAACTTCTATGATGAGAAACCATGGGGGTGCTGGTAGGTATACCCCTGTTCTCTTCCCACCCCATGCTTCCTATGTCCGTAATAGCCTTGTGCATTTGATTCCTGTGGACTCTGCCCCTTCCCCACCTCTGTCACCTAGCACTACGTCTAATAATGTGTTAATTAAAGAATAATGTGGAAGATGATAGTGTTTTGAAGAATGTGATTGGTGGTGGTTCTCTTCCTCAGAGTGGTCTTGTTAATACTGATGTTGATATGGGTACTTGTAGGGAGGAAGCTACCTTTTCTGAATTTGATAATTGTAGCAAGGAGCCCAACATGAATGTGTTGTAGTCTGCTAAGGAAGGGGCAATGCATTTTTATAGGATTGTTAAATGGGTTTTCAACAAGGTGAAAGAAATGAAGATAAATTAGAGGGCCTTCACCAACAAATTGGAATTTGTGGAGGCTATTGGTGCTGGTAAGGATAGATCCTTCTCTGAAGAGCTTAAATATCTTACCAAGATTGTTAATGACGCTAAAGCCATGACCAAAGTCTACACTTCAAAGTTTAAGAAGGTGGATCATAGGTTTTCTATTGTTGAAAAAAGAGTTACTGGTTTGGAGGATACTCTTAAGAAGATCAGTGAGCAGAGTTTTAAGATCTCCAAGGCTTCTTCAGAACACCTTAGGATCCTCATTTCCAAGCTAGAGAACACAAACAAGGAGAAATCCATTGTACACGTTGCCGATGATAAGGACACCACTCATGTTAATGTTCCTCATGGGCTTGTTAAGAGAACCCGTGCCAACATGAAGAAGATGGTGCAAAATGCTAATAAGGATATTGAGGACTTGAAGAAAGTTGTCGATACTATGATCCATCTTGAGATGGAAGCGACATAGCTTCTAGAGAATTTTACTTAAATTTGTCTCTGCCTGGAGGTTTTGCTGCCCTTTTTTGTTTCTGTCTTTTGGCCCTATTTTGGTTGTTGTCCTTTTGCTGGCTTTTGTTCTTGGTTGCCAGCGATTTTGTCCTTATTGTTTGGTCCTTCTTTGTTATGCTTTGATGATCTTTCTTTCTCCTTAATGTTGTAAAGGGTTTCAGATCCCCTTCAAAACCTTTTTTTTCACTTAATTAAAAACATTGTAATTTAGTAATGTCCAGTCTCTTTTTAATGTGTATTATTGTTGTTATTGAAGTTCGACTCATATGCACTGTAGTGTTAAATGTAAAATAAGAAGAGAAAGTAAGATGTACAAAATAAACTAGGTTAATGCTAAATGTTTTTGAGGTACATGTAACCTTTTGATTGTACAAATGAAAAATATAAACCATTAAAACAAATGTAATATCTATAATATCACATTGTAATTCATTAATCTGAAATCTTTTTTTGTGTGTGTATGTTTGTGTGATTATTAAAGTTCTAATCAATGACCTCCTTTGGACATTATTAATATCAATTGACATGAATGTACATTTTAAAACATGAATTCTATCATTTGTACTTTTCAATATTGTAGTCTATTTATCTAATGTAATTATTATCTTTCTTTAAGGTCGATTGTGTTTTTTAGCCAACACAATCCATTATCTCCTAGAACTGATTGACGTTAAAAATTGATTTAAAATAGTTTTGAGTCCACTCTTTTGTCGACTACTCAACATGGTTCTTGAACCATAAAAATCTCTGTCTTGGTTCAAGAGTTCCAAAACCTACCAAATGACCAACTTGGTTTTTTGTGGATTTGTACGAAAAATATTAAATTGACCTCAAAATTTAAGACAAAAGTGTAATGAAATATATGCTTCCTGGAAAAGGAAGTAGATAATTCCTCCTCCTCCTCCTCTTTTGATGCATTGGGCTTCAACGAAGATATGTGCAATAAACAACAACAATATGCTAAATAAGAAGGGCAATGTCAATATCCTCAAGCTAAAGTCCAAACTGTTTGAACTATGCTATATGCGACCGATATTAAAATAGAGTAATGTGTAGAATGTAACATTGTTATTGATTATTAATATGTAATAACTTGTTTGAGAAAATCTCGTCTCCATTATCAATGGTTGCCAATGAACTAAGATGAAAACATATATTAAGTTGTATATGTTCTTCATTTATCGGGCTCCAACTTTGATCCTCCAACCAATGTCGGAGTCCAACAAGTATTTTTGAACTGCAATTTGTACAGTTGGGATTATTGATGATTAACAATTAGACAAAGTAGACTTGACATGATCAAAACTTAAAAAACCAACACTTTGCACAGATCAAAGACTTAACTTTGTAGCAAAATAGTTGTTGGACTGAAACCTTGTTTCTAAACTTCATATTAACTCTGACAACTCATCCAAGCAAGCAATTAAATTATTTTCATCATAACTAAGGACTCCTCTTTTGTTGATTTTTGTTTTAACTAGGAAGGTGGAGTGGAGTTGCTTTAAAGCAACTCGAGTTGAATGTTTAACAACACATTTTAAAAAAAGATTCTTTAATAGAATAATTCTAAGTTTGTGAGTTTACATAAAATCTGAGTGATTTTATATGTGTAAAGCCAAAGAAAGCAAGGAAAGTTTTTTTCCTTGCAAGCTAAGTAAAGCAGTTGGGCTCTTTATATGTAAAACTGCTGAAGCAAACTTTATTGTATTTTGAAGAATAAGCTCGCTGTTAAGCTGAATAGAATATTCAACATTTGCAGGTTTTTCCCCACATTGGGGTTTCTTGGGTATATCTATGTTATTGCCATTTTGTGATTGGCTAATGTTATTGCCATTTTGTGATTGGCTAATGTTATTTTTGCTTCCGCTATTATTTGTTGTTAATTAACTTAGAGTGTTAATTGTTATAAATTAGATAGAGTTTCTATTCTGTGAATTTATTGTACAATTAATCTGTAGCTAGGTTATAAGAAATTAACATCTTTAAATATATAAAACCTCTTGATTATTTGTTGCACACCCACAAGCATGCAACTGCTAGTTCTTCTCTTGTTTAACTTACAACATGAATTTAAAACATGTTCAAATAGTCTAAAAGTCCATCTCAATTTATTATTATACAAAAAAAAGATGGTTATGACACATTTGAAAAAAATCCTTGAATTAATTCAATATGATGCGCTTTAACAAAAATATGTATAAACTTCATAAATATAAAAAATGAGTGCATTACTAAAGCATTGAAGATCTAACCATTGATATTGTTCAACATAATGTGCTTTAACAAAAATATGTATAAATTTCATAAATATAAAAATGAGTGCACTACTAAAGCATTGAAGATCTAACCATTGATATTGTGTTGAACTTTTGGTATCAATTGAGTAGAAATTATTTTCTGGATGCTTCGAATCAAATTCCATAATCCATCATTTAAAAAAAAACAAGACAAAAAAGACATCATTGAAATGTCTAATGAAAGTTGTTAAAACTATAATTGTCTACCTGAATACTTTCTAAATGGTCACTTGAGAAAATATGAACTTTTCATAACTAATTTATACCTATCTAGGTAGCACCAATAATTTTTAAAGAATCATCCGAACCCACCAAAGATGTTTTTTCAACAATCTCCCACTTCTCCTTCTTGAAAAGGAGTTATTCAAAATCCATTTGTCTTATTCGAATCGCATGCACATATTCCTCAATCACAGTCATGGCGACAAGAGTTGAATCGCCCACCAAACAATAATTAAACGATACAAATACTGTAGACAACAAAATAGGTTGCATCAGCACCCCACTTTTTGTGGACTAGAAACCTTTGAAACAATTGACTGTAGTTAAAGTCTCACGCCCAATAAATTCAAATTCTGTACTGCAGAGGAAAATAAAGCAGGGTATCTTCAATTTCATAATAAAAAAAGGAAGAATCCAAACATAGGCGAATGTGCAATGCACAAAAGTTTATGCATTTCTATTTGATTTTTGCGCGGGAGAGTGATTTCGACTCTTTAACGGTCATCACAACTCATACATGCACCGCCATCATCATCATGGTCATCATCCATCTTCATTATCTTCAGCTTAAAAGGAAAAAAAAAATCTATTGAGGATCCATTTGGTTACGTGCATTAATGGCATTGACAGATTTTTCTTGTATTTCTTTGTAACTGCTGGAAATGGAGGGGGCATAAAATCTGTTAGTTTACAACTCTGTAACGCCATCTTTTAAGCCGAGTCCTGTGCATTTGGTTGGGGAGAACTGGGAACGTTAATTTCCTTTCTTTGTGATTTTCATTTTCCTGAGTGATAATAATTAGGAGGACTTTAAAACCCCCTTGTCTTGATCCCCTCTTTTCTTCTCTGACGTTCTGCGTGGATCTCGAGATCCTGTCCAGATTAAAAAAAATTCTGTTGGGTTTCACTCGTTGATCGCTACACTTCTAACGGCTTGTTACCCACTTCATTAATTGTGATTTAAGCAACTGGGTTGCTTTTTTCAAAAAAGAAAAAAACTATGTTGATTTTATTTTGGTTGTACCAGTGATAATTAGGCTGTGAGGCTCCTATAGTTTCCCCCCCTTTTTAAATCACATGTCTCCTTCAGACAGTTTTTGTAGGCCTGCAATGCACTTTTTCCTTCCTTTTGATGGCAGAGTTTTGTCAATGCAGTTGGAGATGGGGGTTTTGATTGTTGGGGTGAAGATTTTTGGATACCCATTTGGGTTCAGACGTTTCATGGGGCTCAAAGAGTCTCTGTATAATTAAAGCAGCCACCTGCCTTCTCAGGGTATTAAGGGTTCCTAAAGTTTTAGGCCTTGTATCTTTTAGGTACAGGAAACCTTTTCTGGTTTATCGTTGTTTCTGTATTTTTTGGGGACATTTTGAAGAGGGAGCTATGGCGTCTGCTGTGGAGCCAGCGGCGCAAACCTCCACAGCTGGTTGCTTGGCAAAAAGTCGTGATGTTTTCAGCCTGGCATATTCTGGCAGTAAGAAAGAAGTCACAGATGCTTCATCCTCAGCTCCTAACACTAAAACAGGTAACTGGCCTAGCATTTCTGCTGTTGTTTAATATTTGATTTCGGATGTCTCAAGTTGGGGTCACGGAGTATTGGATGGGGGAAATCGAAGTTCGGTGTCTGTAATAACTCATGCATTTGTCTTGCTGTCTTTCTAAATTTTTAATGTTCTTGGAATACTTTTTTATCCTTTTTAAAAAGTTATCCGGTGGGGTTATATTCCAAAAGTATGGTGAACTGTTGAAGAATGTGGTCACGAACCTGGGGTTCTTTGGAGGCTTTTGCATTTTTATTTTCCTGTAGATTCACAGCGCTTTTGATCTCATTTAATTAGTTTTACATTGTTCAGTTCACTGTAATTTCCAGATGTCTAGTCGTTTTCCTTGCATGCCTGTAAATTAGCTCTGAATCCACAACTTGGACACATGATAAAGATTTTGATCTGGGTCTGCAAATCTGCCTATGACTTTTTTGTCATTCTTATGTTGTGATTCCTGTGCCTTTTCCTCCATTATATATTTTAAAAACTTTCAGAACAGTTTGTGAAAAAAATAATTTTCTTAAGCTTGAGATCTCTCAGGCCCTAGGCAGAAGGGTGTGTCTTGATCTTCAACTTAGTTTCTTTATTGACATAATACTCTTTTTTGATATCTTATCCTGCAGCATTTTATTCTTTCAAGAGGCCTGTAGAAAACTCTGCAACTCCAAATATTGATGTTGCTGTTGACAGCTCTGCAGCTCTGAATATTGATGGACGTGTTGAAAGGGCAAAAACTCTCTCTGTAAGTGGATGCCATTCTTGATCTTCTATGAAATGTATTGGTTAAATTTTTTACAGATAGATGGAGATTCTTTTTAAGGTATTCATTGGTTTGTGGAGAGTAAGTTGGTGATGCACTGGGTTTAACCATCATTGTTTATTTTTTGCAAGCTATATCTGCTTCTTATGCTTCTGATTTTATTTTCTTGAAATTTTCTGCTACATATGGGGGGCAGCTTACTCTGAGAACCTGAGGCATATTGGCTTTGGTCTCTATGTAATAATGTATGTTGTCTTTGTGAATGTTTTTTCTTTCAGATGAATATTAACGCATATACACTGGCTTTGATAACATTTAAAATGCTATATCACAGCTGGTCATTTTAAAATGTCTTAATGTGTATTATCAAACATTGAATGTCAAGTTTATTGGGTGAGTTAAGCCAAGGGTTCTTGTCCCTGTTGACTCAATGATGTTAGTGATAATCTTTGTTGTGTCTGGAACATGATTACACAGGGCTGGATTTTGCCGTCTATGCCTTAACACCGATATGATATAGTTGCTAGCTAGCTTCAATGAGGTCAGCTGCTGCATGAAACATAATATTCATGTTAGATGATTTTACTCACCCTAAAGCTGCATGCTTATTGTTAAGAGCAAGTCCCAAGTTTCCAATCTAGTTTCCAATCTAATACAAGCACACCATTATACTAAAGCTAGTAGGTGAAATGTTTATCTGCTAGTCATTATCAATTGTTTTTTAAAGGCCAGCAAGTCCTAAATGAACAAGTATGCGTCTGTTTTTATGAATAGAAGTTAACTGGATCGTGGCTTCAATAGCTCAGGTATGTTAAACAAGCCTTCATCAGTATATCATTGCTTGATTTTCTCCCATGACGACTCTCTTTTCTAATCATGGTTGCCAAGCGTGCCAAGCTTATAGGAAAATATTTATTGCCTTGCATATTTGGGGTCTTCTGTATGTATATTTGCAATGTATGTTATAGTCAGGCAATTCCTTGATGCAAATAAAGGCCCTGCAAATTCTATAATGTATCATTAATTATGCAACAATGTATACCATAGTCATAGTTACACCTGGCCTCAGAATGGATTAACTGGTTACAATAGGCATCTGTACCCAATGTTCACTTGACCTTCTAAGTGTACAATTATTATAATTCATTTTATAACGCACACACACACACCTCTTACAACCTGCATGCCCAAGTTCTGGAGATACAGTGTGTGTTTCTTGTACATATATTGCACATTCATACAATCTGTAAGTGCAAAAAGTAAGCCTTTTATATTAATTACAAATTTTTAAGTGCAAATATAGTTAATATATTCTTTCTGGCCAAATAAAAAAAGTTTAAATTCTTGGTAGCATTTCCAATAGAGACACCTTCTAAAAAAAACATTAATGGTCACCAATGTCAATTTTTTGGTTGGAATCATTCTTATTGCTGAAATCAGTTTCTACTATGTGTGAGAAAGAGAGAGTGTAAATTGTTTTATTTCTAGCAGTTTTTGCTAGAGGTAAATTGTGTTTTTCTTGCCAAATTTTCAGAAGCCTGTTACTGTTGTTGCACTTGTATTAGTGAGTAACAAAATGTCATCGTTAAAAACCTTTTTTGCTTCCGCACAAAAAGCTTTAGATAGTATCAATATTATAATATTCCTCTATTTCTATTTGGTTAGCTTGCGGTTAAGTTGGTAACATTATAAATAAAACAGGTCCCTGCTCCTGAAAATTGCCAGATACTTTTCAAAAATAGGATTAAAATCTTCATTGAGTGCAGTTATGTTTAAATGTCAAGAACTATTCATAATTTCTACATTTGCCTTGAACACCCTTGAGTTTCTCTTGTTGGGTAGAGCTTCCCTAAGAGGTGTAAAGTGAGGAAAGGTTAGGAGTTCTTGGGTTCACTTTACTTATTGTTTGTTTTTCAGAAGATCATGAATGCTAACAAAATGCTTATGTCCTGTTCTCTGAGTGGCTTATTTTTTCTGTTGAAGGGCCCTTGATTTTTTTAATTTTCTTTTGGAGGTTATTCTCTATGATTCACATTCTCCATGGTTCCTCTGATTTAAGTCAAGCATTTTGGTTGTAGGTGATCTCTCCATGTGTTGTTAAAGAGTTGATGATGCTTTCGCTGCTACAAGATACTTTTTGAATTTAAGAGTTTATGATGCTTCACCTTAATATGTAAATGGTGTTTCATTAGACCATCTGCTATTTAATGGCATCTGGTTTGAGTTTATGTTACTGAATTGGCCTGTGGTAATTTCTGGTACAAAATGCAGCATAATTGGAACTGGAAATAGAACCAGTTTGACTGTTGATTTGGGCAGGGCATGATAATTTTATTTTAAGCCAGAATTTTTTTGGAATTGTAGTCAGGCATAACCAGGTGATTTAGGTGTGCTGGGGCAAGTCTGGGGCATTTCCAGGCAGTGGATATTGTTTCCAATGTGATTAGATATGTTGCCCTATGCCCCTAAACAGATGTTCATAGCTAACATTAACACAAACAAACAAAAATGTATTTTTGGCTTCTCAAACTTTTTTGTCTATTCTCAAATTTAAGCTTGCTGCTTCCATGCTGACTATACAGGTATTAGCCATGGGCCATTTACAAATATTTTTTGATATTATTAGTTATACAGGAAATCACAATTGCAATTTTATATTTGTTAAAATATGATGTTGATTACTAATTTTACCATTTTAATATTGAACAATGAATATTTATGATGACATTTGAGTTTGACAAATTGATATTGAAATAGCGTACTTGTTTGTAATATATATGGTAGTTTTGCTTAGCATTTACTTGACATGTGGTATTCTGAACTGTGTACCATTGAAAACTTGGGTTTGACTCAGTCAATATTGGGGTCTGTTATGTGATTGTGGTTTGTTTAGATCCAATATATGATATACCTAATAATGTAAGTTGCAGTCTCTTCTCAAAGCTGGGGAGATGATTATTCTTTGGCATATTTAATTTTGAAGTTTTTTTTTTCAATCATGTATACTAAATTTTTATGAGAGGGACTGACTCTAGTGGAGATCTTATCAGTGCTTTTCCTTTAGTACAGTCAATGTTTGATTGGTTAATAACTTAATAGTGATCCAGTTTTTAGTGGTTTAGTTTTAGCTTAATAGCCATTCCGTATTGGGTTCGCAGTTTGCCTGTGTGCCCCTTACTTACATTGCCTGTCTGGCAAGCTTTTATATATGTCTACCATCTATAACAAAATTGTTTTATTGATGTTCTATTTCAAGTCTTAGTCTTCTTAATTTTGGAAATTATATCTACCTTTTTGTATTGCTTAGATTGAGTCTTCATTGGATTAAGCGGATTCTTGAGCAAGACCAAGTGGAGTGTTCTTAATGTTCACACCATTTTCGAAAATTAATGTGTTTTCACGTGCTTTGTCAAAACAATATTTGTTGATGATCAGTTGGGTTCTTTGGTTTAAAACATACTGCTTCCAACAGATATTTCATTATTCATTATTTAAGACTTTTTAAAATTTAAAGAGAAGTTAACATTGTTTGAAGCTCTTTCCTTGAAGTTAAATTGCTTTCCATACTCTGTTGTTAGTGGATTAATGAAGGTGCCAAATTGACATTAAAATTATAGTCAGTATCAAGTTTGTACTTGTTATAAGTTTTCAGGATTTAGATTTCTTGATCGCCACTTTGCTAACAGTGCAAATGGTGATCAAGTCAGAAGTTTGAATCACCAATATGACCCATTGGAGCTTTGGTGGATTCTTGTTATAGTAGCTTACATATTCCTTTTGCTTGTTGCAACTTACCATTGCCAGGTAAAATATGATTTTGTGTCTCTAGGCTCCAAGTTTTAGAGATGAGAGCCTAATGTTGGATCTGTTCTGGTTTCTGCTGACTATTTTATGTGCTGCAAGAGAATTAAGAACTGTATTGCTTAGAAGCAAGAAGTTTTTGCAGGTCATATTAATGCATATAAAGAGCTTTTAGTGTAAACTGTGTAGCAGTTTTTTAACATCAATGTCTTAGGTCATACTCTTTGATCCATCATTGAGATGATCACACTGTATTGCTTCTAGTGTTTGACTGTATCTGGTTCATCTTTGGGCTGTTTTTATGAAATGTTTAAAGTTGCCTTGGCTGGGATTCTAATTTTATGATTGAAACAAAATTTAAATATAATTTCTGAGGCATGAAAGTTGCACCCTTTGGCTAGTGTTTAGATCAAGTGTATTTGTTTGAGTGACTTGTGCCATTTACAATTATCTGAAATTTGTCAGATGAGCTATTTATAAATACATATAAGTTATCAACCATAAGGATTTCCCTTTTTCAAATAAAGAGAACTTCTAAACCTACTGATATTATTGTCATGCAAGTGAAAGATGCGGGATGATTCTGATTAAATAAAAATAAAAATCTATTGGGTGTTAATACTGCTTCATGGTTTTGTGTTTTTGTTTTATTGAAATATGGCATTTACAAATGTTTGCAATTTGTCAACCATTATTGAATTTGTATATATAATATATATTATGAGCACTGGGCAAACTCAAACAAAAAAGATTGACAATTATAAGTAGCTGCACAAAATAGGATTTTTTGTTTCACCTAGAGCTTATACAATAAATGTTTATCTACAAAATAAATGGGCACGCTTCGTAAGAGAAATGGATGCCTTCGTTTATACGTTTCCAAAATTTAGCTATTATATAGCTTTATAATCTATCAAATAGAAAACTTATTAACAGTAATAAATTAAATTAAGGTTAAATTCAGCTATTATATAGTTTTACAATCTATGGAATAGAAAACTGATAAACTTTACTAAATTAAGGTTTGTGGTGAGAACTGAAGAGTCACTCCACATGCCTAGTGACCTGGGTTCTTGGTATTTGAAATGGATGGATAAGGATTAAATTATTAAGACATCTGAAAACATTGTTGGAGTAGTTTTATTTTGATGCTTTATTTATCAGGGTCATAACTCTTAACATGTTAGGTAAAAGTTGAAATTTAAATTTGTATATATGTTGGTAGGTCATGTGCTAAACAATCTGTGTTGGTCTTTGGACCATAGTGGGGGCAGGATCGTACAGTTGCATCAGTGGCTTCCACTTTGGAAGGCCTGAAAAATGCAAAATACAAAAATGAAAAAAAATCTCAAAGAAGATTTTTAGAAAATTTCAAAATTTTGTTCAAGATTTCTACTTAGATGACCCAAGTGGTTTTCCAGATTGGTAATGACTCCAAAATTGTAAAGAGAAAACTCCTCAGCCTACTTATTAAACTATTTTACATGAAATGTACGAGAACAAGCTTAATGGAATGATGCTAGATATATCTGGGTGAGAATTCTGCTGCATAGTTTGATAATGAAGTGAGGAATGTGATCAAATTAATCCTCGTTTGTATGGATCATTAGCAAGGAAGCGCAATAAATTATGCTTAATTTAGGTGGATTCTGTTGCATAGTCTGATCATGGGATTTTGGTAAAAGATGGACAATTTTAGGTTCTTTCAGATCTGTCATTTTGTTTCTAGGTAATGTTGATGATTCAAACTTCTTATTGCTTGCAGGGTAGCACAAATTTTGAATCTACTAATGGTAGTGAGCCTATTCAAGATGATGGACCTTCGACACCAATGCGCTACCTGGCAAAGCCAAAGTATGTACATGTTGAGACTCCAGACTCTGCCATTTCTCTTCCATCCCTTTCACTAGCAACAGCTTCATGCTATGTAGACAATGATATGGCCAAGCAGGCAAATTCTGAATTCAATAAAGTAGATTCACCTTTTAGCTGTTTGGGCAAGTTCGACAAAGAGCCAGAGTCAATTATCAAGGTAGGCTCCTCTAATGTTCAAGGGGTTCTGGGTACTCTCAGTACACCTGACATGTCAAAGTTAACATGCTCTGAAATTCAGCAACCAAATTTGAACATACATATGCCTGTTTTAACCCAGTCCCATATTCCTCATTCCTGCAACTCTGTCAATTCTGCATTTAGTCTGCAGTCATCTAATATCATACCAGGAAAAGTAAACCCAATTAAATCCTCTGTTTTCAATACGAATGCTAAGCAGCAGATCATGTTCAATAATGGTCAACAGGGTCCTGAAGGTATCAAGTATCCCCAAGTCATTCCTTTGTCAGTAAATGGAGTGCAACTCAACTTGAGTCAGGGTCTGCAGTGTGAAGATACACTTCAAGGAAGGGCAGTAAGACAGAAGCTTAGGACTCCCTGCATTTCTAACCAGTTTTCTTACCCCATTGGTAATGGTAGTCAATTGGAGGTAAACTATATGCCTCTGCTTCAGACTCCTTTGATGGCAACAAGTTGTGGTGGTCAACAGGCACTGACCTGTGCAAACAACTTATCCCACAGTAGCAAAAATGGTCAACCTTTGGCAAAGAAACAGAAGTTGGCATCTCAGAAACCTCAAATAGGAGAGTCATCTGTAGGGCTGAATCAGTGTGCTTTGGAGGTTAGACAGAGGGCAGCAAATATTGAGAATCATCACTTTGAAGTAGGGGGGAAGCACCAGAAAGGACAAGTAAAACAATTTCGGTCGCCAAATGATAAGGTGGAAAATGTAAAATCAGTAAATGGGTTTGATGATTTCCCAAGTGTTAATGGTGCTGGAAAGCTCAGGCATTTGGTGGAGCCTGTGGCAATGAAATCAAGTGGTGGTACAACAAATTCATCATTTACTTGTGGTCCTCTAGGGTCTAATGTGCATGACCCCATTCCTTCAGAGGCAGGAAAAGCACCTTTAAACTTGTCCTTAGAATCAACAAAACCTGAGACAGTTTCAAATCAATCAAGAGGAAATACTGAGGGACAGTCATTGGATGTTCGATCCCACCCTCTTGGTTTAAGGCTTCTCACATTTCCGGCATATGCCCCCATGCCTGCAGCTGTGTCAACCTTTTCGTCTGGGGGCCCTTCACTTCCTCAGTACATTAATCAACAAGGTAATGGTGACGATTCTTATCCAGGGAAGAGACAGAACCCGAAAAGAACTTCACCAGATTTAGAATGGGGCAAGTTTCTGGCCCTGTCTGCTACACCAGATTCTTCTGTCGAGGTAGAAGAAACACAGACTGAAACTCTTCTTCCTTATCAGAAGCGTTTTTTACGACTGCAAGCTTTTCTAAAGCAATGTGATGAACCAAATCAAAAGTACCTCAAAAGTAAGTGTACAATGTTTTGTTGTCTGGATTGTTTCTAAAATATTCTAATTTGTTGAAGTTTCATTTCTTTATATTTGACTTCCAACATTTGCTCTAATGCTATGCTACATGTAATGCCAGCCCTTAGGACTTTGTCTGCTGCTGCTCGCAGTGGACATGCAGTTGAACTGGAAACCAGAGCCATCATCCTTTCTCTGGAAGAAGGTACAGCTTCCTCAACTGTAATAGTAATGTTTAAGTAGTCCGCTTTACTGCTTTTCAAATATCCCCAAATGTGCACCGGCAGCATGGCTTGCCAGCAGCCTTTCTTCACACAGGTCTACACCTGGTGGAGTTTGATCAGAGGCTCGGCTTGACCATATGCTCAGGTTTGACCAAGAATCTGTATAGTTTGATCTTGTACCTTGTGGAATGTATTCATGGTCGAGTGTAGAATTTACTGGAGGAAGCTTTTTTTAAGTGTCAAATATCATTTTGAAAAGCTGAAGAAATTTCTTGTGTCTATACTTATTCCTATCTGTTTTTCTGTGCAGGTAAAGAGGTAACTAGGATGAAAAATCTGAACGTTTTTGCAAAGAATTCATCAAATGAAGGAGCTGCAACTGTCTCTATAACGGCACCTAAATTTGTAGCCAATCCTTTATGATGTTAGAAGCTCCTAAAGCATGTTTAACTTATATAACTGGATCAGTAATTGTGGATGGCAGCATAGAAACAACACAATAAAGTTGGCCTTAACATTTTTCATTATTTGCCTTGGCTGATTTGATATGTCACATACACGTGGAAAGGTGTGATCCACGAGGCCTCTTTTGTATGTGGATGCAAGATAAAGCCTCTCCAAATGACATAGTAATGACATGTAATTTCTTAAGCCAGAAATCAAATAATCAGCAAATACTGATTATTTGGCATTTTTGTTGCCTGTGCACTGATATCTAAACTGAGCATCTGATCTGGGGAATGTTCTGATATCTTGCTGAGTTTCCTAACTAGCTAATACTAAATTGGGAACCATTGATATTTTGATAAGCTTCCTATACTTCTCGCGGAATATGCCATTTGACACCCGACTCCCAGGGTAGGGGATATCTGTAGACTTCTCATGTGCTGAAGTTGACATCTGTAATCATTAATCGACTCTTACTAAGGTATACTGAAGCGTTCAATTTACTTGGTAATGGTTTCAACTGTTGTCAAATGTGACGATTGTTTTCATTTATTGTAGTACTATAACTTAATGGTTTTATCAAAATGGCTTGCAGCGCAGGCGTTTTTGAAATATATAAAAAAATGGTTACATCAAGGCCAAAGCTTTGGCAGACCACAATAATTTGACATCTTTCCCAACGATTTGGTGTAGGAGCATTTATCAATCGTATAAAACTCTGCTCAACATTTAATAAAATGTGCTTGATATCAGCAACCTGTGTTCTAACTGGGGAAAAAGGGGTTGTAACATCTTTAAAATCCATCTCAATCTGCAACTTTTTTCATAGGCACTTTGAGCTTGAGAAATAACTGCTGTTTCTGATTCAACTATGTTAATGTCATTTTTTTCCTTTCTGGTTTAAACACTGAGATTTTTTATTATCAACATTTTGGATCATACTGCATGATCATATTATGAGGATGAAAGCCATACGTAGAGAGCAGAAATAAGGGTATATATGGTTTTGATCCTAATGATAGATGGATGTCTTCTCTGTGATATTGCCATTAGATTGCCAATAGCATCTATGGATCTATTGTCTTATCGTTGTTCAGACATTCTACCTGGAATTAGTCTGATGAAATTGTAAGAGATACATTTTAAAACAATATTGGGGATTGAACAATGACTTAGAACTAAGATTGACAAAGAAGAGTTGATGCAACTTCAAAATTGCAAGGCTAATTTGAAGGATTTGGGAAAAGCGATTATATTATTGTTGCACTCGAAATTGTTGATTGTTTTAGCACAAGGGAAACCATAATTTGAACAATATGTTCAGAGTAGAAGTATGGTAAAAAACGAAAAAGTTTTCTTTCGTTCTCAGAAAGGACATTGGCAGCATCCGCTGGTGGAACTTATCGTACTCTATTTTGTACGTTATTAGTTAGAAAAGATAATCCGAACTAATTTTTGATGCATTTTGTTGACCTAAATTTATTGATGTTGAATATGGATTGCATTAAATTTCCACTCTGGCCAAGAAATCCGAGCGATGAGTGTTATAGGTTATTTTTAAAATCTTAATTGAAAAAATTGTTTACATTTTTGCGAGGAAAATAAAATCTTCTATAAATGAAACAACGCCAGGATAAGGATTTGAGACTCGATGAAATGTGAAGTCGAAATTATGGTATTTAAGTAAATTAAATATAATATTTGGATCCTTTTTGGGCGGTGAAATAGTAGTGTTAAATGTTAGAAATCAATTTATAAAGTTACGAAAGAAATAAGTGTAAAATTGAATATAGGTTGTGGAAATGAATTTTGATTTTAATTTGTTTATCTTTGTATGCTTGATTATAAGAAATTATAGATGATGTTTAGAAATATAATTAGTAAATTATTTATATAATTAGATTTTTTTATTGGTTAAATCTCTAATTAAGAAAATTTAATAACAAAGTCTAACTAAAAATTTAGTTGAATTAATTTCTATACTAACATTTAATATGGAAAATTTTAAGATTAAATGATAGTTATCTATATTTTTTTAGCAATTCACTACAACATGCATAAGAAGATATAAAGTGCATTGGGTGTTATGGCAAACCTTTTGTTGCTTGAATATCATACACAACTATATTGCAATCAATCAATTAATCTCTCTTTTTAATTAGTTAACTAGTTTTTCTTAATTGCTTTGTTATTACAAATACTTTGATCTTGGCTTATCATTTTTTTGTTTCTTTAATTTTTTTTGTTTCTTTTACTTGTTCTTATATATTTCTCTTTTTCTCCAAATTCTCTCCCAACAACTCTTGACTTGATACAATTTTAAAAAAATCTCATTTTCTTATCATTTACATTGCCAAGAAACTCTTAGGACATCCATACATGCCAAGAAACTCTTAGGACATCCATACATGCCTTCATAGAAGTAATAAAAATGTTTCATGGATTTTAAACAACTAAGAAATCTGTTGGCATTTGTGTAGGTTCTATCTCTTCCATTAATAATATCAGATTTCCACAATCCATTTTAACTGTATGTGCATTTTTGGATTTGATTGCATGTGATTTTTGGTATCAAAGTTTCGGATCACACTTCGTGATCTATCATCAGGAAGAGAGAGTGCAAGAATTCTATCTCTTCTAACCAATATTTTGCCCTAATAAAAGCAAAATGCCCATCCAATCTACCAACTATCAAGGAAGGCCCACGTCACAATAGTATAATAATAAATGTTATGCCCACATTAAGTAGTCATGACTAGACAAGATATGAACTTGCTAGACAACAAGAATAAGAATTGAATGCCAAAAAAAGTCATTTTGCAACAAGAGAAAATAATAAACTAATAAACTTTGCATATTGCCACATTGCTAAGGACAATAACAATTGCCTATGACAATGTCATCTAAGTGCTAATTTGGAAAAATAAAAGACAAAAAAGGTTACTCAAAATAAGAAATTATAGTTAGCAAATTTTGAAACTTGGGACATTTTTTTTTGATTTAAGTTATTTCTAATTAAGCGTGCCCTTTTTGTGACACATTTTCTATCCTAGACTATTATAAACATACTGTTTTTGATAATATATGCACATTTGACTAGAACATAAAATACAATTTTTGCAGCATCTTATGCAACCTTGTAGTTTTACAAAACTTTTGTTGCACATTTTATAACAACCCTTTTTAACAAAAGATTGACTAATACTTAGTTTGGGTTTGAACCAACACATTAATGATTTTAAACCACTCTAAATGGTTGCTATAGATGGTCTTGAAACACATAAGAGCCTGAAATCTTCTAGTAGCACTTTTAAGGCAATCAAGTTTACATGTACAACAAGATAATAAACACAAAAAAATGTAAAAAGTTGACATACAAACCATAAATGTTTTTGGCGACACAAGATTGCTTGTGAACCTAGATGCTCTTACATCAAACAAGTTACGTAAGAAAAAATGTGCCATCAACATGAAACTCTTGAACATTCCCAAGTTATGTCAAATATTCTTCTATTGTTCCATTTCACCAAGTATTCTCTATACTCTTCCCTTGGTATTCTTAATCACTAGGGAGTGTGTCACTATCTCATCTTCTCATTCTCTCATAACTGCTATTTCCAATCTTTGTATGGTAAATATAAAATTCTATCCTCCTACTTGCCTACCCTTCATCTTAAAACATACAAACCAACAATTAAAAAGCAAAGACATGTCCATTGCTTAGGATATTTCAATCTCATAAGTCTTAGATGTAAACATTGTTAAGAATCTAAATGGTTTGATCTTTTTCCATTTTAACTTGTCATAGGCTTCTTGTGGAAACCTCTCTTTTCACAAGTGAGCTAAAACTAGATCTCCAACTTAAGCTTCTTGCTCTTTCTTTCTAAGATCACCATATTATTTGCATTATATTGTATTCTTCTTAAAGTTCTTCACTTCATAATGCAACTCTTGTATGTATTCAATTTTTTTTCCACCAATATGCCTTTAAAAAATCTATCTCTTGGTTCATTTATTCCTCTCAGGTTATAGCCATACACTATTTGAAGAGGACTCTTGGTTACCTCCTAATGATTGAGTTATTGTGATAAAATTCAACTTGTGCTGTTAGTAAGTCCCATTGATTTGGCTTTTTTTTTTTTTTGTCAAGCATCTTAAAAGATTCACAAAGTTTCTACTAACAACCCTTGATTACATTAGCTTGTAAATAGGCTAAAATAAAATAAAACTTAGTACTTAACATCCTCCACAATTTTCTCAAAAAATCACCTACCAAATTTGTCTTTATCTAAGACAATGCTCTTTTAAAAACCATGTAGTTTAGCTACCTCTCAAAAGGATAGTGTGAAAACATTCACATCAACATTTGACTTCTTCCATAGAATTAAGTGTGCCATATTTGAAACCATTCTACCACAATGAAATAGTCATTACCTGATGCAGGAGCATCCTAGGATTCTTGGCAATCCTGTATCAACCAAAAATATATTTGTCTTTGAAGGTAGATTGTTAGTTTTGATCTTGGTTTGGAGAGTTCTTGCTCGGTTTGGGAGACTGGTTGCTCGGTTTATGTGGTTACCGGGGTGCTCGGTCTCTAAAGAACACTCGGTGACTGAAGGTGTCGGTTCAATTGGCGCTCGGTAATAACTGTGTTCCTTGGTCATGCCTGACTTGGTCGGTTGACTGGCGCTCGGTTATTTCCTTTGTTGCTTGGTGTTCTTGCTTACCGACTGGATTATTTGGATGAATTGGCTTGGTCGACTGGTGCATTTAATTTGGGTCACGCTCCTCGCATTATGGATTGACCGTTGGACGTGTGGGGACCTAGATCTGACGTGTTGCATTCTTTTATGCAGATCTGATGACCTTTGGGGCCATCTTTTGAAGAGTTTATTTATTTTGTAAGGTTATGTGAGAGCCGATTGATGTTTTAGCATTTAATATTTGTTTGTAAGATTTAATTGTTTCATTAGCCGACTTGTGGTTGGGAATCAGTATTTATAGGATGCTTGGGGTAGTTGTTTGGGGATCAGATTGTGGGGAAGGAAGGTTAGGATCCTGCGAGCTTAGGAGCAGGAAGATTGCTTGGAAGTTTGAGTACAAGTTTAGATCTTTCCTGGGTGCCTACCAGTGTGTTGCCTGTTGCAGACCTGGACTAGCTGAATGCTGATGTTGGGGAAAAGATATGGATCTTGCGAGATCTTGTAGATTGTTACTTGCATTGTAATTGGCCGTAACCGGGAAGGCCTTACAGCCTAACACATTGCATGTAATCGGTGTTTTCATGAATATAGACTTCTGTTTCATTGCAGATTTGTTGTTGTTATTGTGTATTTCCGCTGCATATTGGTTTGGTTGCAAGGTTCGTCAATCCTTAACTGGATCCACCCACCTTGACTGCATTAAGTGGTATTAGAGCGAAGTTTGTTCCTGTTTGAGCGAAGTCTGTTCCTGTTGGAGCCGAGTGGATCTTGTCTAACTAGATCTTGATTTGAAGATGCCTTCGAGGAGAAATCGTGAGATCTCTGAAGAAGAAGAAACTATTGGTGAATTCTATCTTAATGATTTTAGGGCTTTGCAGAAACAAGTGCAAGACCTACAAGAGGAATTGAGAAAGAAGAAGCCTACCTTGAAAGAGGATAGTGATGATGAATCTAAGGAAGATCATTTTGAAGAATCTGTAGAAGAAGCTAGAGATTTTGAGGAGAATTGAATTTTGAAAGCTATGTCTAAGATTGGGAAGAGACCTAAGATTGAAGTTTCTGCATTTGCAGGAAGCCTTAGGCCTGAAGAATTGATTGATTGGATCAATGAGATTGATGAATACTTTGAGTATGAAGAAATAGAAGATCCTGATAGGGTTAGATTTGAAAAGACTAAGTTGAAGGGTCATGCAAATATCTGGTGGAGAGAAGTTCAGTTGGAAAGAGGTAGAAGAGGAAAATAGAAGATTACTAAGTGGAACCGAATGGTTGACAAGTTGAAGAAGCAATTCATTACAGTGGATTATGAATTGGACATGTTTAAAAAGATGCAAGCTTTGAAGCAGACTAACAAATTGGTACAGGAGTATACCGAGGTGTTTTATAGAATCCTAATTAGGACTGGTCATTCTGAAGCTGATAAAGAAAAGGTTGCTAGGTATGTCTATGGTTTGAGACCTAGTATTCAGGAAGAATTACTTACTGTGCGGATGACAACAATCGGTGATGCTTATCAAATGGCATTAAAGATTGAAGAGAAGTTGAATAGGAAGTATGAAGGAAAACATAATAGTAGGAACTGAGGTGGTAAGACAGGCTATTGCTGAGAGTAGTGTGACATAGAATCCTAAGCTTGATGTAGGATCTGGTAGTGGTCAAGTTACTAAGAATGCTGGATAGAGAGGAAGGTGGAAGAATGAGTTCACCGGCACTTGTTATAACTGTGGTGAAGCTGGTCATAGAAGTTGGCAGTGTCCTAAGAAAAGAGTTGCATTAGTTGTTGAAGAAGACATTGAGAATGTTCCGGAGAAAGGTGAATGCCTTGTCACTAGGAGATTAGCTGCATGTGTGTTAGAGTAGCCATATTATAACTAATAATTAATTAATTTAATTATTATTCTATTATTCTCTACACTTAAGTTAGACTTAGGCATCTTATTATTCTTTAGGGTTTTCTCCTTTAGGGTTTCGGTATCCTTTTATAAGGATTCCCTCTTTGTATTTTTCGGTAAGTCAATGCATTGTTCATAATAGATATTGTTCTTTTGAATGTGCATATGATGTCTCTGGCTTTTTGGCCTCCATGATTTTCTTGCTTTCTATTCTTTGCTTCTTCCATGTGACAGGGTTATGCATGCAGGTGTTCTTGGGAGATTAGTTTTTCACCTAATCTAACATGGTATCAGAGTCATCTTGCTGCTCGCTGTTCGTGTTTTGTTGAAGTGATTTAGAAGCACGATGTTATTTTTTATTTCTTTTTTGCCTGTAATTTTTTTTGGGGCACTTTGGGCAAAAATTGACTTCACGGTTGCGTCCAGAAGGCCCAAAAACCCTAGAATCCATATAAAAATTGTCCCTTTTGGACAACGTGGCTCTGAGGAAATTATTTTTTGGTTTTCAGTGCCGTACGGGCATGAAAATCGAGAATTTTTTAAATTAAAAAAACATTTTTAAATGATTTTTTGTGTTAAAAATAACGCATGCAGTGTTAATCTTTGGTACCTCCGTTGCGCCCCCAGCACCGGGCCGTCGCCGCCGCCCGCCCACCGCCCTTTGCCGGCTCCTCCGCGGCCCCCGCGGCCCTCGCGGCCGCCCTCCGCTGGCTCCTTTGTGGCCCCCATCGTCGCTCTTCACCGAGCGCGCCGCCCAGTAGGCTTTTAGCCCCGCGGGCTCTTCAAATCCCCGTGGCGGTCACATGGGTGACCGGGAGCTCCGGCTCTAGCCCCCTGCGCGCACCATGCGCCCAGGGGCCTTGTTTTTTTAGCCCTAGGGGCTTAAAACTTCTTTTTGGAGCCTTTTTTGACCCTCTCGCATTGTTTTTGCTCTATCTGGAGCATACGGAGGTCTTTTTTGGACTTCTTTATATCATCGAAAAGCTCTTTCTGAGCTCTTTCCGATTATTGAGGTTAGAATTTTTGGCTCTACTATTTTGACAATATTTTTTGCTGTCAAAATTTGGGGTCTATTTTTGCCTTCCGGGAGCCCTTTCTTGCTCATCCAGACTCCTTTTTGGGCAAACTAGATATCGTCGGAAAGCTGGTTCAGTGAGTTTTTCAATGGTAGGGGTATTTTATCCAGATTTTTTTCTAGGTTCTCTCTCCTCTGAGTTTTGCACTTTTACACTCTGGCGGATTACTTGGGTTCTACAGGTCTTGGGATCTCTACTTCTATTCTTCTGGATCACCCTTCTTTCTTTCTTCTGAGCATTGTATGCTTATCTTCTGTTGCATTCTCTTTTTTGTAAATGCACTAAGATAAAGTGCCTGCTTCTGCATATTTGGGATTTTGAGCACCTTGTGTTTGTTTGTACTCACACTCAGTTATAAAGTGCCATGGGGGGTTATGATGTTTTGCCTTTTGTGCTCGTCCACCTTTGTCAAGTGAGCGTACCTTCCACGACATTAGCCCATGCTATGTGTTGGTGACATCGCCCTTTATCCTATGCTTGTACTTCTATTGCATTGTTGGTGTTCCCGATTCTTCTTCTTGCAGATGTTTCTGGCATTGCATTTCAGTGTTCCTGTCACCCCTCTCCCTGTTCAACATTATGGGGGGGGGGGGGGGTTCACTTGTTGGCTCTATTGCTTCCTTGGTTCGGTTGAGTGATCTACGTATTCAATTTTTGTTCCTATGTACTAGGCGGATGCAGTGGCTAGGCACCTATGCATTTCGGTGAGATGGTTCATCTACTATATAGACACTTGTTCATTCCTACTCTTGGAGGTCACCTCTTCGATTGATCAGCTCTTCAGACTTTGTCTTCTCTACCTGGTCATGCACTATTTCAGTGGGGGTCCCAGCAGTTACTTCTGACAGTGTTTACAACTTCATCCTTCGAAGATGCTTTACATGCTCTTTATTTTTTCTTGTATTTGGGTACCTGATCAGGCCTTGTTGCCGGGACCCATTTCTCTTTCATGCACTTTTGTTTTCATGCATCTTTTAGTCCTTAGTTGTTTAGCTTCTCCCTAAGTTACACTTAAGGGGGGGTGTTAGAGTAGTCATATTATAGCTAATAATTAATTAATTAAATTATTAGTCTATTATTCTCTACACTTAAGTTAGACTTAGGCATCTTATTATTCTTTAGGGTTTTCTCCTTTAGGGTTTCGATATCCTTTTATAAGGATTCCCTCTTTGTATTTTTCGGTAACTCAATGCATTGTTCATAATAGATATTGTTCTTTTGAATGTGCACATGATGTCTCTGGCTTTTTAGCCTCCATGATTTTCTTGCTTTCTGTTCTTTGCTTCTTCCATGTGACAGGGTTATGCATGTAGGTGTTCTTGGGAGATTAGTTTTTCACCTAATCTAGCAATGTGTTCCTGAACCGGTGCAAAGAAGGAATTTGTTCAAAACCAGATGTAAATGCAAGGATAAGGTATGTAATGTCATAGTTGATGGTGGCAGTTTTGAAAACTTTGTTTCAGATGAAATGGTCAGTAAATTGAATTTGGAAAGAAGGAAGCATCCTAATCCTTATCAAATTAGTTGGATACAAGATGTTTCTAAGGTTAGAGTTGAAGAATAATGCTTGGTTAAGTTTCAGATTGGATCTTACCATGATGAGATATTGTGTGATATATTGCCTATGGATGCTTGTCATCTGTTGCTCGGTAGACCTTGGCAGTTTGACAGAAATGTGTTATTTGATGGTCGTGCTAACACCTATGTGGTTAGGCATGAAGGAGCTCAGCATAAGCTGATACCTTTACAGGAGACAGGGGTTAAGGGATGTGGAGTTATTAGGTGTTGTCCTTATGACAAGCATCAGGGGTAGAAGGTTGATGAACCTATTCCTGTTCGACCTGATTTGAAGGAGAAGGAGGATGATATCTCTAAAGAGTTTGTTGAGATTAAGAAGAAGATGGTTTTGCTGGCAGAGATGGTTCAACAGATGGTGACATTTATGACATAGAGAGATGCAGATGATACTGAGTTGATTGAGGAGTCTGAGATGGATGAACCTTACCGAGGCACTGAGGTGGTCGGTAGTGGTCAGAGTCAGTTGCTATCTGTTGCCGATCGAAGGGATAAGCAAAGTGAAAAGCAGAAGGACTTTCTGCCTGAGACAATGAATGAAGTGAAGACTACTTGGGATGAAGGACAAGAAGAAATGTGGGTGAAGAATAGATTTGGCATACCTGTTCTGATTCCCTTGAGGCGTTCCTGATTTCCTTATAAGAAAATCTTTCTTACCTAGGGTGTCTGATGCAGGAGCATCCTAGGATTCTTGGCAATCCTGTATCAACCAAAAATATGTTTGTCTTTGAAGGTAGATTGTTAGTTTTGATCTTGGTTTGGAGAGTTCTTGCTCGGTTTGGGAGACTGGTTGCTCAGTTTATGTGGTTACTGGGGTGCTCGGTCTCTAAAGAACGCTTGGTGACTGAAGGTGTCGGTTCAACTGGCGCTCAGTAATAACTGTGTTCCTCGGTCATGCCTGGCTTGGCTGGTTGATTGACACTTGGTTATTTCCTCTGTTGCTCGGTGTTCTTGCTTATCGACTGGATTATTTGGATCAATTGGCTTGGCCGATTGGTGCATTTAATTTGGGTCACGCTCCTCGAGTTATGGATTGACTGTTGGACGTGTGGGGACCTAGATTTGGCGTGTTGCATTCTTCTATGTGGATCTGATGACAGTTGGGGCCATCTTTTGAAGAGTTTATTTATTTTGTAAGGCTATGTGAGAGCCGACTGATGTTTTAGCATTTAATATTTGGTTGTAAGATTTAATTGTTTCATCAGCCGACTTATGGCTGGGAATCAATAGTTATAGGATGCTTGGGGTAGTTTTTTGGGGATCAGATTGTGGGGAAGGAAGGTTAGGATCCTGCGAGCTTAGGAGCAGGAAGATTGCTTGGAAGTTTGAGTACAAGTTTAGATCTTTCCTGGGTGCCTACCAATGTGTTGCCTGTTGCAGACCTGGACTAGCTGAATGCTGATGTTGGGGAAAAGATATGGATCTTGCGAGATCTTGTAGATTGTTACTTGCATTGTAATTGGCCGTAATCGGGAAGGCCTTACAGCCTGACATATTGCATGTAATCGGTGTTTTCATGAATATATACTTCTGTTTCATTGCAGATTTGTTGTTGTTATTGTGTATTTCCGCTGCATATTGGTTTGGCTGCAAGGTTGGTCAGTCCTTAACTGGATCCATCGACCTTGACTGCATTATTACCTCTCTAAATTTTTGATAATTCAAGAATGAAATCCATGCTCACATCTTCTCATTATCTCTTTGGTATTGGTAGTGGTTGATTTAAACATGTGCCCTGACTTTTCCCTTTAGCAAGCAACCAAACTCTACAATTGTGCACCATGTTCTTCATATCTACACTCATCCTTAGCTAATAGTATAGGCCACATAGGTGTGCCAATGTTTTATCTACTCCAAAATTTCCTACAAGACCTCTAGTATGCTTCTCCCTTATTTTCTCTTATTCATCCCCAAGATATGCACAACCACCATCCCTAAAACAATTTATCCTCTTGAATAAATAATTCAAACCACAAACATCCATCCATTTAATGAGATTCTTACATGCTATCTACACCTCTTCAAACTTAGATTCTTCTTGAAAAAGCTCTCATAAAGTCAAGCTCAGGGACATTTACATTCATCTCATTCAATAAATGACACCTATTTAATGTATCAACTAGCCTATTCTATCTATCATTCCTACACTTTAAAACAAATGCATATATCTAAATAAATTCAAGCAACTTCATATGATTTTGACTTAACTTACATTGGGTGTTTATAAACAAACTACAATGCTTGATGGTCTATGTACAAAAAAATTCTTGGATAGTAAATGTTGGCATTGATAGAGAACCCACAGCTCCTAGAAATCACTTGCAACCAAAGTGCCCATCACATTTGAAGAGAAAAATCCATGACTGTGTGTTTTGCAACCTTGAAAGGTGAATTGATCCACAAGAGAATGATATGATATCGAGATGAATTTGAATAACATAGATTGAATTTATTAAACAAGATTATCTAGATAGATTATAATGATTACAATGTGAATAGTTGGGATATGGAGTATGATTGATAGTATGATAAATAAGTTAAAATGTAGTGGAGGGGTGTGTGATGGAAAATGTTACGGACATATAAATTAAATAAAACATAAATACTTATCTCGAAAGAAGGCCGATGAAGAAATCACCATTTTCTGACGTCTGTGCATAGTTTCGGGAAATTTTGCAACCTGCTCTGGACTGGAAATGCCGAGACAAAGAAAACTCAAAAAATTTTTGTCCTTCTGAGGTCAGGTCGACTTTGACCCAGATAGTAGGGCACAATCTTACCCCCCACTCAAGGTCGTCCCTGACCTGAAACAACTCCGATAGAAATTTTGTTCGCGGATCCCGAAAGTTCGCCAAAAAGGGTATCCAGATTTGCACTTTAATTCGCTATTCTGTATCTGTACCTACAAGAAAAATGGTTTTGTTATTTGTATGAGGGGTTTGCCTTGGTCAAACCCCTGTTTGGAATCAATCTTAATAATGGAATCGAAATAGAGAATGCTAGCAAGTAGTAGAAATAGATCTAACAACAAAGCTATGATATTATTCAATAGATATGCGATTGTATTTCAAATGTAAACAAATATATTGATATGAAAGCTTGAACATAACATTAACAAATGTAAATCAAAACCTCCATGATTGTATTCTTGGAATCCACCTTGAGGGAAGAATGAATAGATCTTGAAGATGAACAAAGGATCTTGAAGGAAGATCACACCACCATGATGGCTAGGGCTAGATCTAGGGTTTTGAATGATAAATCTTGAATGCTCGAACCAAATCCCTTCAAAGGCTTGAATGCTTGAATCCTTGATCTTCAATTGAGAACTTGAATGGAGAAGAGGACTTGAATGCTTCCTTGAAAATGCTTGATGAAACACTTGCTTGATCTTTCTTGAGATGAGATTGCAAAACTTGATGGTGGGATGGAGAAAATGAGAGGGGAAGGCTTCCTTTTATAGTGATCTAGGACACAAACTTCTAGAGAGGCCGACATTGGAGAATTAAATCCCAATTAATCTTAACCCCTAGAAATGGACTTAGATTAAATGCAATTTAAGGGTTTACCATTTTGAAATCCGAAACAGTCGACCCGGAAGCGGGAAAATGAAACTTTCCGAAACCCGACATCCTGAAACTTTCAAAAACTAAAATTTGGACTTGGGGTCAGGGATGAGGTCGACTCTGTCATAGGTTAGAGTCAAGGTTGACCTTGACCTAGGTCAGGGTCTAGGTCGTCCTTGACCCAAAAATTCAAAGTCTCCAATTTCTCAGAGAAAGTTGTTAGAAAGAGGTTGGAAACAGGGGGAGAGAAGCATAACAGGGGGGAAACGGCCAGATCCAGGCAAAGACCCAATTAAGGCACTTGACATGACCCAAAACCACTTACTCAGAGGGCTAAACGCTCTTACCATGGAAGTGCTTCCATTTTAAGATGACACACAATGAATGCTTATAAAAACATTAAGATAAAGCCTTAGATTAAACCTTAGGTGAAGATAAGTTACATCATGCAAGCATCCTCATTGTATTCTATGAGACAACATGACCTATATTTAGCTTAATATAAATATAAAAAGGCACTCCCAAGTTTAGCTTAAGTGAATAAAATATAAGGGTACTTGCATAACGAGTGACTGATTAATTAATTGCTATGGTGATTACCTAATTACTCTAACACTCACTTAAGATTAACATAGGGATATACTAAAATCAAAGGATGATAGCAAAGATGGATGTGTCCTAGCTATAAGGCTTGAAATTTACCCATGTATAAATAAATGAAATCTCTCACAACAAAAGAAAATAAGAAAACCCCATGGAAAATGATTCCTCTCCATGATAGAAAAAATAATTTCACTAGTAAAGTAAGGATAAAGGGAGTTGATATGATCCCAAAAGGGGTTGCTTTTGTGACATGAGTACAATGAATGTGAGGAGTAGGAACAAGGAGACAAGAATCCAATCCATTGGAATATGCAAGATTTGTGATATACTCAGGCTCCTCTAAAGTGTCATCATCGAAAGGTGTGCAATCTACATCTACAAGGGGAATGAGACAATCTATAGAAAGATTGTTTGGGAAAGGAGATGTGTGAGGGTCTCTATGGATCTACCAAAGTCAAGTCCAAAGTGCGAAGATAATCAATGTGCGATACAACTCGTATAATGTTAGGATCAACACTAGATCAAATCAACCCTACAAAATTGTCAATGATGTTACCCCAAGATGATCCACCTCTTGGTGTAGTTGACTTAGGTATGAGTCCATACAAATAAGACAAAGATCAAACCACCTGAGATGTGTTAGGATGATGTTTGTCAAGACTCAAAATAATCCTTTTCTAAGATAACAATAGAAGGATGGACAAGAATTATGAGTTAGAAAAGTATCATTGTAAGAGGGTATAAGACGATAATGCAAAATGAGATAAAAGAAGATGAATAAGGGGAGCAAGGGTGATACAAAAGTGTAGGTAGTAAACAGAGGAAAAAGTAGAAAGGGTGATGCCTATATATATTAAGGAAAGAGAAATGGACTTGTGTCTTGGAAGATGTTGATATATGGAATTAAGGTTGTGAAACAAGAGGATATGTAGATGTAGAACTAACAATAATCATTTTTAGCTAAGATGAAGTAGGATGATGATGGGTTGGTCAATAGTGGGCCTAAAAATGTAGGAAGACCAGATGAGGAAGTAACATAAGTAGATGCATCAAATGGGTTAGAAGATTGAAGGAGATGATAACAAGGTACAATGCTATGTACAATGTGCTAATACATTTTATAATTTTTGAAATTCAGGTCAATTTAGAATATTTTAAAACTTGACGATGAGAGGTAAACTAATTATGTGTATCATATTTCAACTATGCAAGATGTACATCATTATAATTTTATCATCAAATATATAAAAGAGTATTGTCTTAATAGGACTAGGAGGAAGTTAGACAATTGATGAGTTAAGATACAAACTATGGTAAGGAGGAAGATCACTAGAGTGGAGAATATGGTAACTATGGTGGGAAGATGGAACGAACTAAAGGGAAAGGAGGATACTATGGATAAAAGGTGATATGAATGATAATGATAAATGACTAAACTAAGGGAAATATAAGGTTAGGTAAATGCAAGAGAAAATGATGTAAGAATGAGCAAGGGAAGGAAATAGATTTACTTAACTTAGGGAAATATAGGGGAAGGGGAAGATATAGGGAAAGATTATGAAGGGATAAAATGGGAAGGATTGTAGATAGAGGATATGGAAAATGTGGGAAAAACAATGCCATGAAATTATAGAGATGCTGTGAGAATAGGAAATGAAGGGGAGATGTGGGAATTACAATATTAGACGTGTGGTTATTGAAATTGTGGGGAAAAAAGGAAGAGTTGGGAGGAGGGAAAATGAAGATAAAGTATGTGAACAGGTAAAACATGTGTTGGGATGAGAAAACTAGATGTCTATAAAGATGAAGAGATGTGAAGGAGAGAAAAAGAGAATAAAAAGGTATAATCTCAACTATTTAAATTAATTATTTTTAAAAATACAGCTCTTTTTAAATGCTTCAAGTTACATGTTTCCCTTTCCCCATTTAAGCCAACCATTTGTTTTTTAACTGATTTGTCTTTTTTCTCTTCTATAGGTTAACATGCACTCCTCCAAAAAAAAGAAATACCTAATGTTGACTGCTACAAATACAACAATTCCTAATCTTCTCCACTGAACCTCACTGCTTCGATTTTCTTGAAGGATCTACATAGAGTAAAGTCCGTGAATACTTTGTAGTCAACTTTTTGACATTAAATTCTCTTATATACAATACTTCCTTCCACCATGCTACATGTTTGTAGAAGTACACTTCAAAACACTTCCTTTAATTCAATTGCTGACACATTTTGCTTCCACATCATAGACTTTTACTCTATCTTTTGTAGTGAGAAGCTACCCAAGCAATTTTGGGTGCATGAGACAACAATAGTTATTTTGGATAAATTTTCCCCGAACAGTTATTTTGTATAAATTTTCTTAATTATGTTCAAGGTAAATCATTGTTTGTTACCTATTTGGGATTCATACACTCCTTATTCTCCAATTCTTTACATTGAAAAAATTCCTTCTCAATTGATTTCATTACATTATGTTGCCTTCTCATTTACAATTTTAAACACTTCTATTATGTCATGTTTCAATTTTGCACCTCCATTAGATACAAGTGCTAGTTTTTAAAAATACAGCCCTATTTAACCTTGTGGTTATATAAAATAAATATAAATAAATTTTACGTTTTTATGAAAATAAATTCTTCAATATGACATGTGAGTCGGACTTCAGTTTTCTGCCTCATCTTGGACAGTTTGCATATATTCTATAAACTTCTGTTGGGCAATGTATAATTAATTGAAAATTTAGAACAAATATATCCTAATTTTTAAAATAATTATGGATTAAAATGGGTATGATCTCCAAGTGGAAGCCCACACCAGAGGTGTATCCCGCCATTGGAGAATAATTTGGTTGTCTGAATTTTGTAGCGTGTAATGCCATCCTTTGTGAAACGACAACATATCCCTCGCCTGCGCCTTGCTTTCTTCGCTAATCTCAGCCCCCTTGCTGCTCAATCCACATTTTCTGGGCAGATCACACAGCCTGCATTCCATCAATTCTTTTGCATTTTCCTTCATCTCCAATCCAGCACTGCAAAACACTCTGGTAATCTTGGGCGCCAAGAAAGTGTTTTCCATGACAGTCCTGGCCAAACCCTCGTCTGGCAGCCCGGCCTCCATGGACTCCAACATTGCACAGAAGTACTCCATCGTGTCACTGAGGTGGCCGCTGTAGTCCCTCCATTCGCTTGCCACGCCAGCACAAGCCCACGCCACGAAGGCCTCTCGCATGCCACGTGCAACCGAAAGGAACTCCACAATCTCCGCTTTGCTTCGCTGGCACTGCATATGTGGCAAGTTCAGCATCAGGTTGAAAACCATGGAAATATTGCTCTGTTCCTCCTGCTGTGCGGCGGAGAATATGTGGTTTCTGAGATTTTCCAATCTGATTTCTTCGTAATAGAAGGGAATTCCCAGAGAGGCTGCGTAGGCGGCGAGTTTGGAACCCGTCTTTGAGCTGGACGCCACGTCATCGTCCCAGACAACAGCAGTAAAGCGAAGCAGATCCAGAGTTTTAGGGCTTTCCGCCATTAGGGCTTCCATTAATGGCGGCCATTGCAAGCCCTCTGCCACATCAAAGTCAACAATGTGCATTCGCTTTGCATTATTTGAGGCGAAATGCTCTAGAATGCCCTGATTTGCCGTAAAATGCGCGAATCTTGTGTAAGGGTAGAGCTGACAGAGCGCCTGAAAGGCGCTCATACTGGTCTGTGTGCAAAGCTCCTTCAATAATCTGGTGCCTGCGCTTTCAGAGACATCGGAGTCCCGCAGATTGTCAATACAATAGTACGCCAATCTTTCCTCATGGCTTCCGGTCAGAGACATTCTCCGCCGCAGCCGATTCTCAATAACTTTTGCCAAATCCCAAGCTCCTCTCTCCAGTGCTTCGGCCCAAGCTTTGAGCAAATTCTTCACTATAATTCTCGTCTTCTCTTCTTCGTCTGCAATATGACAAGGAAGAACAATCTGAGGCTCTGAAGCTTCACATTGAACAGGAGCTTCTTCTGTTCTCATAAAATTAGCACTCAACGGATTCATTAAGCACTCGTCATGCTGAAAATTAGGGTTTGTAATGGACGAAAGAATATCTCTCTCATTAGGGCAAAACAGAGTGTTTTCTGCATATAAATTATCATTGAATGGAGTTATAATTGCTTCCGGCTTAGAAATCAACATTTCACTGCATTTCTCAAGATCGATTCCAACCGAGGAAGAGCATTCAGGGAATGTAAATGAATTGAACATTCCGGGCGGATTTATTTCTTTGAACGAGCAATTGGACCAGGGATCCCAACAGGTATCCATTGGATCTGCAGCAGAAAAGAAATTGTCCACTTCATTGAAATTCCAGGAGGAATAGGCTTCCAATGCCATTGTAATTGCAGGCTGATTATTTTGATTCCGTCTTCCTTTGCAGAGACAAACTTATGATTACATATTTATACCATTCCGATTCAAGCAAAAGTTCCAATTTTTAGTAGTTACACAGAATTGTGAAGGTCCACGGCAGGAAATTAGGGAATAATTATTTTTAATCTAAAAATGCGGTTGGAGAAGATTTCATTTAAGGTATCAGGTCAAAAGTCGAGATCTCAACATCTTCTCAGATGCGAATTTTGAAATTGCGAGGGAAAGTCTGAAATTTGTCCAGTCTACAGTGTTCTAGACACAATATTTCTCACGTATATTTGACCTGGTAAATTCATGGACGTATTAGGTAGTTTGCTTGCATTGCACAACATGTTATTTGTTATTGATTTTTATAAGATAAATTGGTGTGAGGAACATTTAAAACTCGAAATAGCCTTTTGAACGGAACAGCTTGATATAAAATATACTCTTGTTTATTTAGATACCGCAATATGATATTTGCACAATCTATATAAAATAAATAAATTATAACGTTCACCGTGTGCTGGATGGAATATGCTTGTTTATTTATTGAAATAATATGACATTTACAAGGTTCTTTAAAAATTGTGTTCTAGTGTATCAAAAACATGTCAATTGGTCTTTGGTCTGTTGGTGAAGTTGAATGGTTTTGAATGAGCTCACTAGGGATCAAGTCTTGCTGACTGTAAAGGCTCCCACATCTTAAGAGATGAGGCGAATTTAATTATTATTCCATTGTTATTGATAGATAATGATAAAAAGTTTAAATATATCTATGACATTTCTTTAGAGAGATGTATTTTAGATATCTATATTAGTATAAATACCTTTTTGTTTTCAATTTGTCTTAGTTTATTCAATGTTGACATTAGTTTTTATTATTACTAATTCTTAGGCTAGTAATATTGCAATCATTTAACAATTTTTTAGTTTTGACTAGTGATAAAAAATGGATTGGGAACAATTTGTTAGGCAATTTTTAAAGATGTTTTTTTTTTACAATTCCTAGAATGTATTAAACATTTTATTATAAATTATATAGGATATTATAATCTAAATAATTTTTTCAAATCTTAATTTTATATAATAATTAAAATATAATTCTAATGCTAATTATCATTAATTATTATAATTCTAAAAACATTGTAATTTTTTTTGAAAAGGGGTTAACATTTATTGAATCATAAAGAGATTTACAAATTTAATAAGAACAAACTAACAGATGACCAAGAAAGGGCAACAACTAATTCATTATGTCATCCTTAACAATTTTATCTAGGGATAGGGTATAATATAAGCAAATCACCCTCTCCCCCAAAATTCTAGTCAACCATTCTCTCTGAAGTCCACTTTTCCAAGCAATCAACATTGTATTCCATTCCTTAGGAGTATTACAAAAGGAAACTAAATCCAAAGAGTCCTTCAAACTCAGAATTTGTCTACCTACCACCACTAGACATCATTCTACATCCTCCAATCTCTGCTTATTCAACACATCCATAACAACTTGAGGGTCAGATTCATAAATAACCTTGTTCCAGCCAAAAGCACACCCCCATTCAAGCGCATAAAGGACAATTAAGGCCTCCATAAGATTATTAGTCTATTGTCCCTTATAAATAGAATATAAGAAAATCAAATTTTCAAAACTATCTTTACCAATACCTCCAATTCCTAAATGCCCCAAATTTCCTTAAGAAGAGCCATCGATATTGATCTTAAGAACTCCCAAGGGGCAGAGGAGACCACTTACCAACTTGCTAAGCCTTATTTTTAGCATGTCAACATCCGACTTGCTGAATCCTTCTAGAAATGGGATCTCTAATATACCCCACCCTCAAAATGTTCAAATTATGAATAATAGGCATATCACCAGGATCCACATTTACAAAGAGATCACACTTTTCCATCAAAGATTCTTGCAACATATTAATAATTCTTTGCCACACTTGCTATGCCATCACCTTTTTATAATGAAAAAATCTTTGATTTCTTTCAAGCTACAATTGCCAAATAGTAAAGGAAAGGCCTATATCCCAAGCTAGCTGAAGAAGGGTGCCAACAAGAAGTTGTGTCCACTTTTAGGCCAAAAAATGGAACTATTTTTCCTATTTTTCAGAATTCATCCTAATTGACCTAAAAATTTGAAGCACTTAAAGATTGAATCTTTAAAAAAGTCAGTAATAAGAAATGTAATATTGAAATTCTAGTTTCTAAATCTATAATTTATATTAATACCCAAATAATAAAAATTGATTTTCGTCAGGTGTTCCCAAAAAACACTATTTAAAAATCACCTTTTCAGGACCTTCCATGCCCATGTATGACAACCATAATTTGACTTAAATGAAAGTATTTTTTCAAGTCCTTTTGGGATATGATTTTTAAGACACATAAGATTGATGAACATATTTTTTTAAATATATTTTTTTCTACTATTTTTTTATTGGGCATGATTTTTGTTTTGAAAACCCCTCATGTACGACAAACATAAGTTGACCTAAAATCATCATTTTTCAAATTTTCTTTTTTCCAAAGTGAAGAATTTTCTATAGTTTGATGTCATATAGTTTATTTTTCAAAAAATGTAAAAAAAATTAAAGTTATAAAAATAAGAAAACCTATCATTTCATGCTCATGTACCTATTTTATTAGAAATTATTTAAAAAATAGAAAAACTAGTCGAACTAAACTAAAATTTTATATTTTAAATGTATGCAATCATATCTATAATGGGTTTAATTTTGTGAGAAAATTCCATAGAAAAATTCTTCCACTAAAAGTGGGTATCACGAGCAAAAAGTTCCACTATAAGTGGACTCAACTTCTTGCTCTTATCTAGAAAGATAATTTTAGTAGGGGGCTTTCCAAGACTATTCCATAATCCTAGTAGAGAATTGGCATACCACAAGCATGCTTTCAAGCTCTCCACCAAAAATTCTAAATTTCCTTAAAAAAACACATTAGAAAAAAAGATGTGGCATACCCTCCTCATCCTTATTAGACAATAAACACATTGAAGGTCCCTAGAATCCCCTTTTCTAAAGATTCTCCCAAGTAAGACACTTGTTTAGCACCACAATTCATAGGAAAAAGTTATAGTTGGGCTAGGAAAATTGATTCTACACTTGCCACCACCAAGGAACAATCACCTTTCCATATGTTAATTTGTGAAATTCCATATATCCCGAGGCCACCAAGAATCTTCCCTTCAGATCTTGGCATATCTTGTCCCTTTAAGGAGTTACACATTCTTCTTGCTAAAATTCTAGCAAGTTCCTCCCAAGCATTCATCGATCCTCCAACTCGATCCTCCAATAGGCCACTCTTATGGCTCTTCTAACCTAGCCACTTCCCCTTTCCTCAAATTCTAGACAAATTTAAAATCTTCAACTCTACTCCATCCAACTTCAAGAAAGAAATCACAAATAAATTATAATTGTGGAATTTTAGAGAGAATGGGAGGTAGTTCATCCCAATAATCATGCTAGAAAAATGCTTCGGCTCCTTTATTACAAATAAAAAATGGTCCCTTCTTAATGACTTGTTCTCCTTAAGAGTATTCCATATCATATATTGTTTGCCTATCATATTGTAGCAAGGAACATCCCTACTATCTATTCCCCTCAAATATTTTAAGTTGAGGATTTTGGCCCAACCTTGACCTTGGTTGGTGCATCATCTCCAAAATAGATTACCAACCAAAGCTTGACCCTTCATACTAGCATGACATAAATGAAGGTCATCATCTTGTAACAACCTACAAACAAAATCCCATTTAACCAAACTCTATATTAAAGGAAGAAAATTCATAGTCCACAAAAATTGCTTGGAGATGGCATCAAATTCCTTCATAAAACTAATAGGAGCAATCTGCACAAAACATTTGTATATAGGGAGAAGCTAAACCATATAATTCAAGAATCAATCTCCTAGTAGTTGAAATCCATCTATAATTCCAATGAATCGCCTTCTTGCAAAGATTATCCAAAATATCCTGCCAAAAACCCTAGACAATGGATCATCTGAAAGAGGAACCCCAAAATAAACAAAGGAAAGAACACTGATATATAATTTTTAACGCTCACTATATTGGATTGAATATTTAAAGGGGTATTGAAAAAGAAGATACAAGATTTATTCTCATTAATCTACTACCAAGGAGTTTCCAAATAGATATCAAGAGACTTTCTAAGATTAGTAGCACTGAGAATTGTGGCAACACCCATCAAAGATGTGTCATCTATGTAATGCCTCACTAAGGAACTCAAGAGGATGACAACTAAACTACCAAAATGATAGGGAATTTTTTTTTAAAGTGAAAGTACATCGTAATCTAAAATTTATGATTTCATTTGCATACTATGAATGCAAAATTTATAATAACATCTCACAATTGTACTCATTAAGATCATTAAGAGAAGATAATCTTTTATCTCTAGCCTATCTCATCTAAGGTTCCCCAACATCACTACAAAGAAACTCATCTACAATGTCATATAACTAACTAACTAACTAACATAGTAATGAATAAATCATTCCTTAATTATGAACATTAATATTTTTCATTATCTCTAATTTCATTTTAAACACCAATACCAAATGTTTCTAATTCCTTTTTCAACCATATCGAAAATATCTTAAAATATCAAAGCATAAAATACATATAACATATAACTTCACTTAACTCAATCCATTTATGGGTATGTGCAGGATCATGGTATACCAAAAAGTGGCGATGTGAAAAAAACTTATTTCACTCGTCCAAAAGTGCACAAATGCATATGTTGACTTTTTAGTAGGCCCAGGTGTCAGAACACCTGACCAAGCCAAAAGCCAAAGCAAAAGGCTTAATCGGATATTTGATATTTACCAGTAAATATATAGCTTTGTACCCAGTCGCGTTCAATGTTTTTTCATTGTGAAAACGTGAATGCAGCTAGGGTTATCGGATACCAGCTTTCAAATCCCCTATTCGATTTTGCTTAAATCCCCAGGTATGTGAAAGCTTCTAATTTTTATTGTTTTTATTGTTTTTAAATAGAAATTTATAATTTTTTATATAAAAATTAGGGTAGCAATGTGTTTTTTTTATTGTTTATTAAAATTCATTGTAATTATCTATTTGTTTTTTCATTGTTATCAGACATGGAATCAGAAAACCCTCCTAATGATCCCGTAAACAATCCAGAAACACCTCCCAACAATCCCCCACCTCCAGAAGATGTACCTGTCACAAACCCTTGCCGTTTAGAAGATCTAATAGGAGATAATCTAAATGAACTTAGAGGATTTCAAACCACCTATGCCAATATCCCCACATTGCGCCCCATGTTTACGACATTGAACTCAATTATTGAAAACATGAAGAAACTTACACAACAACATAGTGCTGCACTTCTTTGGCGCGATTCCATGCACATCTAGTTTGATGATGGGCTTGATTATGATCAAGTCATGAACCTAAATATAACAAAACATGACATAGCTAATCTTTTTGTGGATCCTAAAACCGGTCTAAAAGTAGACCATAAAAAAAACCAAGTTGTCAATTAAATGGTGCACAAATAGTGCAATACGTGACAACTTTTGGGACCGTTGGTGGATGGTTTTTGATAGACCACCTCACAACAATTTGGATGTCCCATTTTATTTTATTAAAAAATTGTATGTTGAATTTGTGCTTGGTCACAAGGTGAATTATTGGAGTATGAGACCGAACCAGGGTGTAGGTTTAGGCACTCCTCGGGACAAGCGATGGGCACAACGGGTGAAATCTTGCACATATGTCCCCCCTCCCAAGATTTCACCACCTCCCATAGTGCATCATCCTAACATTATTGCTGAGGCCGGCTCATAGACTATTTGAGCCATTCACACCTTGAGTGATCTACTCGTTACACAGAGCACGACATTGTTGCCTCCTTGTCCTGATGCTTTTGGCGCTTCCACATCCTCCACGAGCTCACATGTTTGTGTGCCCCACACTTGCATTATATGCAAGAATCTCTGCTTAGGCCCCCTGACTGATAGTGATGCATATAATTTTGCCTTCGATGTGGACGATTCTACACAACACACTACATGCACTGAAGCAGCTCATGGAGATGTGCATCAGGATCCTATAGAGCTATGGACTCCCACTGTTATGGTAAGGGTAAACAGTTCACTTTTTACATTGTATTTAAATTTTATTATTCGTATTTTTGTAGAATTTTCTAATAATAATTTCCCACTTATGTGTTTTTATGTGTTACTTTTATGTTCAGTTGATGACAAAGGAGGAGATGGCACAGGTGGAGGGGTCCACGCTTTCGGCCATATCATTTGGTCTTGACACTTCCACGATACAAATGTTTTAATGTACTCATTGGTTTCCTTTTAAATTATGATAATAGTATATGTACATTGTTTTCTAATTTTTATGATCATCTTTTACATACTGATGCAGGTGTCACCAGTTGCCACCGGGGGGCAATGTGAGGGGGTGCAGGTGTCAGTCGTTGATAAAGGAAAGGTAATTAAGTAATTTAGTTTGTTTATGCATACATGTATACTTGTCAGTTGTGCGTACTCATTTTTAATTTACATGATTTATTTGACAGAGAGTGGCATGTGATGATGCTGTGAGACCCTATCATCACGATAGAGTCATATGCATATCCATTCATAGTGATAGCCCCACGGTACGTATATTTCTAAAGTTATTTGTGCGTATTTTACTATCAAGTATATATAATATGGTCAAGTTATGATAGTATGAAGTATCTATTTGACTTTTGTAGGTTACTCCTAGTTTGAGGGAGCCAGAATGCCAAGGGTTTGTATCGCTGATGACTTAGCCAACAATCCCTAAAGAAAGTTCAACACATGTAAGTTTTAATGTTAATTTAGTTATTTTGTAAACATACATTTGCTACCAAGTATTTAACATTAAATAGTATAACTCGTAGATCAATCTCATGTTCGCAAACATATACAAGTGGGAGTCGACATTGGTGGCACTATTCATGCGCTACCAAGGACATATATTAGGTCTCTTGTCTACGGGAGGAGACAGAGATGCGAGGTATATGAGAGTTCAATTTTAGTTTAAATTTTATTTATTATTGTTGACTATGATTCTGAATTTTAATCTAACTTGGGGTTTCACTTTTGTGTTTGAATGCAGGATCCATTAGAGCCAAAGAGTACTTCAAAGAGGCTGCATTTTGATGATCCACTAGTAGAATAGGATGTCCTAGAAACATTTGTAGTTGAACTTCTTATTTTGAGATGTCATATGACACATTTGAGATGGCGTATGCCACATTGTATCTAGATATGTTGACATGTAAATATGTACAGAATTATTGTTCATTTTGATATATATAAAATTTGATATTCGATCCAATTTATTAATTGTGTGTTCATTTATTCATTGTTAGTATGTAAATATGCTTGTGTGTATGTATTCATGTGTGCAATTTATGCCTTAAGTATATTCAAGTACATTCTTCATAACCTAAATTCATGTGTATGGGCTACGTGCATGACTTAAGTGAATTCATGTTGTATGCTTTATAAAATATGTGCTACATGTATGCTTCATGACTTAATCAAATTTATGTGTACGCTTTATGTGCTACGTGTGTTCACACGTGTAATTCATCATTTAAGTGAATTCAAAATTTATGTGCTACATTGTATTCATGTGTGCCTATAATGCCAGTCCTGTCCTCGACATCAGTCAATTCTAATATCAGAATGATATTCCAAACAATGAAATAGTTACATAAACTTGTAAACAAATGCAAGACATCGTTCCTATATCACAACCAAGCCAAGATCACATTAGATTTATTCTAATCAATTCACTGTTGCTTGGACTGTTCCACGAGATAGAGAACTATAAAAATGCAGAGAACTTTATTTTCATTGATTGATTCGATTACAAACTTCAACCATTACTATTACCTAGCATTTACTCACCCAACTGGAGCTAATAGTACAGTCCATTTGGTGTCAGGACGAACGGTTTGGAAGAAATCCAGTGGTGCAACTTTCAACTAACCCTCACTGCAAGTTTTGGCATCAAGCGAGACTGGCGTGCCAAATTCAAACAAATTTGAATCTCCCAGAATGGAGAGAGGTTATTGTAGGCCTAAAAAATGTGGTCCTGTAGCATCTCATGGATCACCAATACCTCTCACGGAGTCTGAGATACGAGCCTCAAAAGTTCGCTGCCCAATCGTGCTTAGTGCACCTTGGGGACACTTTGGTCCGACATGGTCCGAAACATTCTACTGACTCAGTGGTTGAAAAGGGGTTGTCCTTAGTATTTACCCGTCCAATCAGAGCTAATGGCACAGTCCATTCGGTGCCGGGATGAACGGTTTGGAAAAAACCCATTGGTGCAACTTTCAACTGACCCTCATTGCAAGTTTCAACATCAAGCGAGACCGGTGTGCCAAATTCAAAAAAATTTGAATCTCCCAAAATGGAGAGAGGTTATTGTAGGCCTAAAAAATGTGGTCCTATAGCATCTCATAGATCACTGATACCTCTCACAGAGTCCGAGATATGAGCCTCGAAAGTTTGCTGCCCAATCGTGCTTAGTGCACATTGGGGACACTTTGGTCCAGAACATTCTACTGACTTAGTGGTCGAAACGGGGTTGTCCCTAGTGTTTACCTGCCCAACCGAAGCTAATGGCATAGTCCATTCGGTGCCGGGATGAACGGTTTGGAAAAAATCCATTGGTGCAACTTTCAACTGACCCTCACTGCAAGTTTTGGCATCGAGTTAGACTGGCGTGCCAAATTCAAACAAATTTGAATCTCCCAGAATGGAGAGAGGTTATTGTAGGCCTAAAAAATGTGGTCCTGTAGCATCTCACAAATCACCAATGCCTCTCATGGAGTCTGAGAACCGAGCCTTGAAAGTTTGCTGCCCAATCATGCTTAGTGCACCTTGGGGACACTTTGGTCTGGCATGGTTCAGAACATTCTACTGACTCAGTGGTCAAAATGGGGTTGTTCCTAGCGTTTACCTGCCCAATCGGAGCTAATGGCACAGTCCATTCGGTGCCAGGATGAATGGTTTGGAAGAAATCCATTGGTGCAACTTTCAACTGACCCTCACTACAAGTTTTGGCATCGAGTGAGACTGGCGCGCCAAATTCAAAAAAATTTGAATATCCCAAAATGGAGAGAGGTTATTTTAGGCCTCAGAAACATGATCTCGTAGCATCTCATGGATTGGCAATACCTCTCACGGAGTTCAAGAACTGAGCCTTGAAAGTTTTCTGCCCAATTGTGCTTAGTGCACCTTGGGGACACTTTGGTCCGGCATGGTCCGGAACGTTCTACTGACTTAGTTGTCGAAACAGGGTTGTTCCTAGCATTTACCCACCCAATCGGAGCTAATGGCACAGTCCATTCAGTGCCAGGATGAACAGTTTGGAAGAAAACCATTGGTGCAACTTTCAACTGACCCTCACTGCAAGTTTTGGCATCGAGCAGGATTGGCGCGCCAAATTCAAAAAAAATGAATCTCCCAGAATGGAGAGAGGTTATTGTAGTTATCAGAAATGCGGTCCTATAGCATCTCACGAATCTCCGATACCTCTCACGGAGTCCAAGAACTGAGCCTCAAAATTTTGCTGCCCAATCGTGCTTAGTGCACCTTAGGGACACTTTGGTCCGACATGGTCTGGAATGTTCTACTGACTCAGTGGTTGAAACAGGGTTGTTCCTAGCATTTACCTGCCCAACCAAAGCTAATGGGACAATCCACTCGGCACCAGGATGTAATCCTTGAACACTATCCCTTCACCCCAGGGAATCATCATTTTACTTTGGACACATTTGACCAATTTTGACTCAATGACTCCAACTATTACATCATTTGACGATACAAATGTACATGGAATTAAGACAATACAAATATAAGGATACAAAATTAAGATGATACAAATTATATAAGGATACAACATTCATAGTAAGGAAACACATTTTTTGCACTTTACATGGCATTAAGACGATACAAATGTGGGCTTTTAATATTTGCAAATCAACCCCATGGGCTCTTTTATATTTCAAATTTTGCATCAAATTTTTTATATACAAAATTTGGCATTTAAATATGCACATTACATTCGATTGTTGTTTTTATATACAAAATTTGGCATCTAAATATGCACATTACATTCGATTGTTGTTTTTATATACAAAGTTTGCATCTAAATATGCACATTACATTCGATTGTTGTTTTTACATACAAAATTTGGCATCTAACTATGCACATTACATTGGATTGTTGGTTTTATATATAAAATTTGGCATCTAAATATGCAAATTACACAACTATATGTAAAAAATAAGTGTCCTTTTCACTCCAATCCCTGCATTCGAAAGGAAGAAGAAAAATTAATAGAGAATATAAGAAGTTTATATAGGTTTGAGAAAAAGATTATGAACATGTATAAGTAACTAAACGAACCAAAGAACATGACTAGACAATGCATAGTGAAGTTTATCGTCATAAAAGATGGGCTAATCAAATTCACACCTTGATCTTCTATATGTATCCAACTACATTTACAATTCACATACAAAACCAAGTTTATTGACTCAAACAAATAAAGCAAAAAACTACAATTAATTTATTGAACGTAATCGTAATAAACATGGAAAACCTTGCAACTTGAGTTGAACTTACCTATTGAAGTGTGCCTGAAGGGTCATCTCTGTGCTTGAGAGTATTCAATATTGCTTCATGATCAGCAGTACTAATAGTCCAAAGTTCCTTTTTCTTTGGTTTTCCAAGTGATGTTTCAACAACTTAACATTGGCTGCTATAACAAGGTGTGAATACATGAGAATGGTTTTGTGCTTCTCATAGTCTTCAAACGCAGGAATGCCATTATTTCTAATCATATATGTGCGCAACCATGTTCCCGCAACATGTGATCCTGTTGGATATGTGAACATATAATCATCTATTGTTAGTTGTGCAAGTTTCTGCTTTCCTCATACACAACGTGCTAACCAGTAATCTGATCTCTCATCATTCCCTTGTGGTGCAACCAATGCAAAACCATGTCCTATTTGTAGAAGATCTAAAAGATGGTTGTAGTCAAGTGAACAATCCATGTCATCATTTATTATAGGAACTGTGAGAGATAAAGGAGTAAGATAATTTGGAACCCATATATCAACCCACTCAATTGACTCACATTGAACCCAATCACATTGAAGACAACTCGGACAATAACAAGCCAACTCTTGCATCCAAATGGTCCATGTACTAGCATCTGATCTTCAAAATGAATGCATTTTTGAAGAATCTTTCATAGTTTAACAATCCAATCTATCTCCTATTGTGCCCAACTCAACCAACCAAAAGAATCTACACACCGCTGAATCAAGAGTCCCCCCTGTGACAATGCTAAAGTACACCAATCAACAATAGAACGGGCATCAATGATTTTTGCACCTGAAATCCTCAGTTTATCCTTAACTAGAGCTCTCTTTACGCATGCCCCTACTCCATCATGCTCCCTTTTTCCATGACCGGCCTAAAAAAAACTCCAAATATGAGGTACACCTCTCTCTACATGCATTCTACATAACCAATAAAACATACGAGCATTTTTTAATTGACCTGTGCAGTTATCTGACCAAATGAGATGTCTATCCATAGCAATATTATTTTCCCGCATCCACTCAAAATAATTCTCAAAGCAATGTTGGACAAACTTGGATGAGTGTGATCTATCATCGCTCATATAAAAATGGTACTCTCTGATTATCTTCTGGTCATCTTTTGTACTATCAGGGGAATGTCTATATGTTATGTGCACAAAAATAGAAACCTGAATAGAATTGTAATATTGAGCTTACAACTCATTTTGGGGCTACAATGTATAGTTCTCTACAAAGTCAACAACCAATATAATAGTGCCAATTGGGAAAGTGTCCTTACACATCCTGAATTGTTGATCCAACCACTGAGACCTGTGACTATGCCTTGCATACTTGTAAAAAAGATTCTTCCTGAAATCTGAAATAAAATAAGCTACATTGCATTCTTTAGTAACCAACTCACATCTAGAGCCTTCACCTCCACTTTTTAATGTATATTTAACGGTTTCATATACCTTTTTGTGGACAATTGTCTTTCCAAAATCATGTTCGTAGCCCTCATGAAAACATTCAACAAACTTCACTAGCCCACCACACTCTGAGTACTTGTCATTTAAGCAATCTTTTCTATAAAAGAAACATCCATCATCTAGATAAGACATAAAAAATGATCTAGCAAGTCTCTTGATGATTTTGGAAGAACACTTACACCACACTCCTCCAACATTTCACTACTATGTAAAGTAGAACGAATGGATCGTAACAATTCATGAGCATTAAAAACTCCACATGATATTTGCAACAAGTATTTCAAATCTTAAGAGGCACACAAAAAAAGGGCTTCAGGGCTTGAAAAGCTCTTTGTGATATTTGCAATGTTGGATGTGTCTCACAAATTTTTTTGAACAACATTGTTTGACGCACCTCTAAATAATGTTTGGGATGTGGGGTGTGGTCTCGAATGCCAATTCTCAACTTCAAGACATCCTTCACATTTGGTGACACTCTTGAGTTAGATTGCCAAAATAGTTGAATTTGATCCTTCATAGCATCGGTAAGCTTCTTATCACAACGTGAAAGTCGCCCACCATAAGCCCATGTATCATTTTTAAGAGGATCATCAAGTCTTTCTCTTCTTGCAAGTACTCTATCCAAAGTTTTACGATTTAGATTCAAGGCAACACAAGTTTGTCTCATCAAATGAGTCTTTCTCAAATGAGGACTTACTAAGGAGGTTGTAATAACCCACATAGCGGCTCTCTTATCTTTTTCCTTGGTAGTCTTCCCAATGGAATTGAGAGCACTAAAAAGATTTCTCACAATAATAGCATTCCGCTCCTTTTTCTTGTTCACACTAATCTTCAATTTGACTAGTATACATCTCATCTTCTGTATCTTTAACAATTGCACAAACATTTGACATTGCTCAACCAAAGTCTTGTGGCTAAAAAATTGATCAAAAAGTTTTGAAACCCACAACCGAACGGTTCTTTCTGATCTCTTGCCATCGAAATTGCTCATTATGTTCTCATCAATTTCAAGTAACCATTTAGTTCTTCTTGAATGTCTCAATTTTGAAGTTTATCTTTCTTCCTCCGAAGGGACTTCATTTCTCATATAATTTGGAGATGTGTAACGTTGATTTGGTTCTTTTGCACCATTATCATTGTCAATTCCTTCATATCCAATTAGTGGATTGTCATTGACAATGTCCACACTTCCATTGGCCACATCTACATGTTCATTTTCAAAACCTACATTTTCATCTTCAAAACCTAAATTCTCATTTTTAAAACCTAAATTGTCATCTTCAAATTCATGTTCTTCACTTGAAACCACATTCAAAGGTGGGTCTATGCCAACATCTTCATTAATATTTAACATACCTTGTCTCTTGCTCCGATGGGAAACCCTATCCATTTCTCTATACACTTCAACATCTTCATTTGTGAGTCTCCTCTTCCGTTTATGCTTTCGACGACTACTACTCCCCATAGTTAGACCAAAAAGGTGATGCAAATACCTTTGGTAATAGAGAAAATCCAGCCAAAAAGTGGATTTTTGTCTTCTTTAGAGACAAAACGTGATTCGCTGCAACTTGAATCCCGTAATTCAGCAAAAAAATGTGACTCTCTGGAGGGACCCAGAGAATGTTGTTTTTACTTTACACCAGTAAAAAGAATAAGATATCCGATATCTCCCACCAAAATTTTGCCAAAATCTCTCTCTCTCTCTCTCTTAGGTATAATATTGAACATATAATATAAATATTTAATAAGTTAATATTATACTATTATACAATAAAGAAATAAATAATAATAATATAATACATGCTATTATAATAGTAATGCTTTGCAATTAAACCCTAAAGCTGATGCCGCCGGAAGTGTGAAGAAGGATTTGTTCGGCAGTCAAAATCTTTTAAGGAGGTCGCTAAGACATGTAAATATTCTAGTTTTGAGTTCCCATTATTAAATGCTATGCTATTATTATTTAATATTAATATTAAAAATAATAATTTATAATATATAACTTAAGATTGAAAAAAATACTCAATTGAATTAATATTAACATAAAAATAATACAATTTAATATAACACAATTAATATTGCCATAAAAAAAAATACATTTAATATGAAACTTGAATTTGAGAAAAGTAGTGCAATTTAAATTTCAAAATAGGCAGGAAGTTTCAGATATCCAAAAATTTCGGATATCTGATTTTATCGAATATTTGATTAGGCTTGGTATTTGCTTGGGCAATACCAAACGTGGGTGGTCAACCCTTTAGGCATGTTTCAGGAGATAGTTTTTGATATCGAGACTTCGACCATGTAGCTGACGACTATTTTTTCACCCGAAATTGATGAAATGAAAAGGGTTTCTTAAAGACTTTATCAGCTTTCCATCAATATAATTTCTGTCAAATTTTGAATTCGGTAAGTAATTATTACTTATTTTTCAATTGAGTTATCTTTAAAGTCATAATTGACATACTGATTGAAAAACAACTATAACTTTCAAACCATTTAATCTTTTTGAAATCCAAAACATGCATCACATTCTATGCTTCGAATACTGTAAGGAAAAAAAAAATTCAATTTTGTAAAGTTTAGAATTAGTTAAGGTGGTCAGACACGAGAGTTTTTTTATTCTGAAAAAGTTGTAGCAGAAAATTCATCATTAATTATTTATTTGGCAAAAAATTACAAAAAAATATGCTCACATCCGTGATTGAGTCTACTACTTATATCTAGAATCTTGGGAAAATATATCATCATTTGATTGTGATTAAGGTGGTCTTACATATACACGTACTTTTTATCTTTTCACTAAAATTTTTGTACTACTGCATTGAAATCCAAAATTTTGAACAATTAGATAAAAAAAATTTCAGACAAGGGCTAGTAGTTTAGAAACTACATTCAATTTCCTACATATTCTATTCTTACAACTTTTTCACATAAGGTTCATAAGATGTTTAACTTTTTACGTCAAGTTGACTAACCCTGATTTTTTGATTTTTCATTGCCACTTAAGGCCATAGTTTGGTATACCATGATCCTGCACATACCCTTATTACATGTCCATATCTTACATCAAGCATAATAAAAGATATCATCAATCCTAATTACAACTATATAGTACATGATTGTATTTACATCATCAAGGATATAAATGCATCATTCTCCTCATGGAGTATCCAATTACATCATCAATATAGTGAACCATGGTATACAAGATTAAACAATATACAAATGGAGCTCTCCGTATAGCAAGAATAAGAGTATATCAAATAGAATTCATCCATGCACACAAATGGATCCAGCAAACATCGAGGGAAGAAGAATCACTACCACCTGACCATGTGGAACCCTGAACCCACCCTATTAGATTTAGATGTTACTTGCATTGGTTGTCATATTTGTTGTCATTGATGTCAAAATCTTCATACTGACATCTTGGCAGTATCAGTTAGTTGTTGGCAGTTTTGGCTATGTACCTATTGGTTGTCAGTTAAGTATCAGAGGCTTCAGTTATATGTAGGACAAGTTTAGTACATACATTGAACCATGGTATACAAGATGAAACAATATACAAATGGAGCTCTCCGTATAGCAATAATAAGAGTATATCAAATAGAATTCATCCATGCACACAAATAGATCCACCAAACATCGATGGAAGAAGAATCACTACCACCTGACCATGTGGAACCTTGAACCCACCCTATTAGATTTAGATGTTGCTTGCATTGGTTTTCATATTTGTTGTCATTGATGTCAAAACCTTCATACTGACATCTTGGCAGTATCGGTTAGTTATTGGTAGTTTTGGCTATGTACCTATTGGTTGTCAATTAAGTATCAGAGGCTTTGGTTATATGCATGAAAAGTTTAGTACGTACGATTTTGGTGTTCTATGGAAGATGTACTTGAGCTTACTCATGGGTTACATATTTTGGTACACTTGTATGCTTTTGGTAATTAGTGGTGCATGGATTTTTTATGTCGATTACTATAATTACAGTGTTCTTCCAAGTGTTCCTAATATCTAGAATTTATTTTAGTTCATCAATTGTCTTCTAGTATCATATTCTAGACATGTTCTATCTAGTTTCTGTTGGACTAAGTATGTAAAGGTGAGTACTGAAAGGGGAGGGGTGAATCGGTACTGTAAAACACTTTTAAACTATCTAAACTTTCTTCCTTAACCATTTACTGATTCCATAACTTTTGCATGCATCTCATAAAACATAACACATTCATTTTGGTATCGTAGAAATTCTTGTTAGAGGATAAAAACTGCAGTGGGGATGACACCCACAAAACTTCACTACTACAGTAAAATGTTTGCTCGGTTATAGCTACACTGTTAGCTATTTCTGAGAGCTTACCCTGTTAAGAGTATTAACCCGATTAAGAGTCTTAAGACCAGTTAAGTGTACCTTGTTAAAGGGTTTTACAATTCTAATCTAAAAACTATACCTGTTTAAAGGATTTACAATGTAAGACTTGTTAGGATTTGCTCAGTTAAGAGACTTTACAATTTTTATTACTCTTTAATTAGTAACACAAACTTGTCTGTTAAACTTGCATCTACTTATGTTTTTCAAACTCTATATGCTCAACAACTAATTACCTCATACTGTGTACCTCTCACAGTAATAATTCAGTACTCGGTAGATTCAATTCATAATCACAATTACTCACTGCTCTTTACTGCTTTGTACTGGGTGGATTCTATGCTCATTACCTTCTTTCTGCAATCTGTGCTTCGCACATGAAATCTCCACTTACATGCATATTGATCCTCACACTTAGATTCATTATATATAATTCTAGAAGAGATGGAAATGTTCTAGAATCATCTCTTCAAGCGGTGCTAGCATTGGTTACTCTGCTAATGCATATTTTATACTTAATTATCATTCGTGGATCTCACCTTGTAAGCACACATAATCATCATGTTTTAATCTCCAATACTCTGTCATACAATCTCCTTGAGATTTGTAAACCATTTTCTGTTCGGTGTTCAGATTCAATTATTCTAGAGATTCTCTTTGTGCCAGCTTGACATGCTCAGTAACACATTTTCCTCTTTCTTGGTAATTGTCTCATCTCCTTGGTTTAGTTGATGTTGTAGCTCGGTACAACTCGATGCTTGGTTCTTCTTTTCTTGGTGACTAAACTTCCTTTTCCTTTACCAAAATTACCTTCTCCTTTAGTTCATTTTACCAAATAGCTTATGTGCTTTACTGACTTATCTTTCCTTCATTACCGAATGAATTTTACAATCATTATAACTTCCTCATAACTAATGAAAACAAAATAACTCTTAGGAGTATCAATCTCCCTCTTTGGCATTAGTTTGGTATCTTTGTTAAAAACCTTCAAAGTCATAAAAAATTTAAAATTTTGTCCTTAGCAAAATTGTCCATGTATCCATTCCTCAATAAACTTATTACTCCCTTATTACTCCCCCTGAAGTAATAATTTTCTATACACACATCATATGTATCCTTTATATATATCATCTCTTTACTCTCTCATATACATATTTCATATAATATATTTCCCCCTTTTTTAACAAAAATGCCAAAATAACAACTTACTGTTTAACCAATGGAGGGATCTTGTCAAAAATAGATTTATACCTATCTTGTGCATCCTTCAGTAATGCCTTCCATGTATCTTTTAGTGTTTGTAACACTATGATTTGTTCACTGATATCAACTGTCAAACTCACCATGCTGTCCATTGCACTAACATCCGGTGTGCTGATTAAGGGTAAGTGCACAAAGATGGGGGACCAAAAAGGGCGTATAAGATGCCACTTTTTCTTGAAATCAGCAAACTCTGAACTTCAACAAGAAATTGAAGATAGTTAGACTCAAAATTTTAAGATGCGACAAAAACAAGAGTTGTAATACTCTGAATCTAGTTCCTAAACTACTAACTTATTTTGAAAATGGTGCAGATTAAGGAGCACAAAAAGTGGTCCTATTTTTTGTCAAAAAACATAACATAGCGTCTGGTGTGCTCTCCCTAAAATGTTCACTTTTTTTAAATTTTTTTTTAATCGCTCCAGTGAAAAGTTAGCTAACACCACGTAGTTTATCCTAGATTTTTTTGGTAATTTTTTGATGAATGTATAATTTTTGATGAATTTACAAAGTGCACACATCCTGAAAACATGAAATTTCTGTGTGCTCCCCTAGAAATCATTTAAAACTAATCAAAAATCAATTTTTTTAAAAAAGTGTGTAGAATGGAGTCTAGTTTCTAAAAATGTAACTTATTGTAAAATTCGATGAACGAGCCAAAATCTATGCCCAAAATACTGCATGTTGGTTTTTTACAAAAAAATGAACACACACAAAAGAAATTAGAGTTGAAAAACTTAACATAATCAGAATTCAAAATAAATTATATGCTTAGATAGCTAACAGAGAGATCTACAATATCACATCGTCTGATCTTTACGTTCTTGAGCCACAAGTAAACCTGACGAGGAGCACACAAAAAAAGATGTCATTTTTTTGTATGTCTACTAGAAAACACGTCTCAGGTCTATTTCAACCGTCCAAGCCTTTGGGTTGGATCTCCAAGGAAAATCCAAGCCTTAGGATTGGTAAATTCAAATCCTTTACAAAGCGTGCATGCCCTATAGGGCATGCACACTATGTAAATTTAAGATTTTCATAGCGCGAGCGCACTATGAAAATCATAAATTTACATAGTGTGCACGCCCTATAGGGTGTGCACACTATGTAAGACATAGATTTACATAGTGCGCAATATGTAAGACAGATTTATATAGTGATGAGAGAGAGAGAGAGAGGCTAATTTATACAAATATAACATTTATAGTTTAAGTTATATTTGTATAAATTATAAAATATAATGCTTCCAGGATGTTTGGGATAGGTTCCAGCTTCATAGGAGTTAAGCTACAAATTCTAGATTCGAAAAATTCCAGACTTAGAGAAATTTCAAGATTCAACAAGCCTTCAACAGGGTTCTCTCTCTCTCTCTCTCTCTCTCTCTCTCTCTCTCTCTCTCTCTCTCTCTCTCTCTCCCTCCCCCCTTCTCTCTCTCCTACTCTGTCCCCTTCCCCCCCTCTCTCTCTCTCTCTCCTCACATCACCCTCTCTCTCCACCTTCTCTCTCTCTCTCTCTCTCTCTCTCTGAGAGAGAGATAAGGGAGAGAGAGAGAACCCTACTGAAGGTAACCCTGTTGAAGGCTTGCTGAATCTTGAAATTTGGCCAAGTCTGGAATTTTTTGAATCTAGAATCTGCAGCTTAACTCCTATGAAGCTGGAACCTATCCCAAACATCCTAGAAGCATTATATTTTATAATTTATTTAAATATAACTTAAAGTATAAGAAATTAAATAAATCAAACTTATTCTTGAATGTTATATTTGTATAAATTACCTCTCTCTCTCTCTCTCTATCCCTTATCTCTCTCTCTCTCTTTCTAGTTTTTCATAGCGCACACACGCTACGTAAGAATATGGATTACACTTTTGTGGCTTTGCATAGGGCGCACGGGGGTGGATATTTTGGGGTTTTACAAAGTGCGTGCGCCATATTTGGCGCATGCGATTTGTTTTGGATTGCCCAAGCCATAGGGCATGCACACTTTAGGGTGCATGCCCTTTAGTGCATACACACTATGCATGATTTGGGACCAAAAAGAAAAGTGGCATCTTTTTGGTCCCCCATCTTTGTGCATATACCCTTAAATATTTTGCTTTATGTACTTGCTTTTGCAATGATTCAATGTGGGGTATCAAAAATGTTTGGAGTTCCATAAGATCCATTTTGATATGATTCTCCTCTTTTCTCATCTCATATTGCACTCCCATTAAGTGCTTCATCCTTTCATAATATTCTTGGAAATAATTAGGCTCGGTAGAAACTTTAGCTAACTGCTCGGTCAACTCCTCAATATTTTCATCTTTTTCTTTGATGTCCTTAATGAAATTGGAAAATAAACAAATGTTTTGAAATAATAAAGAATATTTTGCAGCTCATTCTCTAATTCGGTAGCTAACTCAGATAGAGTTACCTTATTCAATGCAACTGATTGAAGAATATCTTCAATCATTTTATCTTCCATTTTCTTCTTATGCACTTGCATTAAGTATTCTGATGTCTCGGTACCAGGTTAGTTTATTTGGTTTACCAATTCTCGTAGCTGGCTGTGTATATCCCCTTTTTTCATTTATATCATCCTCTGGTACAATTTTATGTAATATATATTTGATATTCTCCAAAGCACCAGTCTTCTACTTCTTTGCAATTAGTTTATTTTGTGCATCTTTTCTCTTCAATAAGTCTCTGAACTCTGGTAGTTCCTTTGGGCTCATGTTTGAAATATCAACTTTAGGAATAATAATAGGTTGGCTTACATAAACCTCTTTTTCATGCTTCCTCTTCTTGGATTTTCCTTTAACTGTAGATGCCTTCTTTGCATCAGATTGTGTAGTAATTGTGTCCCTAGTCTTTTCTTCTTTTCCTCTTCTTGCTTCTTTTCTTCATTCTTCTCCTATTTCTCTTCTTTCTTCCCTTCATATATGTCCTTTTCTTTCTATTTTTCTTGTTCCTTTAATTGTTCTACAGTCTCTATAGGAGTTATCAAATCTTCATTCTGACCTTGTGTTGTCTCAGTCTCTTTAGTTTCCTCAGTATCCTTTGTTACAGACTCCTATGCCGGTTCAGTGGGGGCATCAACATCAGTTGGAACATCTTTGGTTATCTCTGAGATTACTTCTTCAATCTCAGGAGAATTCAATACCTTCCCAATTACAGGATCTTTTTCCATCAACCTTGTCTTGGCAAATCCATCTATATCCATTTCTTCAGTTTCTTTGGCCTCGATTGCCATGATGTCTTCTTCATCTTTTATGTTCTCAACAGGGTCCTGATCTTGATATCCTCAATAATGACTTCATCTTTACTTGTTGTCAAATCAATTGGATATGACTTGCCTATTTTTTCTTTGACCTCTTCAATAGTCGGTTGATCAAGAGAGAAAATCTTTCTCCATAGATCATCAGTCTCATTCTGTACTTCTTCTAACTTATCGACCATGATACTTAGTGCTCTGCTTTTTACTCAGAATCTCTTTGAGTATTCTTGTAGAGTATCTTTGATTCCTCTTTCAGTTAGGTTCGATACTGTGATGGCCAAGGATCTCTACCTCATTTGCTTCTCAGATGCTAGAGCATATTTCCATCTAACATCAATATTCTGCTAACTCATCAACCATATTTGGTGCTACTTCAACTAGTGTAGTTTTAAATTTGTGCAAAGTAAATACAACAACCTCTTCAATTTTATCTTTTTCTTCATCACTCCTTTTCTCATATTTCAATTGTTTCAATCTTGAATAACCTCCATATTTCTTAAGTGTCTTGAGTAATTCATCAAGATGTTTCACTTTTGGTACCTGACTTTGTACAACTTTAAATTTTGAAACATCCTTCGATTCAGTACATTAAAACATATATATCATGGAAGTGTCAAGCCCAAATGAAATGACTGAAAGCGTGGACCCCTCCACTTGTGCCATCGCCTCCTCTGTTATCAACTAAACATGAATGAACCACATATATATACATAAGTGGGTAGTCATTATAAGTAAATTCTACTAAAAATATGAATGTTTGAAATTAAATACAATGTGAATTGCGTTAAGTATTTAGTCTTACCATAACATTAGGAGTCCATGGCTCTACATGCCCCTCCTTGTCTCTCATGTGATGCACCTCTCCATGAGATGCTTTAGTCCCTATAGCGACCTGTGTTGTATTGTCCACCTCGAACATGTAGTCATATGCATCGCTATCATTCAAGGGACCCAAACACAAATTCTTGCACACAATGCAAGTATGGGGCACACAAACATGTGAGCTCATGGAGGATGTGGAAGGGCCAAAATCAACAACACGAGGAGGCAACAATGTTGCACTCTGCCTAACCAGTAGATCGCTCAAGGTGTGAATGGATCTAATAGTTTCTGAGCCAACCTCAACAATAATATCAGGATGTTGTACTGTAGGAGGGGGTGAAATATGTGCTGGATTTCACTTGGTGTGCCCATGGCCTATCCTGAGGAGTGTTGAAGCATACATCATGGTTCAGTCTTATGCTCCAATAGTTAACTTTGTGACCAAGCACAAATTCAACATACAATTTTTTAATAATGTACAATGGGACCTCCAAATTGTTGTGGGGTGGTCTATCAAAAACCATCGACTAGTGGTCCCAAAAATGGTCACACATTGCATCATTTGTGCACCACTTAATTCACAACTTGGGCTTTTTAGGGTCCACTTTTAATCCCATTTTGGGATTCACAAAAAGGTTACATGTGCCATTTTTTTAATATTTAGGCCCATAAATGCATCATACTCAAGCCCATCGTCAAACTCGGTGTGCATGGAATCGTGCCAAAGTAATGCAACATTATGTTGCTTTGTATGTTTCTCCATGTTTTCAACAATGGAGTTCAAGGTGGAAAACATGGGGCGCAATGTGGGGATATTGGAATATGTGTTTTGGAATCCCCTTAGTTGGTTTAAATTTTCACTTATGAGCTCCTCTAAAGGTCGAGGGTTGAGAACTGGTTCGTCAACAAGCGGTGGCAGATTGTTTTCAAGTGGTGGTGGATTCATTTGTGGTGGTTGCAGATTGTTTTTGGGTTCATTATTTGGGGGGGGGGGGGGGTTGTGGTTGGTTTGAGTCCATGCCTGGTTACACTAAAAAGAAATTTGCAATTACAATCAAAATTTAAAAATGATTAACAAATTTAAACAAAACCCTACTTTTTAGCAAAGAAACAAATGATTTCATCATATTCATTAAAAAAACAAAATATCAAAATTTATACATATCTTGATGAATTTTGATTGAAATTTACAATAAGATTATCGTATACCTGATCACAAATCACATACACGATACAAACTCGTTGTTTTTACAATGTAATATGATAAACACCAGTCGCGGGTTTTATTCTTTTACTGGAAAATATCAGGTATGCGATATTAAACCAGATACTCAATTAGGCTTGTGCATCGTAATTATCTTTGGCCATGTGTACTGACATCCCGACCTACTAAAAGTTAACATGTTTTTTAGTGCGTTTTTGGACAAGTGAAAAGGAGATTTTTTTCACATTGCCACTTTTTGACATACCATGATCTTTCACATACCCTTGTATGGCATGGAACAAAATGCCATACCTTAAATAATTGTAGAGAGCATACCACTTATTACAATCTACAAACTGAATTGAATTAGAGAAATGGAATGTAGAGACATAACCTTTAACTACAATTTATCCAAACACAAACACAAACAAACATCTATTCCTTACTAGTAACACCAAACCCCTTTAGCTGCCTCAAGGAGATTTATGGATTCATCCCCCCAATTGGTCTGCGCTACCCCGATGCCTCCCTATGCTCTCCCACAAGGATGGATGGCCCTTTGTGATCAACACCCTTCCTCCTCCACTACTCCCCCTCCCCTGCAATAAACCTCTCCTTAACTCAATCGACATACAGTTTGGAAATTGTTGAACTTCTAATCAACATACTATCAATCATCTAAGATGATGACCGTTTTGGTTTCCCACAATCTTCTTGACTTTCTGTCCATGCATTGTCAAGAACATGAATTAACTACTTAACTCCCAAAACAGGGATATAACTAACAAAAACCACAAAACCAAATAAGACAAATAAAATTTGAAATAAAAAATAAGAGTAGGCAAACATGTCTTAGAATGTGGCAGCAATCAAATCCAAGTAGCAAATAGCTAAATGAAGGTAGGTTCATAGATATGTGTAATATGTAGGTGGATAAAGTGTTCATGTATAAGAGTGTGCATATATATGGGTAGGATAGGGCTACATGTATAGGGATATGTGTGTGTGTAAATTGATAGAAAGGCTATGAGAATGAGTCGTATTTTGTACAAAACTATAGAAACATTTGAATCCTGATAGCATATGAGAATTTGATGTGCTATGGAAAATACCTCCTACTTGACAATTATCAAGACATTATCTCAAAATAAACACAAAATTAAAATAAAAAAAATATAAGTATGCAATTTTTACTATTACAATATAATAATAAACAAGTTCAAATCAACATATGTATAAAATGAGACAAATTGAATTTTATTATAATACATATAAATATAAATAAAATAAACATAAAAAAAGATAAGTCATACATTTTTTCTCCTCTTCAAACAAAATATACATAAAAATTAAATAATATTAATCAAAAAAAAAAGAAGAAAAAAATCAAAGATAAACTTTTTTTAGTTAACAAGATTCATATAATTTTTTTAATAGAATAACTTGTATATTAATTATAAATCAGTACACACTTTATAAGCAGAATATTGCAATTACCTTATATGGATTGAGCAAATCTCATGTGTCTTAGGTAAACAAAGAACAGATATATTTTATGTTAAAGTATTCCATTCAACAAACTATTTAGCAGCATATTATAGTTTATCCATATAGATTATGGAAATATCGCAATCTATATAAACAAGAATATATTTTATATCAAGCTGTTCCGTTCAAAAAGCTAATGATTTTTAATCCAATTAATTTTATAAAAATCAAATATCAAATCGCACAACTGTGAAGACATGTGCAATGTAAACAAACTACCTTATACGACCAGAAATTTACCATATACTCACGTTAAAAATATTGTATCTGGAAAACAGTAGACTGGACAAATTTCAGACTCTCCCTCGCAATTTCAAAATTCGCATCTGAGAGGATGTCGAGATCTCGACTTTTGGCCAGATCATCGTCAAAGCAATCATCTCCAACAGGATTTCTATCTTCTCGGATAAAATTATAATGATTCCCAAATTTCCTGCCGTGGACGTTCACAATTCTGTGTTTCAACTAAAAATTGGAACTTTTGCTTGAATTGGAGTAGTATAAATATGTAATCATAAGTTTGTCTCTGCAAAGGAAAACGGAATCAAAACACTCAGCCTGTAATTACAATGGCATTGGAAGCCTATTACTCCTGGAATTTCAATGAAGTAGACAATTTCTTCTCTGCTGCAAATCCAATGGATACCTGTTGGGATCCCTGGTCCAATTGCTCGTTCAAAGAAATAAATCCGCCCGGAATGTTCAATTCATTTACATTTCCTGAATGCTCTTCCTCAGTCGGAATCGATCTTGAGAAGTGCAGTGAAATGTTGATTTCTAAGCCGGAAGCAATTGTAACTCCATTCAATGATAAGTTATATGCAGAAAACACTCTGTTTTGCCCTAATGAGAGCGATATTTTTTCGTCCATTACAGACCCTAATTTTCAGCATGACGAGTGCTTAATGAATCCGTTGAGTCCTAATTTTATGAGAACAGAAGAAGCTCCTGTTCAATGTGAAGCTTTAGAGCCTCAGATTGTTCTTCCTTGTCATATTGGAGACGAAGCGGAGAAGACGAGAATTATAGTGAAGAATTTGCTCAAAGCTTGGGCCGAAGCACTGGAGGGAGAAGCTTGGGATTTGGCAAAAGTTATTGAGAATCGGCTGTGGAGGAGAATGTCTCTGACAGGAAGCCATGAGGAAAGATTGGCGTACTATTGTCTTGACAATTTCAGAGACCCCGAGGGCCCTGAAAGCGCAGGCACCAGATTATTGAAGGAGCTTTGCACACAGACCAGTATGAGCGCCTTTCAGGCGCTCTGTCAGCTCTACCCTTACGCAAGATTTGCGCATTTTACGGCAAATCAGGGCATTCTAGAGCATTTTGCCTCAAATAATGCAAAGCGAATGCACATTGTTGACTTTGATGTGGCAGAGGGCTTGCAATGGCCGCCATTAATGGAAGCCCTAGCGGCGGAAAGCCCTAAAACTCTGGATCTGCTTCGCTTTACTGCTGTTGTTTGGGACGATGACGTGGCGTCCAGCTCAAAGACGGGTTCAAAACTCGCCGCCTACGCAGCCTCTCTGGGAATTCCCTTCTATTACGAAGAAATCAGATTGGAAAATCTCAGAAACCACATATTCTCCGCCGCACAGCAAGAGGAACAGAGCAATATTTCCATGGTTTTCAACCTGATGCTGAACTTGCCACATATGCAGTGCCAGCGAAGCAAAGCGGAGATTGTGGAGTTCCTTTCGGTTGCACGTGGCATGCGAGAGGCCTTCGTGGCATGGGCTTGTGCTGGCGTGGCAAGCGAATGGAGGGACTACAGCGGCCACCTCAGCGACACGATGGAGTACTTCAGTGCCATGGTGGAGTCCCTGGAGGCCGGGCTGCCCGACGAGGGTTTGGCCAGGACTGTAATGGAAAACACTTTCTTGGCGCCCAAGATTGCCAGAGCGTTTTGCAGTGCTGGATTGGAGATGAAGGAAAATGTAAAAGAATTGATGGATTGCAGGGTGTGTGATCTGCCCAGAAAATGTGGATTTAGCAGCGAGGGGGCTGAGATTAGCGAAGAAAGCATGGCGCAGGCGAGGGATATGTTGTCGTTTCACAAAGGATGGAATTACACGCTACAAAATTCAGACAACCAATTTATTCTCCAATGGCGGGATACACCTCTCGTGTGGGCTTCCACTTGGAGATCATACCCATTTTAATTCAAACACTGTTTCACATTTTTTGTACACTGTCAAAGACAAGCATATAATTGAAGTCCAGCCTACAAATTATACAAAAATTTCTCACATAAACATTAAATTTATTTTATATGGACTAAAGGTTAATTAATGCTATAGTATTTTAAAAATATAACTTTAAAGGATAGAGATTAAGTAGTCAAATCATTGGGATTTTATGTGATTCGTTTAGAGATTTTTAAAATTGTCCAGAATAATAATATTGATTTTATGTGGAAGAGATTTAAGAAGGATGAATAGGCCTACAATTATATGAACAATAGATTGTCTTTTGGATATCCCGCACAATCTTTCTAGCACGCATATTATATCAATCATCAGCTTTATAGGATATTTCTGAAAGAGGAGCAAAATATAGACACAAAATCTTTCATTAAATTGACCTCTTATCAATTTCAATTGTTTCCTTAATTGGGTGAATTCATTATTTAATAATTCTACCTTCCATTAAAATAATTCTATCATTCATTAATATTCTTATCATTCCTTATATCCATTACATTATTCATCTCATTAATCCATTAAATAATAAATATTCTATTACCATTAATCCTTCAATTCATTTAAATAAATATGTCATTCTCCACTTATTAAAAATAAAAATATCTTAAATAAAATCCTTTCACCACTTACCACTTCTCATTTACCACCTATCTTATCTCCTTACTGCTTATCCTTCCAATACCACTAATCTCCCACTATCCCACATTTACCCTGATATAAGATTCCCTTCCGAGGACACCTTTTTTAGCACATCTCCTCTCATCCTTTTGCATTGATTGTTATTTGCATCCATTGCCATTTGCATTCAATTTGAGCACTCCATATAGCGAAATAGTAATTTTAGCAATCTTTGCATTTTAGTTTATTTTACATCTTATCTCTCTTTGCATTTCCATCTTTCATCATTAATCTTTTGAAACTATGATGTGCTTTTGAGAGCAATCATTTTAAGCACAAGACCTTGATTGATAAGAGTGCAATGGAGTAAGGTTTCATTTTGATTGCATGAGTGTTTAGATTAGATATTTGTTTTTGCATGTGTTTTCAATATAATGCCTCCATTGTTGGATGTGGGAAGTATTTGAAAAGATAAATCCCTATTTCCTCCATCTACATCTAGCATATCATATCCATTTATAGAAAATCAGGGGATTCTAGAGAGTTTCACCTCAAATAATACAAAGAGAATGCACATCTGTTCACTTTGATGTAGTAGAAGGCCTACACTGGTCCTCATTAATGGAAGCCCTTGCGGTAGAAAGCCCTAAAACTCTAGATCTGCTTTGCTTTAGTGCTATTCTCTAGGACGATAAAGTGGTGTCTAGATCAAATACGGGTTCAAAAATCACCGCCTACGTCGCTACTTTGGGAAAGTATAGATTTAGAAAACTACATTTATACATGAAAAGTAGTATGACATGTTGTCATGTGGCATATTAGTCAATATCACATAATGTGATGATGGTATCCATATGATATGCCCAAAGTGTATGGCATGCCTCAAGTATATCCCTATTTAGAAGGATGACATGGTGCATTTGAATAACATGCAGGGTAATGACATGATGCTATTTAAGGCATGTGGTCCAAAGTAAGGGACATGTCAAGAGGCTTTTAAAAATACATTTTTGCATTTTACATCCTAAGTTTCGATCTATACCAAGGGGTCAAACATGACGGGGGTATGATATGGATAGGATAAGCAAGATCAAAGGTAATGATGGACAATAGAAACAATAAGCGATTAGGATATTGGATAAAACTTGAAGGGTATGGATAAGGAAATAGTTAGGATGGTTGATGCTTATGAAGATCCTCAACGGTGTCAAGACAAAAGGTGGGAAGTAGAGATATGGATGAAAATAGGATAAACGAAAGATGATGGAGGATAAAGGGTGGAAACATACATGGTGTATAGGCTACTGTGGATGAAACATGCCCCTAAGTATATCCATATGATATGCCCCCTTGAGAGATTGCACAAGATGTCTGAAGGAAAATCTCTCGATAAATCATGAGGAAAATTTGATTTAATGTTGAATGATTGATTAAGTTGCATGAAATGATAAGTTACTGCATCAAGAAAATGATAAGATAAACACTTGATAAGTGCAACCAAGCAATTGATGGAAATAATCAAACAACCGGATGAAATGATCTGATTGGGATAGTTGATAGCGAATTGAGCTAATAAGGCTAGTTGATGCTGGTGCAAAATAAGGTGATGCAAGATTGATTACAAGCAGATGAGATGCTAGGACAAAGATTAATTGTAGGTAGATAAACTAATATCGATGATGATTGCAAGGTAATGCCTCAGTGTTGATGTGAGTTGGTAAGCTAATTAAGCTGATTGAGATTGATGCTAGCACAAGATGAGTTGATACAATGATTGATTGATTGATCAAGGGGCGATGAGATTCTAAGAAGCAAGATGAGATTTGAATTTTTTTTTAAGAAACATATATCAGATCTAGATAAAGCAGTTGAATGATCCCAATGTGACAAGAAAGAAGAAGAAAAGAATGAACATGGAGTGATGTTGGAAGAGATGATCTATGAAAAAGGATATCGAAAGAGATGAAAATGATGAAAGAGAAAATACAAGTGATGATGATTCTTGTGCTTCTTAAGATCTTATATCATCATTGAGCTTATTATGGTAAATGTATGACCTCATTTAGATATGCTTTGGATCCAAATAAATTTTCATACCAATTGCGGTTATGAAAACACATCAGACAGTCAAGGAATGCTTCAATTCACATGAGACATATACGTCTTCGATGATCTTAGACAATTATGTCCTAAGACAAGTAATCATATTACTAAGGAACAATCCACAAGAAACAAACAAGTGAACATGCCCCATCCTTAACCTTCTAGTCAACACATCTTGGAAATAAAATATCTAGTTAGAGACATCCCCCAAAAGTTGAAAGACATGTCACCAAAGGGGTATATGCACAAAGATGGAGGACCAAAAAGGTGTCACATTCCTTTTTGGCCCCCCCAAAAGCATAGTGCGTATGCACTAAAGTGCACACATGCTATAATGTGCACGCGCTATGTAAAACATTACATAAACATCATAGAGCCCAAAAAAGGCCCATTTCTTCCCCACAAACCCGCATTTCTGGTAAAGAAGAGATTTGCAAAGCACGTACGTAGGGAATTTTGGTTATTTGCTTCATCAAATTGGACAAAGAATGGCTCCATGATGTCATCAAGGTCAAACTGGAAGAAGAAGTAAGTGATTTTATAGCTCATGCCTCTTATTTGTATTGAAACTTAAGTTTAATTTCAATTTTCAATCAATTTTTTTTTTCAAATTTTCTTTTCTTAAATTTTAAGTTTAATTAGGCTTTTAAATATATTTTGTTTTAATTGCTAGGAAGGAATTATAATTTCCTCATGAACAAATGAATGAAGAAAATAACCAAGAAAATGAACCCCAACCGCCTCCACCAATCGAGAAACCTCCTCCTAGAACACAAAAAAAATTGATTAACCAAATAGAAAGAGGAAAAATAGAATTAGAATATTTAATTAAGAGGTTAAAAGATTTTGTTAATACAAATCCTAGAAGGGAAACACTTGCAAAATCATTAGAATCAATCTTGAACCACGTAGGATCAGTTAGTGGGCAACTTAATTAATGGCACGAACAAAAGAGAAGAACAAAAATGATATTATGTAGATAAATTATCATATTAGGACATAAAAATAAACAAATCACAAAAGACGACATTTGCAAACTCTTTAAAAATGTAGGGGAAACTGATATTCTTAGAACTACAAAGAGGTTCCCAATTCATTGGTGCTTGAATGAAGACATAAAAAAAAACTTTTGGGACAGATGGTGGATGATTTTTAATTCCCCTCCTTGTAACAATCATGAGGTTCCTATATATTTCTTGAGGAAACTCTATTTTGAGTTTTTCCTCAAGGAGGTGCCAAATTATTTTGACTTTCTAGAATCTCAGGGTAGAGGTAGGGGGTCATCATTTGATAGAGAGGGGGCATTTCATGACCCTAATGCACCTAGGGTTCCTACTGGCAAGATATAGGTGGATTATGGTAGTATTCCTTTCCTTGTGAAGGAACATGTGGAGGTAGACACACTAGGAAGGATTAGTGCTTTGACACAGACTCTCATTCAGTGTGTCATTTCTTTAGTGAAGGGTGACCATGGCCAGTCTTCGAGGGGCCATATTTGTTAGTCTTGTGGATCCATGTGCACATTTGGTATTGCCGATAGAGAGGAAGAGGATGATGAAATGATGCCCGATGATTTTGTCAACATGACATTTGGCATTGATACACAGGTAAATATTTGCAAGTTCATTAAATTTATTTGATCATATTTCATTTATAAATGAATAAATAATTAGATTAGTATCTATTGATTATGATCAAAATTCAAGGCAAGAGTGTCAGTGGTAGTGGCAATGATCCCCCGACCCCCTTTTACACTATGTCGTCAACTCCATAAGTATGCATCGAATAAAGCATTTTAATTAATACATTTGATTATTATGTAATTATATGAATGGTTGTCTTGTAACTTATTGTGCATGTGCATTAGTTTATTGCCAAACCATAGAACTCCAGATTTGACAACGAAGGGCATCGTGCCACTTTCCTTGAGGTATCTCTATTTGCATGTTAAGTTGATTTACTTGACTATATTTAATTAATAAATGAATGAATAACTAAATTACTAGACAAATTATGATCAAAATCTAGAGGCAAAGTGGTCATGGCAATGCTCATATTCCTTCACCTGGCTTTGTAACGTCATCATTGAGTCCACACACACACACAAACCCACACACACACACACACACACACACACACACACACACACACACACACACACACACACACACACACACACACATATATATGTAATGATGCATTATAATTAACACGTCAGTAGTACGTTCTTATATGAATGGTTATCTTATAAATTACCATACATGTGCACTAGTTTAATGCTAGATCTTTGACATTGACACTGCACACCGAAGGACACAATGACACCTTCACAGAGGTACCATTTATTCATTAGTGGGGTTGTAAAAAATTATAGGTAATCTTGATAACTACATTATACTTTGTTAATTCATTTTTAATTATTGACATTAGAGAATATTCCTGCTATCCGTGATACTTTGGATCCTAGAGTAGCTACAACAGTAGCTAGTTCTGAAGCACTGACCATGGTATGAAAGAGACCACTTAATTTTAATTTTAATTTTAATAGTTTGTATTGAAGTTTTTAATGATATTAATGTATGTATTCTAATCATTATTTTGATCATTGTTGTAGGGACTTATTACTCTATATTGTTAGCATTCCCCTTTGGTGGATGTACATAGTGACTATTTGCTAGTGGTAAGCGAATATTCTATTTTATGTCATCATATAACTCAATTTTGATGTATATTACTTATTGATCATTGCATTTAATCACCCAATTGAAGGTTTTTGTGCAGATGGTTTGATGTTAGGATGAATGGTTTGAAAGATATGCAATGTTGCTCATTTCAACTAAAGCACGTTGCAAGATTTGACATCAACCGAGACTGGGTTAAAAATTTCAAACGATGTCAAATCTCCCAGAAGTGAGATAGGTTATTGTAGGCCTCCATAACATGGTCCTATAGAGCTTGATGGTTTACTAATACCTCACATGAGCTTTGAGAAATGAACCTTGAAAGATCGTTGCTTAATGGTGCTTAGTGAAGCTTTAGGGACACTTTGGTGTGGAGTGGTCCGAAATGTTTAGGCGAGTCTATGTACAAAACTAAGTTGTCATTAATGTTTACTCAACCAACCAAAGCTATTGGTGTAGATGGTTTGAATCTATGACGAATGGTTTTAAAGATACACAATGTTGTAACTTTCAACTGAGGAACACTACAAGTTTTGACATCAACCGAGATTGGGTTGTTGAATTAAAACAAAGTTAAATCCCCCAAATTAATATTGGTTATTATAGGCCTTGGTAACACGGTCCTGTAGCACCTGATGGTTTGTTGATACCTCACATGAGATCTAAGAAATGATTCCCTAAAGATTGCTGCTCAATGGTGCTTAGTGCACTTTTAGGAATACTTTGCTCCTGAGTGGTCGACAATGTTTGAGCGAGTCCATGTGCAAAAGGAGGTTTTCATGGGAATTTTCCTAGCCAATCAAAGCGATTAGCATAGACGGTTTGAGTCCACGACAAACAGTTTGAAAGATACACACTATTTCAAATTTCAACTGAGAAACATTGCAAGTTTTGACATCAACTGCAATTATGTTTCCAAATTAAAATGAAAAAAAATCTATAAAAAATGACATAGGTTATTGTAGGCCTCGATAAAATGGTCTTGTAGCACTCGTGCTTTGTCAATACATCATAGGAGCTCTGAGAAATGACCCCCTAAAGATCATTGATTTCACGCTGAGTGCACCTTTAGAGACACTTCGGTCCTGAGTGGTCGGGAACATTCGAGTGAGTCCATTTACAAAAGGAGGTTGTCACTAGCGTTTACGTGACCAATTGGAGCTATTGGCATAGATGGCTCAAGGCCAGGACAAATGGTTTGAAAGATACACATTGTTGAAATTTTCAACTGAGGCACACTACAATATTTGGCATCAACCAAGATTGGTTTTCCAAATTAAAATGAATTTGAATCTCCCAAAACTAAGATATATTATTGTAGGTCTCCGTAACATGGTCTTGTAGCACCTGATGGCTCACTGATACCTCATATGAGCTTTGAAAAATGACCCCTCAAAAATCATTGCTCAATGGTGCTTAGTGCATGTTTAGGAACACTTTTCTCCTGAGTGGCCGACAACATTCGAGAGAGTCCGTGTATAAAAGGAGGTTCTCATTGGCATTTAATCAACCAATTAGAGCTGTTGGTGTAGACAGTTTGAGTCCATGAAAAATGGTCTGAACGATACACAGTATTGCAACTTTCAACTGAGCAACATTGCAAGTTTTGAAATCAACCAAGATTGTATTTCCAAATTAAAATGAATTCAAATCTACCAAAAATGAGATATGTTATTATAGGCATCGATAACACAGTCCTATAGCATGTGACGGTTTGTTGATACCTCACATGATCTTTGAGAAATGACCACCTAAAGATCACTAATTTCATGTTTATTGCATCTTTAGGGACAGTGCACTCTTGAGTGGTTGGGAATGTTCGAGAAAGTCCATGTAAAAAATGAGGTTGTAACTAGAGTTTACTCAAGAAATTGGAGCTATTGGCGTAGACAGTTCGAGGCCACGATGAACAGTTTGAAACATACACAATGTTACAACTTTCAACTGAGCAACACTACAAGTTTTGGCATCAACGAAGATTGGGTTGCTAAATTAAAACAAAATTGAATCTTCCAAAACTAAGATAGGTTATTTTAGGTCTCAGTGACAAGGTCTTGTAGAACCTAATGGTTCATTGATACCTCACACAAGCTCTGAGGAATTCCCCCCTAAAGATCATTGATTTCAAGCTTAGTGCACCTTTAGGGACACTTAGCTTATGACTATCCGAGAATGTTCAAGCGAGTCTGTGTGAAAAAAAAGGTTGTCACTAGCGTTTATCGGGATAACTAGAGATATTGGCACAGATGGTTTGAAGCCACAATGAACGGCTTGAAAGATACACAATGTTGCAACTTTTTTTTGATGAATAGAGGCCTTTTCTATTAAAAATATAAAAGTACAGTATTCACAAAAAAGGGGCCGGGGGAAAAAAAAATTTCACCCCGCAAGTCACTCGGCACTTAGGCCAGAATCATACAACTATTCATCAAAAAAGCATATAAAAAGAGAAACCCTCAGGTTGCAAGAGCAGTAGCAGAAGAGGGAAGATCTCTGTCATCAGGATTGCCCCAAATATTGGGCCTAGGAACTTGATCAGGAACAGCCCAGCCATCTTTTGGATCTTCTTTTTCCAGCTCTCCTTCCTCTTGCCTGGGCGAGATAGCAAGCGCTAGGCGAGGGAACTTGTCTTCATTGGCAGGGACAGAGGCCGAGGGCCAAGAAATAGCAGCAATAGTGGAAGAAAGCATAGGAGGCCAGCCAGAACCCGCATCCCTCTGAGGATGAGGAGAGGCAGAGTGGTGACACCATTGGCGCAGAGTCCTGGAGTGTCTGGCACAGGAACTCCACCTACGACGTTGACCCCTAGGTGGCATACAATCAGCTGAGAGAGAATCTGGAGGCACTCGAGCCATAGTACACGGGGCATTGCCCCAATGCTAAAGAAGCTCCTACAAATGAGCAACCTCTAAGGCCACTTTATCCGCTTGCACCTGAATCTGTATCATGACATTATTACAAATATACGCCTTAGCATAAAGAGAGACATGAATATCCAGAGAATTGTGAGAAAAAAAGCATAGAATTTTGATCTTTCCATAAGGTAAACAAAATCTCCATCTTGAAAGTATGCCAAATCTGGGTGTACTAGGAAGGCATTCTGGGAGGGTCACCAAGAAGTGCCATATGCCACGAAAAAGGTTTAGGCCTGAAAGGAGCAAAGAGGTCATGAATCCAGACCCAATAATTTTGGGCATGATGACAAAACTAAAAGATGTGCATGAGCATCTCAGAATAACCACAAAAAGGGCATTTAGGATCAGGAACCCTCAAATGCCTGAGTCTAGCTCCCAAAGGCAAGCCCTGGTATAACAAACACCAGGCAAAATGAGCAATTTTAGGCTCAATGATGAAATCCCAAATAGTATGAAATCGCCAGCCCCAACTCTTCTGGGAAGAAGAGACATGCCAACGTTGGTTGAGAGAATCAATCATGGGCAGATGAGGCACCAACCAAGAATACCCAAGCTTGGGTTTGTAACTGGTGAAGGGCGTAGTAGGATACCATTTCTAGTCCTTCCACCAAGGTCTAACAGATTGTATTCCCAACTTGTGCAGGAGATGAGGCGGGATAGCCGAAACTAGCAAGTCAAAAGTCTGACGATTTGGGCGGATGAGCCGGAATTGAACCCGAAGATCATCCCAATGTTGCAACTTTTAACTGAGCAACACTGCAAGTTTTGACATCAACCGAGATTTGGTTGCCAAACTAAAACAAAGTTGAATCTTCCAAAATTGAGATAGGTTATTGTAGGCCTTGGTAACACGGTCTTGTAGCACCTGCCAATTTTCCAATACCTTGCATGAGATCCAAGAAATTTACCCCTAAAGATCACTTCTCAATGGTGCTTAGTGCACCTTTATGAACATTTTGCTATTGAGTGGTAAATAACATTCAAGCGAGTCCGTGTGTGAAAGGAGGTTTTCATTTGTGTTTACTTGGCCAACTGGAGCTATTGGAATAGATGGTTTGAGTGCATGACGAATGGTTTGAAAGTTACACACTGTTGCAACTTTCAATTGAGCAACATTGCAAGTTTTGACATCAAAAGAGATTGGGTTGCCAAATTAAAAAAAATTGAATCTCCCAAAACTTAGATAGGTTAATGTAGGTCTTAGTAACACAGTATTTTATCACCTAACAGTTATCTGATACCTTGTAGGAGCTCCAAAAAATGACCCCCTAAAGATTACCGATTTTGATGTTGAGTGCACCTTTAGGAACACTTCACTTATGAGTGATCGACAACATTCGAACCACTTGGTGAGAGAAAAAAGGGTTGTTCCTATCATTTACCCAGCCAACCAAAACTATTAGTGTAGATGGTTCAAGGCCACGATGAATGGTTTGAAAGATATGCATTGTTGCGACTTTCAATTCAGCACCTTAAGGGACACTTCGGTCTGGAGTTGTCTGGAACATTTGAGCGAGTCTATGTGAGAAACAAGGTTGTCACTAGCGTTTACTTGACCAACCAGAGATATTGGCATAGAAGGTTCAAGGCCACGACGAACGATTTTTCCATAGTACATTGATCTGACCTTGTGGATCTGCATCACTTATATTGGGAATAACAAGATAGTTTTCAAGAATTAAATAATTTGACCCCTTAAGCTTCAAAAATAATTTTTATGGAAGGAAGAAAGTTTTTTGGTAACATCAAGATCTTCCTACTCACAAAGTTATAGGGTCTCACTAGCTCGTATGTAGCCATACCATAATTTTTTGACTACTATTTTTGGAATTCATTTCCTAAACATGTTTATTTATTTATTTATTAATAATGAAAAACATGTTTACAACTCAGCTCATTAGGAGCACTAGGAGGAAGAGATGAGAAGAAAAAACCTTCAGTATTTCCTCAAAAATATAAGAGAAACATTGTCATTAAATCTTGCAAACTTCCTGTCATACATATAGGGTAATGCATGAGCAATTTACAGTCCACCGAATGTGGATTCAAGGGAATTTATTCCTATACAAATATACATGTTATATATACATGTATTCAAATAGATTTGATATTACAACATTTTGCATCTCCATTCAGTCCAATGAGCCATCTTGACCTTCCCTACCCTTTATTGTCTCAAGTATTTCCTCGTGGTCCGACTCATGAACCTTCCAACGAGTTTTATCGTGTGGTTTTCCCCCATATCTGATCAAGTGGACATTTTATCCAATGAGGAGGTTGTAATAATGAAGAATCTTCCTATGTTTCTCCTAATCCTCAAACAACCACAATCTAGGGTTCTTCATACCATACCATCTAAGCCATGTACTAGTTACAACCACTGCTCCTATAGGGTAATCTAATTCTTCATTGTCGATAACCGAGTGATTCAATTTCTTTTTTGCCTCAACATAACATAAAAAATAATAATTTTTACCATCTTCATTGTCTTTGGGTGCAATAATAGAAAAACATGGTCTGCAATGATATAAACATAATGAGGAGATTAATTTATCGAATATTTATGATAAAGTACTAAATTTGAGATTATTTGTTTATAAAAAAATTACCTGGTTGTACTAGATTAGATTAGCGGTCAAAGTCAATGGATGATTCTATTTCTATTAGTTGCAGTGTTGCATAGGGACAATATGACTCAAGTGGGCTAAAAAATCATGTATTCCATTCATCAACCCATTCCTTTGACTCACACCCATCCCAATCTTCATCTGTACATGATCAACAAAAGCACAGCATATGTCGTGTGTGGATACTCCGTGAACATGAATTAGAGATTCTAAAAGAGTGTAGCTCACTCGATCCTGTCAGTCTATACCAATCCTCTGTTGGAAATATAGATGCAGTAACTGAGAGGGGGGGGGGGGGTGAATCAGTTAACCACAAAAATATTACCACTGATCCCTTAAATATCTTAACAAATTATTTACTGTGCCACTCGGTAAATATACAGAGAAATGCTGAAAACTTGATCCTTGAAGTGTGTAATAATTAAACTGTTCTTAAGCATTCATCACTGATTAACTTACATGAATAAAGAAAATAACATGAACACAAGAGACACCAGATTTACCATGGAAACCCAATATGGGAAAAACCACCAATGTAACTAGTTACTATTTTTCACTCTTCTGAAGTGATGCCCGGTTAGAAGCCAACCCGGTAAAAGGTTACAAAACACATTGTTAGGTGTGACCTTGTTAGAGGATTTAATCACCCTGCTAGGAGTGGCCTTGTAAGAGGTCTTGAAACAATTCAATAGAACTGTTACCTTCTTAGAGGATTTACAAAATGGTTGTTAAACCAACTCAGTTAAGAGATTTTGATATCACTGCTACAATTGCTAGAGAGTAACAATGAAATGGCCTGCAACTGAATTGCTGAATATAGATCTCTGTTCTGTTTCACTAGATCCTTACTGATCAATTAAATCTTTGCTGCTCCTCAAGAATATCTGACCATCCTTCAAAATTCGCACACACCTTTCTTCAAAATGATTTCTGCATGCTGTATATCTTTTATTCACCACTTGACCTTCTATATATATATGCCATTTCATAATCATTTAGATTGTCAAGTCGGCACTAATAATTATTATAACAGTCGGCTGGGATAAACAAACTGTAATAACAAAATTCTTTGAAAGGGCCGACCTTGCTTGGTAAACATTAATCCTAAAAAGATTTCCTTCGGTGACCGAGAGAACTCAGTAACCACAGCGAATTCTGCAACATCCTTTGGAGACCGAGAGAGCTCGGTAACCACTAATTTTCCTTCGATAACCGAGGTGTTAACCGAGGAGGCTCGGTTAACACTGTTACCCTGTCATGTTTCCTTTAGACACCCGAGAGAACTCGGTAGACACTAAAAACTGCCTAGCTGACCGACTGAGCTCGGTAGATACTGAGAGCGATAATTGATATGACATTTGTGTGACATCAAAGACAACACATAGCTAATCCAACAATGTCCTTCAGACAATTGTATCCAACATCCTCATATGGTGTAATGTTAGTTTCATCCATCAACCAAAAAAATCTATGAACCGTAGACTCACCTTCATTAGCTAGACCCATTGCAACATTATACAACTAGATGATACATCTTGCATCTGGAAATGTTGCTTTTTCTTTGTAATTAAATTATTCACGTGCTCAGGCTCTTTTAATACATGCACCTGGACCATCGTGCTCTCCCTTTCCATGACTGGTCTCTATGAAATTCTACATATACTGAATACCGGTGATCTTATGCATCCTTCTCAACCAATAAAATATTCAAAAATTATTAAATTGTGATGCACAATTGTCTGACCATATGATGTGCTAACGATATGATATGCTCCTATTAGCCAATTCACCATGAAATAGTTGAAAGAAACTGTGTACAAACTCTATAATGAGAGCTATCATCATTGATGTAAAACGTTTACTCCCTCAATATCTTCTTGTTCTCCTATGTACTGTCAAGTGAATGTATGAATGCTATATAAACAAATATAGCAACCTGTTGAGAGCTGTAATACTTTTCTTGCACCTCATTATGTGGTTGTAGTGTGTAGTTTTCTGTGAAGTCCACAATTGAAATAATGGTATCAAGTCAAAATGTGTCCTTGCACAACTTGAATTGCATATCCAACCATCAAGATCTATGTGTATGCCTTGGATACTCATACACAATGTTTTCATGAAAAATATCCATGAAATGATACACTAGAATCTTTTCAATTACTAAATCACATCTTTTAGCCTCTTTTCCATCTTTTAGATCACATTCAATGGTCTTATATGTTCTGAATTCGACTATTTCATTTCCAATTGCATGTGTGCTCTCCGTATGTTTACAAATTGGAAAATTTTGCAAACCATCGTGATCTATGCATGTACCATTCAAGAACAAGATCTTGTGAAATTGTTGACCATCCACTCTTTCACATAAAACGGTAGATATTAATTCCCTTAAAGATCTAGGTGGATCATTTATGTTACAATCGTGTAAAATGTTATTAGAATGCAAATCTACACATATATGCCTATAAACATCAAAATGGTTAGAAAATTAATTATGTACCCTATAACAACAAGTTGTGCATGTGTGATTCATCTTCACATAAAAAGGTTTATCCATTTCAAAATATCTTTGACTAATTTTTATTTGAGGATACATATGTATAAATTTTGAAAAGAATTGTGTCTAAGTTGAATCCAAAAAATCTTTTGGATGTGGGACATGGATTCAACTACCAATCCTCCTTCTTACAACATCTCTTTGATTAGGAGATACTTGTGTGTTATTATTTGGAAGTTCTTCAATCAAGGATTTCAAAGCTTCAACAATTGCTTTACCTTTTCACCGTAGTCTATTGGAAAATGTCCATAACTCATTGCTATTTGGATCTTCCACTCTTTGATGCCTACCCACTGCTCTCATTACAAAATTTCTACTTATTTTTAATACTTTTCTTTTCTTTCTAATGAGTATATATTTCTTCATTTGAGTGCTTATTATTATTGATGTAAGTACACATCAAGTGACATTACTATATTTCATGTGTGATGTAGAACCCACACTCACATATGCAGTTATTAGATTCTTTACAATAGATTTTTTGCTTGACACATCCATCATTCTTAGCCCAATAATCTTCATGATGGGCCTAAATTTCAGATTTATCATCATTTCAACAAATAGTTGACATCTTCCTGTCATGTTTAAATTCACAAAAAATGATCTCCAAATACGATTAGCATTTCTTTGTAAAGTACGCTTGGGAATCTTGTCAGACATTGCTTTCAAAATGTAAGTATAAATATCAATCAAATATTTTGGATTTCTATAAATAATTCTAGGAGCATCAACAATATTATGTGTGAATTACATACCTTCAACCGAAGATGATGTTCCTTGAAATTGATATGTAAAAGATTGATCCTCCAATTTGAGATGTTAATGGTGTGCCTCCAACGTGACATGATGTTGTGCCTACACCTTTGGATGTAGATAATGGTGTGCCTTCAACATGATATACTTTTGTGCCTACACCTTAGGATGTAGACAATAGTGTTCCTTCAATATGATACAATGATGTGCCTTCAACATGATACAATGGTGTGCTTCCAACATTGGATTATGGTGTCTCTTCAACTTGGGAACTCATAGATGATATGTCTGCATCTTTGTAATTCAATTGTTTTTTTGCACGTAAGTTTCTCATTAGTTGTCTTTTTGTTTCCAATTCCAATTCTCTCTTACTTTCAATTGTTGTTTCATGTTCCTCATCCAAAGGAAAATCTTCTTCTAAGGTATGGAATTTTTTTTGTTCACGAAGTTGTCTCACTCTTTCCCCTTTCTTCTCTTTGTCTCTTTCATGCTCTTTCGGTGTTAAAGTCTTTTCTCATTTCCTCGGCATAATGATGATTTCTACATATGAATTCATTATAATCTTCAAATTATAATATCAATCTATTAAATTAAGTAAAGTTATAATATTAATATATTACAATAAGTCAAATTATAATATAAATCTATTACAATATGTAAAATTATAATATAAATCTTTTACAATATGTCAAATTATGCCTTAAACAAGTCCATATCATATCAATTATAAACAAAAAGACTCTTTATTCATATTTCACATTTAAAAAATTAAAAAATTACCTCAATCGATCAATTTTGGTGAAGAATGATTGACTTTCACACTTCAATGTTGATTTTTAAACAAAAAGGTGGTGGAAATTGATAGAATATGCTTCTTTGTGACCTTCAAAAACATGAAAAATGAATATTTATCTGAAAAAAACAAAAAATAGATAGTATACAGAAAATGCAGTCCTCTTTCATGAGTTTATTAACTAAAATATTATTTTTTGTATTCTTGCATAGCGCATACACCCTATGTAAGAAACACAAAATGATAAAGGCAAAGACGGGGTGACAAGGGGGGAGAGATAGAAAGGGTATTAATGGAAGAGATAGAAGGAGAGAAGTGGAGAGATAGATGATGGCATCATGAGAGAGAGAGTGAGAGTGAGAAGGTGGCAATGGGGGATAGCAGGTACGAAGGGGAAATATAGAGAGAGAGGGTACAAAGGTGGGAGAGAGAGAGAGAGGGGGTGAGAAGGTGAGAATGAATTTATGTGAGAGAGAGTGAGAGAGAGGATGAGATGTATTCATAGGGGTCGTAAGGGGTCTTAAGTGGTTTTCAGACACATTAATGTGTCCTATGACACCTTATGACCCCTTATGACTCCTTACAACCCCTAATATGTATACTTAGAGGCCCTAATGGGTAGTAAGGGCTCTTAAGGGGTCCTATGACACATTATGAGGTCCTAAAGAGTTGTAAGGGGTATTAGGGAGTCCTATGACACCTTATGACCCCTTAAAACCCTTAAGATGTATCTTTAGGGGACCTCAAGGGTTGTAAGGGTTCCTAAGGGGTCCAAGGACACCTTATGAATCCTTATGACCCCTTAGGTCCCCTAAGATGTATTCTTAGGGGTCATAATAGGATGTAAGGTATCTTAAGGGGTCTTAGGACACCTTATGACTCCTTACAACCCCTTATGACCCCTTATGACTTCTTACAACCCCTTATGACCCCTAAGTTGTATTATTAGGGGTCCTAAAGGGTCGTAAGGGGTATTAAGGGGTCCTATAACACCTTATGGCCCCTAAGATGAAATCTTACAAGTCCTAAAGGGTTGTAAGGGTTCCTATGGGGTCCTAGGACACTTTATGACTCTTTATAACACCTTAGGGACCCTAAGATATATTCTTAGGGGTCCTAATGGGTCGTAAGGGATCTTAAGGGGTCCTAGGACACCTTATGACTCCTTACGAATCCTAAGTTATATTCTTATGGGTCCTAAATGGTTGTAAGGGGTATTTAGGGGTCCTATGACACCTTATGATCCCTTATGAAATTTTAGGACCACTAAGATGTATTATTAGGGGTCCTAAAGGGTCGTAATGATTCCTAAGGGGTCCTAGGATACCTTATGAGTCCTTATGACCCCTTAGGGACACCAAGAGGTAGTCTTAGGGGTCCTAATGGGTCGTAAGGGCTCTTAATGAGTACTAGGACACCTTATGACCCCTTACAACCCATTATGACCCCTAATTTATATTCTTAGGGGTCCTAAAGGGTTTTAATAAATATTAAGAGGCCTTTTGACACCTTATGACCCTTTATGATCCATTAGGACCCCTAAGATGTATTCTTAAATGTCCTAAAGGGTTGTATAAGTTCCTAAGGGGTCCTAGGACACCTTATAGCTCCTTATGACCCATTATGGCCCCAAAGATGTATTCTTAGGGGTCCTAATGGATTTTAAGGGCTTTTAAGGGGTCCTAAGACACATTATGACCCCTTCAAACCCCTATGTTTTATTCTTAGGGATCCTAAAGGGTCGTAAAGGGTATTAAGGGGTCCTATGACACCTTATCACCCATTAGGACCCCTAATATATTTTCTTAGGGGTCCTCAAGGGTCGTAAGGGTTCCTAAGGGGTTCCAAGACACCTTATGACTCCTTAGGACCCCTATGATGTATTCTTAGGAGTCCTAATGGGTCGTAAGGAATCATAAAGGGGTCCTAGGACACCTTATGACCCCTTACAAACTCTAATTTGTATTCTTAGGGGTCCTAAAAAGTTGTAAGGAGTATTAAGGGGTTCTATAACACCTTATGACCCCTTATAACCCCTTAGCACTACTAAGATGTATTCTTATGGGTCCTCAAGGGTCGTAAGGGTTCCTAAGGGATCCTAGGACACATTATGACTCATTATGACCATTTATGGCCCCTAAGATGGATTCTTAGGGGTCCTAATGGGTCGTAAGGGCTCTTAAGGGGTCCCAAGACACCTTATGACTCCTTAGGGTTCCTTAGGACCCTTAATTTGTATTCTTAGGGGTTATGAAGGGTTGTAAGGGGTATGAAGGGGTATTATGATACCTTATGATCTAGAATATGTTTTCCTATGGATACTCAAGGGTCGTAAGGGTTCCTAAAGGGTCCTAGGAAACCTTATGACTCCTTACAACTCCTTAGGGCCCCTAAGATGTATTATTAGGGGTCCTAATGAGTCGTAAGAGCTCTTAAAGGGTCCTAGGACACCTTATGACCCCTTACGACCTGTAAGTTGTATTCTTAGGGGTCCTAAAGGGTCATACAAGGTATTAAGGGGTCCTATGACACCTTATGACCCATTAGGACCCCTAAATTGTATTCTTAGTGGTCTTAGAGAGTCCTAAGGGTCCTTAATATCATAATTATAGGAAATCTTGAGATAAGGGTCCTAAGGTGTCCTAATGGGTCCTAATGTATCCTAATGGGTCGTTGTGGATCCTAAGGGATTATAGGAACACCTATGACCCATTATGACCCCTTATGACACATTAGGACCCATCATGACACATTATAACCCATTGTGACCCCTTAGAACATATTAACCACCATAGGACACACTAATGGTTTCTAAGTGGTCCTAATGTATCATAAGGGGTCATAATGGATTGTATACGGTCCTAAGACCCCTTAGGACCCATTAAGTAAATGCATGATCTATATTAATCCATGGTGCAAGGAGTATTCTTGATGAACATGGGATTATAGCTACATTGTTTCAATATAATAATGTGTGGTAAGGGGTCCTAATGGGTCGTAATGGGTCCTAAGGGGTCCTAGGACCACCTACAATCCATTATGACACATTAGGACCCATCAAAACATATTACAACCCATTAGGACCCCTTGGAACACATTAACCATTGTCCTATGACCCCTTAAGACCCATTAAGAGCCCTTATGATGCATTAGGACCCATTAAGACACATTAGAAAAATTTTGATTAAAAAATGTTTAGTTGAGGAGAATGTATTACAACGATCAAGAAGATAATTGGCTATGGAGAATCTAGTTATGAATTCTATTTATAATGAAACTATTAATGAATTGCATGATATATCACTCCATGGTGCAAGGTATATTCTTGATAAAAATGAGATTGTACCTACATCTTTTCAATATACTAATGTGTGGTAAGGGGTCCTAATGGGACCTAAGTGGTCCTAGGACCACCTACGACCAATTAGGAAACAATAGATGCACTAGGAATGGACTATATGGAAATAAATCTTCTATATTCTATGAGTTCCCAAGGACTTTGAATTATGTAAGGATCATACAATGCATTCAAGCGTAACTTGACACAATAATATCATTATCAAAGGTGTAACTTGAACTCTTACAATTTTTTTTTACAAACTCTCTCTCTCTCTCTCTCCCCCCCCCATCAAGCTTTTTCCTATTGTAACATAGCGCATACACGCTATGTAAACCATAAATTTGAGTAGTATGTACACACTATTGTGCGTACGTGGTTTTAAATGCATTAGAATCCAACAACCCTAAGGTTTGGATTTGCCTTGGAGATCCAACCCAAAGACTTGGAGGAATTAAATAGGTCTAAGATGCATTTTCCAGCAAACATATTAAAAATTCACATAATTTTTTGTGTGCTCCTCGTCAGGTTTACTCGTGGCTCAATAACGATAAATTAATTGACATGATATTGTAGATCTATTTGTTAGCTATCTAGCTATATAATTTATTTTGAATTCTGATAATGTTAAGCTTTTCATCTCTAATTTATTTTGTATGTATGCCTATTTTTTGTAACAAGTTACTTTTTTAGAAACTAGACTCCATTCTACACACTTTAAAAAATTTTTTTTGACTTTCAATTAGTTTTCAATGATTTCTAGGGGCAACACACATAAATTTCATGTTTTCAAGATATGTGCACTTCAAAAATTTGTAAAAATTCATACATTCATAAAAAAATAGCAGAAAAATCTAGGATAAACTATGTGGGGTTAGCTAGCTTCTCACAGGAGTGATTAAAAGAATTAAAAAAAAAAGTTAACATTTTAGGGGGAGCACACCAGATGCTATGTTATGTTTTTTCACAAAAAACATGACCACTTTTTTTGCTCTCCCTTTTTGAGGGTCTTAATATCCACCATTTTCAAAATAAATTAGTAGTTTAGAAACTAGATTCAGAGTACTACAACTCTTGTTCTTGTCACATCTTGAAATTTTGAGTCTATCTTCCATTTCTTGTCGAGGTTCAGAGTTTTCTGATTTTAGAAAAAAAAAAAGTGGCATCTTATACCCCCTTTTTGGTCCCCCATCTTTGTGCACTTACCCAAAAATAAAATCAGAAATAATCAAAGACATCAAACTAACATCCATCTTGCTTCATGCATAAGTGATTCTTGTCACATTTGATGTGTATAGTCTAACAAATTGATAATCATCGAGAAGCCCAATTTTAGGAAGGATTTATTCTGCATACGATAACTGATAAAACATGACAGTGTCTGGTGAAGACACAAGATGGAAGATTAATGATCACATACTACAAGCTAGCTAGGTTGTTGGTTTATTATGATTTTTGTAAGCACATCATTGCAATGGTGTTTATTGCATATATTTGGATATTTCAAATTTATATTTTTTTATATTATTTGATTTTTTAAAGATTTTTGGTAAATCTTTTTAGGGACTTTTATGATTTTTATGATTTCTTCAAGACATTTAAGAAGATAGTTCCTCTGACCATGAGATCCATTGTTAATATTGCAAGATTCCCCAGTGAGGGATAAGATTAACTTAGTGTGCAGAAGCAATGCATGCAGGGGATGCAAAACAATCCACAAGCTATGATGGGGTGGGAAGATTATTATGGTGCAAAGGGGAAGGACATGGATGAGAATGATCAAGTAGAGTACTAAAGGAGAGAGAGGAGAAAAGTCCCTACACATGGTGATGACTACTTGATTTTTACCATGGTACTTGCCCAAGGCACCCGTTTGCTAGGTTTTCACCAGCAGACGAATTTATTTTTCTTTACTTTTTCTACTTTTTTTTTGTATTTTTTACTTTTTTTTCGTATTTTTTCAATACTTTTTCTAATTTTTTAATATTTTTGACTTTTTCTAATTTTTATGGTTTTTTAAAGGACCTTTTCTATTTTTTATGATTTTTTTAGGATTGTTTATGATTTTTGTGATTTTTAGGACATTTTAAGATTTTAATAATTTTTTACGACATTTTAAGATTTTTATGATATTTTAGGACATTTTATGATTTTTATAATTTTTTTGGGACATTTTACATTTTTTATTTATTTTTAGAGGCTATTTTATGATCATTGATTCTTAAGCAAGATTTATTTGTTTTCCCCTGATGTCTAACAAGGCCTAGAAAATTATGAGTAGATAAATAAAATGATGAGGTAGAAAAGCATGAGTGAATGATGGAGGAAGTGTATGTTATCTTTAAGGACTTTCTTGTCATAACATATTTTCCAAGTTAGGGGATTGGATGTGGAAATGTAGGCTAATGAGATGACACATTTGAATAGCATGAAGGGTAATGACATGATGCAATTTAAGGCATGTGATCCAAAGTAAGGTACATGTCAAGAGGCTTTTGAAAATACATTTTTGTACTTTATGTCATTTTTTTATCAAAACCAAGGGGTCAAATTGGATGGGGATAGGATATAGATAGGATAAGCTAGATCAAAGGTAATGATGAGTAATAGAAACAATAAGTGATTAGGGTATTAGATATAGCTTGAAGGGTGCAAACAAGGAAATAGTTAGGATGTTTGATTGTTACTAAGATCCTCAACTCTGTAAAGAACAAAGGTGGGAAGAGAGGATATGGATGCAAATAGGATAAATGAGGGATGATGGAGGATAAAGGATGTAAACAAACATGGTGGATAGGTTATCATGGATGAAAATTTCCACTGGGCATGCCATATGTAGATGAGGAAAATGAGGATCTATCTTTTCAGATCTTTCCAACATCCAACAATGGAGGCATTCTATTGAAAAATACATGCAAAACTAAATATCTAATCGAAAATATACATGCACTCAAAATAAAACCTCACTCCATTGCTCTCATATCTATCAAGATCTCATTTTTCAAATATTGATACTCTCATAAGCGCATGCATGAGAAGCTATAAAGAATGGAGATTAAAATGAATGCAAAGATGAATATGAAAATATGATCAAAGAAACTAGAATGCAAGATAAGCTAAAATGCAAAGATTACTAATTCACTATAATTGATGAAAATGATGAATGTAAGAAAGAATGGATGCAAATGACAATGGATGCCAAAAGGATGAGAGGAGGGATACTTAAATAGATGTCCTCAGGAGGGAATCTACTATTAGGGATGAAAGTGGGATAATGAGAGATTAGTGGTATAGGAAGGATAAGCAGTAAGGAGATAAGATAAGTGGTAAATGGAAAATGGTAAGTGGTAAGAGGCTTTTATTTAAATTATTTTTATTTAAATAAATAGAGAGTGAAACATTTATTTAAGTGAATTGGGGGTTAATGGTAATAGAATATATATTTTTTAATGGATTAATGAGATGAATAATATAATGAATTATAATGAATGATATGAATATTATAATGGAAGGTAGAATTATTAACTAATGAATTCACCCGATTAATTGAAAAATTAAGATTGATAAGAGGACAATTTAATGAATTTTTTTGTGTCTACAATATGAAAACTAATATGACATGTTGTCATGTGGCATATTAGTCAATATCATGTAATTTGATGATGGTTCATCTAGTCATTATGATGAATCTTAATATAATTACTTGTGCATTTATCTACTTGATCTTAAAAGAGGAGAGTTAACAATAAGATATATACTCTACCATTTGTTACATCCATAGGATGTGATGCAGTCAAGGATGGAGGATCCAATTAAGGATTGTCCAAACTTGCAGCCAAACCACAACACAGCAGAATTATACAACAATAATACTAGATCTGGAAGAGAACATAAATCTTCATTCATAAATTCATTGATTACATGCAATGTGTCAGGTTGTAAGGTGTTCCCAGTGATGGCCAAATACAAACAAGCAGTAGATTTTGAGAGATCAACAAGATTCGGTCTGATTCCATCTAGTCTAGTCATGAAACTATTAGCAACTGATGGAAACCCTAAGGCAGATCTGAACTTGTGCTCACAAGTCACCAAGCAATCTCCTTGTCTCCAAGCCTCAACCACTAGCTCTATTATCACAAACTATCAGATAACAATTTGATATGCAATATCTCACATGATCTTTTCCACAACTTCGCTTCTATCTCCCTTCCAAACTTCTATCCTAAACAACTACCCCAAACATCTCTTGAATACTAATCATCAGCCACAAGTCAGTTGGATGAAATAATTAACTCTTACAAACAAATATTAAATGCAATACAAGTCAGCTCTCAAATAGCCTTACAATAATTAAATTCAACATGTCGGCCTCCAAATCCACATAGGAGAATCCAACAAAAGATACCAACATTAAATGCACCAAGTCGGCCAAGTAAACCTTCAAGAACACTAGTCGGTAAGATTGTTTACCGAGCAATAGAGAAATAATCAAGCACTAGTGAACCGACCACACCAAGCATCACCAAGCAATGCAGTTATCACCAAGCACTAGGAAAACTGATGCCTTCAGTTACCGAGTGTTCTTCAGAGATTGAGCACCCCGGTAAACACTGTAACCGAGCAACCATACTCCAAGACTGAGCAAATACTTCACCAACTAAGATCAAAACTACTAATCTTCCTTTCAAAACAAACATATTTTTGGGTGATACAGGATTGCCAAGAATCCTAGGATTCTCCTGCATCAGACACCCCAAGTAAAGAAGATTTTCTCATAAGGAAATCATGAACATCTTAAGGGCCCGTTTGGACCACGACATATCGGCCGAAATTCTAGAATTGCATATTCTGAATTCCAAATCCATTGTTTGTGGTCGACAGTGAAGGATGGAATTGGAATTTTGACATTCCAATTTTGCCCAAAAAATGAGCATTCGATCTTCCACTCAAAAAGGTGGAATTAGAATTTGACCCTCTAATACCACTTTCGAATGCCAATTTTTGATTCCCGTCGGGTCCGCGAGCGGGCATAAATTGAACATTTCGGGTCCGCACGCGTAGTTTTTACAATTTTAAACAAGAAAATAACTGAATCGCTTCCATCAACAGCCATGGCAATCGCATTCAACGTCTAACTTGACTTGATCGAATGCCAATGTGACAAAAGAAAAAACCAAATTGAAGTTGAGATTGTGACACTTTTTCTTGATCGGACGAAAGTTTTTACGAAATTTTTTGGCTGTTAAAAATGGAGGATCTGGTGTATAGCGTCGCTCTTCTTTTTCCTTGCCCTATTCTATTTGTGGCTGTGACTGCATGATATTATGAACTGTGAGCAACGTAAACAGCGGTGGAATGAGATTCTTTTATCGGCTGACTTACGGGGTTTGAAACAGTAAACAAGCGACACTGCTTGAAATCTAATCGGCAGAACAAAAAAATTGGCGACAACGACCAGGCATATACAGACCCTATTTTGGTGAACCAAACAGATCATTCCATATTTCAGAAATCAATTTGAGAATTTGATCTTCCAGAATTTCATTTTGAGAATTTGATCTTCCAAAATTGACTATATCTAGCATTTGGTATTCCGGCGTCCAAATAGGCCCTAAGGGAATCAGAACAAGTATGCCATATCTATTCTTGACCCATATCTCCTCTTGTCCTTCATTCCAAGTTATCTTCACTTCATCCATTATCCCTTGCAACAAGTTTTCCTACTTCCCACATCTCTTATCTTTCTTGTCTGCAACTGATAACAACCGGCTCTAACCATCCCTTCCATTGCCGATCACATTATTACCTCGGTGAATTCTATCCTCTCTGGACTCCTCAATCAAATCGGCATCATCTGCATCTCTCTATGTGATCAATGTCATTATTTGTTGTACTATTTTTGTAAGAAAGACCATCTGCCTCTTAATATCAACAAACTCTTCAGATATATCATTTTCCTTCTCTTTCAAACTAGACTTTGTAGGAATAGGTTCATCAACCCTGTGCTCTTGAGGTTTGTCCCGGTCACACAGACAACACCTAACAACTCCACATTCCTTAGTCCCTGTCTCCTGTAAAGGTAACAACTTATGCTTAGATCCTTCATGCATAACCACATAGGTGTTTGCATGACCATCAAACAAAACATTTCTACCAAATTGCCAAGGCCTCCCGAGCAACAGATGACAAGCATCCATAGGCAATACATCACACAATATTTCATCATGATAAGATCCAATCTAAAAATTAACCAAGCATTGTTCTTCAATCCTAACCTTAGACACATCTTGTATCCAACTAATCTGATAAGGACTAGGATGTTTCTTTCTTTCCAAATTCAACTTACTAACTATCTCTTCTGAAACAAAGTTCTCAGAACTGCCACCATCAACTATAACATTACATACCTTATTCTTGCACTTACATCTGATTCTGAACAAATTTCTTCTTTGCACTGGTTCCTGGATACATATAGCCAACCTCCTAGTGATAAGAAATTCACCTTTTTCTGCAACATTCTCAATGTCTTCTTCGGTAGTTAGTGCAACTCTTTTCTTAGGACATTGAAAACTTCTATGACCCTCTTCACCACATTGATAACAAGTACCAGTGAAGTCATTTTTCCACCTTCCTCTCTATCCATTATTGAAATTCTTAGTGACTTGACCACTGCCAAATCCTACATCAGTCTTCTTAGGATTCTCTACCACATTACTTTCAACAACTGTTTCACCAGTCTTACTACCTTTATTCCTATTGTTTTGTCTTCCTTCAAACTTCTTATTTAGCTTCTCTTCAATCTTTAATGTCATCTGATAAGCATCTCCTATTGTTGTCATCCGAACAGTAAGTAACTCTTCTTGAATACTAGGTCTCAAACCATAAACATACCTAGCAACCTTCTCTTTATCAGCTTTAGAATGACCAGTCCTAATCAGGATTCTGTAAAACTCCTCAGTATACTCCTACACTGATTTTTTGGTCTGCTTCAAGGCTTGCATCTTCTTAAACATGTCTAACTCATAATCCACCAGAATGAATTGCTTCTTTAACTTGTCAACCATTCGGTTCAATCTAGTGATCTTTTCCTTTCCTCTCCTACTTCTTTCCAACTGAACTTCCCTCCACCAAATATTTGCATGACCCTTCAGTTTAGTCTTTGCAAATCTAACTCTATTAGGATCTTCTATTTCTTCATACTCAAAGTATTCATCTATCTCATTAATCCAATCAATCAGCTCTTCTGGCCTAAGGCTTCCAGCAAATGCAGAAACTTCAATCTTAGGTCTTTTTCCAATTTTAGACATAGCCTTCAGGATTCTATTTTCTTCTGGATCCCTAGCTTCTTCTACGACTTCTTCAAAATGATATTCTTCCTCAGATTCATTATCACTATCTTCTTTCGATGTAGTCTTCTTTCTCAATTCCTCTTATAGATCTTGCACTTGTTTTTGTAGAGCCATGAAATCATCAAGACTGAATTCTCCAGTAGGTTCTTCCTCAGAGATCTCACGAGCTCTCCTCAGAGGCATCTTCAATCCAAGGTCCTAGTGCAAACTGCTTCTCCTTCGCTGATCTGTCCACACATTCAAGATCGATTCGCTCTGATACCACTTGATGCAGCCAAGGATGGAGGATCCAATTAAGGACTATCCAAACTTGCAGCCAAACCACAACATAGTAGAATTATACAATAATAACACTCAATCTGGAAGAGAACAAAAATATTCATTCATAAATTCACTGATTAAATGCAATGTGTCGGGCTGGAAGGCCTTCCTGGTTATGGCCAAATACAAACAAGCAGTAGATTCTGAGAGATCAACAAGATCCTATCTGATTCCAACTAGTCCAGTCCTAAAACTATCAGCAACTGATGGAAACCCTAAGGTAGATCTGAACTTGTGCTCACAAGCCACCAAGCAATCTCCTTGTCTCCAAGCCTCAACCACTAGCTCTATTATCACAAACTATCAGATAACAATAGAGATCTATAAGATCTCACTGGATCTTTTCCACAACTTCGCTTCTATCTCCCTTCCAGACTTCTGTCCTAAACAACTACCCCAAACATCTCTTAAATACTACTCATCAGCCACAAGTTAGCTGGATGAAACAATTAACTCTTACAAACAAATATTAAATGCAATACAAGTCAGCTCTCAAATAGCCTTACAATAATTAAACTCAACATGTCGGCTTCCAGATCCACATAGGAGAATCCAACAAAATATACCAACATTAAATGCACTAAGTCGGCCAAGTAAACCTTCAAGAACACCAGTCGGTAAGATCGTTTACCGAGAAATAGAGAAATAACTGAGCACCAGTGAACCAACCATGCCAAGCATCATCGAGCAACATAGTTATTGTCGAGCACCAGGAAAACTGATGCCTTCAATTATCAAGTGTTCTTCAAAGACCGAGCACCCCGGTAAACACTATAACCGAGCAACCATACTTCAAGACCGAGCAAATACTTCACCAACTAAGATCAAAACTACTAATATTCCTTTCAAAACAAACATATTTTTGGGTGATACAAGATTGCCAAGAATCCTAGGATGCTCCTGCATCAAGATGCAAGAAATTGAAGTAGACAAGAAAATAATGCATGAAATATAATTGTAGTCTAAACATGTAAGAATGAAACTCATGTAAAGTAGTAACTATAAGGCATGTAAATTATATGGGCTTGAGATGATTCACTCAAGGTATAAAGTTTCACCCAACAAGGGCATTAAGATGGTGATTTGGGGTAAAAAATTCCAATTTATTTACATAAAGTATTAGGATGGACACATTATCTCAACATGGAATTCAATAGCACCATCCCACAATGGTGAAGGTAAGGCAAAAAATCCCTAGATGTGACATAAGTCTAGGAATGTGATCTCAAGGTAATGATGGGGAAAGTTGTGTTGTCCCTAGTGTAAACTTGATGGAAAAAAGAGTGGGGACTGTAAGATTACCACATTTAAAAGAGTAGCATAATGTAGACATAATTTATTTGCAAGAAAGTGTGATGCCCCCAATGTAATGATGTGACAATAAAAACTCCAATAGTGTGGGGAAGACATTATTCCTCTATTTCGGAGGTGATTTTGTGAGTGTATATGGTGATATAGGATCACAATAAATATACTAGACATAATTTATTTGTAGGAAAGTGTGATGCTCCCATTGTTATGATGTGACAATAAAAGCTCCAATAGTATGGGGAAGACATAATTCCTCTACTGCGAAGGTGATTCTGTGAGTGTATATGGTGATATAGGATCACAATAAGTATATAAGCTTGCATGTGTTCTATGTATAGCTAATCTCATAGGTGTAGGTACGGTGATATATAGACAAACATGATCAAAATCTCAATGAAAGATCACATTTTTCTCATAGATTCATATTTCTTCTTATTTGATGACTTTCTCTATTGCATTTCTTTGTTCTTTATGTTCCTTCATGCTAGGTGTAAATAAATATTCCATGAATATTACATTAGATGCTTCTTTTCTTACCCAAACTTTTAACTTCTTATATGGTTGTGGAGAAGTGATAGACATGTAACTCACCACAACTTCTTGATTTTGCTTTCAAGTAGTACTTTTTATGTAAAATTATTGTATTTGTTTTTATTTTTCTTTGTGTTTTTATTTCAAGTAATTTCTTCGTAACTTCATTTTTTTCACTTGGAAAATGACTCTTAACCTAAAGCTCTTCTATTTTTTGAGGATAAGATTTTCATTTCAACTACTATTGAACTCTTTCAAGCTCATCCAAGTTTATCTTGTACAGATCATGTACGATAATTATACTCTCATAAGGTACATTGTCTAACTTTTCTTAATAAATATGTTCATTATGAAGTGGATAGTATCATAAATTAGTTTATTATGGACCCTTTAAATTTTTACGATATTTCCTTGTGTTCAAATTTAACGAATTAGCATACATGTATGATGGAAAAGATAGCCTTACATTTTAGCAAATTATGATATAATGTTACTTAAAATTTGTACTTTAGCTCCAACTCTTAGTTTTAAAATGGTATCCTAATGTATTGATCAACATTCCATTAGTCATATTCAATGAAATATCAAAATGTGCATGTATTGTTGGTATTTAATATGGATAGTGAATAAAAATGCTTTAGTGCAAATATTATATTAGCAAGTTGGATCAACTAGAAATGAAGACTAGGTGAGATACGTTTCAAACTACCAAGTAATAGACCATAATATTTATTTTGTATAATATTCTCATCAAAATATGTACTCAATTGAGACATAAGAGGAGAATAAGATGACACATTATTTTTAACAGGTTTCACAAAAACATTCTTAACATCATTATATCATGTGTATTTTTATGTACCTCAATATTATATATATATATGATATGAACAAGGATTCACATAAATTTTCAATCAACTTTTTACAAGTGCATAGAAGAATTTCCATTGAATCATCTATACCTTTATGTTGGATAATAATATAATTATCAATAAGGCCTTGAGCCTTGTGTTCAAGATACATGCATGATTAACCTGAATTTCCTTTAAATTGAAGGACTTTGTGAAGTGCTTGTCTATTTTATGTCGTGGCAAGTGGTTTGTTCAAATCTAATAGATGAATAAATGAGAGAGTAGTCAAGTTAGCACTAAATAATATTTAAAGAACATCATCTATCGATTTTTAAAGATAAGTGAACATCCTCTAAGCATTTCCTTTGAATAAAGGAAAGGTATGAAAAAATTACTAACTTGACATGAATGTTCCCTCCATGTTGTTACCATTACAAAGTTGTTTGACTTTTTATACTTCAAAAAGTATGTTGATCAATTTTGATGTGATGATCCATACTGAAAAAAAAAATCATACCAATAATTTATCCTCAAGGGTTTTTACATGTGCACACACATCCATGAAAGATGTTAAGTTGTTTAAACACACATTGTACAAAATTAGTTTAATATTATTCCTTTAATAAAGATGTTTTAGAATTCAAAACCACGTAAGGGAATAATCACCTTCGAGAACAAAAATTGAAATGTTATACCATAATTATTATTGGGTTGGATCCTTAGAAGACTCAAATAAGTGAAAAAAATAACTATAATCCCCATATTCACCTTAAATTGCTTTAGGAACAACTTAGTTGTTAAACATCAACTATGTGAATAAACCCTTGAGGAATTGAAAATAACCACTTGATAGAGTTTAGTATTTTGGTATCGGTAGAGACAACTTAAATAATACCTAATCATTGTATACATAAAGTATATATGTATCGTTTAAAGGATCTCAAATGTTTTTTTGTTCACCTTTACCATTACATATTGAAAATTGTGGTATCATAAAGTCAATATGCAAAGGGTATGTAAAAAATTATATGATGTGGTATATGTCCAACATCCTTGAATTCCTCTCTATCTTTCTCATTTGGTTTAGTAGTCACCCTCTTTATTTTCTCAAGATCTATCATGTGAATTAATATGCTAAGGTGGAGGATAATAAAGTAACTAATGAAGGTTGGGGGCACTATAGCATGTGAAAGAATACATGTAAGAGGTAAGATGGACAAAGTGATATGTTAGAAATAAATTAAGAGGTAATATTCTGAATGGTGTTGAAGGGTAAGGATTGAGAGGTAGAATGATAGATAAATATAACATGCAACAGAGTGGTTGAAAATGAATTAAAGGATTCTAGGTTCTTTGATCTACCCAAAGAATGTGGTTTGAGTGACAATGGGGCTGAGATAAGTGAATAAATCATGGTACATACCAAGGATGTGTTGTGGTTTCACAGAGGATGACGTTACACACTACAAAATTTAAACAACCAAAACATTCTCAAATGGTGGGATATGCCTCTGGTGTGGGCTTCCTCTTGGAGATAATAACCATTTTAATCTATACAATGGTTAATAATTTTTGTATTATTTTAAAATCAAATGTATCAAGCAACAAAAATGTCAAGGAACAAATTCTCCCCGAGTGGGAAAAATTGGGCATGAAACCTAACATAGAAGATAGAATGATCTCCTATCAAGTTGATTTTAATTAGTATCATATTAATTTATTATATAATTAACTATGAAGTATTTTGATTCTACAATCTTAAACTTTATTTATGACAATATATATTTTAAATTTTGTTAAGTGGGGAAGGGCCCCAACCCATTACAATTCCAAATTAAAAAAACATCAAAAGGCTTGGAGATCAAACCGACCAAGCATTACAGATCTAACAAGTCTGTAAGCAATACATATAGAAAATATTTAACATATAGTCTAGAGATAGAAAAATGAGAACAATAAAAAAACAGAGAACAAAGTAGCACTAAATACAAGGGGACACTAAGAAATGTAGTCCCAATGTTCCAACATTCAATCCAATTCATTGTCTTAGGGAGAAGGAGCGATATTTTCTCCCTTGGCCTTTCCTTCACTTCTAATCATTGGATCCTTTTTCTTCTTTTTTCTTTCAATCTTCCTATCAACTATCACCACTCCAATGACAAACCTCTACATCGGGTTCTTATTAATATTTATTGTGTTCTCAATTCCTTTTTCCAATCACACAATCCACTCCCTATTCTTCTCACAACTGATAAAATCTTGTGAAGTCTCCAGGTTTTCTACAAGGGATTCAAGATCTTCAACCTCTTCTACCAACATCGCCTGGTTTTGAAAATAGTTTCCTTTAGTAGTGACTCCCCTATTAGTCATTTCTTCATCCTCCACTTCACCATAGCCCTTGGAGATTTTGATCCCCTCTAGAAAGCATCCTCAGAACAAATCTCAATGAGTGAAGAGTGTGGGATAGAATCTTCAAATATCGAATTTAGGGGTGCCTCAAGGGTTTCCTCACTATCTTCCATAGCTTCTTGATTGAAAGTAGAATCCTCATAGTGTTCTTTATCTTCTTCCTCATGAGGTTTTTTTTATCAATAGTAGCAACAATTTTGGCCACTATCTTGAGCTTAGTAAATTTCTAATGGACCTTTTGTCTCCAAAGGATGTGGTTATGTCATCCTTGGAACACTCATAATTTGAAATGCCTATAACAAGGGAAGGTTGAGGGGAGACAACCAAGATGTTCTCGAGTAATTTTTTGATATATTTTTTTTCCTTTGCTTGGCATAGGTTTTCGGCCAATATCAACAATAAGTGGCAGGATGTCACATATAAGGGTTAGCTTCTATTCTATAGGGAAGAAATGAATGACATTTCTTAGGAAAATGGCTATGAAATAAAATGGGGTCTTATCTTTGAAAGCAATTTTACATTTTGAGTCACCAATCAGAGGAGAGTTGTAGTCATTATTATTTGGGACCTATTATAGGGTGAAGTGTGATATAGGGTCGGGATAGATTCCAAGCAATAATTATGAATAGTATATATTAGACATTGATGCAAGGGTGGATAGACACAACACTTTAACATATTTCTACATAAAAGAAAATATAAAAAAGGAAAACTGACTAATTTATGGTGCCTCAAATGCTTGAGTAAAGGAAAGTGAAACCCATGAACTGCAGTAAACCACCCTTCGAGGGTGAAGTATTCAATCAAATGGTAGCTAATGATTCCCCAAAGAGGAGGTGGGTCATCTTTGTTGAAACCATTCTGATGTCGCTTTGGATTTTCTCCTCATTCTAGAAATATGGAAATGTATTCCTTGTATGTCCAATTTTGACTAAGGTGCAAAAAAAATTTCACCCTCACAACTTAACCTCATCACTTATGCTATTATTTCTTCAGACACATACATATTAACACTACCTTCTTGACCATGACATTTCTCCACCTATTCATGAATCAAGATGAAATCTCTTCATCCTTCCCTATCATTACATTTAAGAAAGTGGTAATTCCCAATTTTCAAAAATTTCCAACACCTAAGTATTCTTCTTGAACGAGACAAACTCGTGTGTTACATTCTTAGTCGTTGAACAACTATGATTATTCTTTTTTCACACTTAGATACAATACTAGCAAACGCTTGAAACCTAGAAGAGATGAGTAAAAACCACTTTTTTAGATCTTTCTAGAAATTATTTGATATTTAATTGAATAACCACCATAAAGGTTGTCTCTACCGCGTGATAAGGATGTAAGAAATCTATACTTTCATTTAGGTTACTCATTCCTTCGTTTCCATTAATGTCATCGCAATTAGGAGGGGTCATATCAATAATTTAAATTTAAGTTAATTTGATTTCATTCATGAATATTACTATCATCTTTCTCTATTTGCATTTACACTAGGGACACACCACAATAAAGAAGCAATTTAGAGTGTCATGTGGGACGTCAACTCCAACTAGGGATGAATAAAGATATTGCATAACAACATTTTGTACATTTTTTTATTATACATTCTTGTACACATGAAATTATAATTAGTTTGGGTCACTATTTTGCTTTCTATAATGGATTGTTGTTTTTCTTAAGGTGTTTATTGTTCTTTTAAAGATATTCTTAACATTTATGACATGTGTTATATCAATCTTTTGTTCTTTCCTTTTTAAGTTCACATTCATGGCGACGACTTCCTTATTAAAAGGTTTATGTCTTATAGACCTTATTATGGTACTCAAAGATTTTGATGTTTAAAAATTTAGGATATAATAAAATCCTATTTTCCAAGTGTCACTTGGAAGATAACATATTATTCCTCACTCAAATAACTTTAATTTTTTTATGTTTCTAACTTTGATTTGGGCATGTAAGTTAGTACATCTTAGGTAAGGTAATAGTGGAAATGGAATAAAGTTCAAGGATATTTAGCGTTTTTGGACTATTTGTTGCTTGCCTAAGTTGAGTTAGTTGTTGGAAAGTTTTTGTTGTAAATATTATCACTCTAACAATTATATGGTGGAATAAAATGAGGTTCTTTTTCTTCCAAATGCAATGACATAACTCTATTAAGGATTTATAATTTATTTAAGTTTTGGAGACATAAATGTTTGTTCAACAATTAGGTTTATATATGTTTTGTAGAGAGTTTAAAACTCTCTCGCTTAATTAATATAAAAAATATTAAGACAAAAGCACTTTGCTCCACTAGACAAAATGTATACTATTATTATCCAACCCTTTGTAGAATTTCTTGTTCAAAATCTTATCTTCATTGTCACATAACTTTTATTTTGTTATGAAAGTTATTAAAATCATTATGATAGATGAGGTCTCCATCACTAAAAAGCTTGGAAAAAAAATCTAAAATTTAACTTACTTTTATATAATATTATTACCCAGATATATTAATAGTCAGATTGACATATACTATATACTATTAAATTCTACTAAAAATTATATAAAAATAAACAAGATAATATCCAACTCATCTTTCATATATGATAGTAATAACAAAAGAAAATAAGTCACATCATGTTTGTGAAGATGGGGAAAACCATGACTCAAGTGACTTTGAAGGAGGAGGAAGACCATGACCCTTTTTACTTATGAACATACTTTCCTCTGAAAGGAGATCTGGCGTTTCAAACCTAGTGAACACATTTTTTTAAAGAAATCATGTGATATTATCATAGATCTAACTCATCATCCACCATGAAGCACACATGTATACAACTCTACTTGATAAAGCTAAATCCACTCCAAAGTTTGTAAAGACTACATACCACAAATCCATACAGAGAAACTCAAGCTTGGGATATTAAAAGTTAGCAAACAAGTAGATATGTACATGTATTTATATCTATCTTTCCGAGGGCTGATTCAACGATATTTTGATTTTGTCTCACCACTATAGAGCCTGCAAAAACCAACATCAAGAAAGAGATTCATAACATACTTTCACAAACAAAGCTATGAATTGAAAGTAAAGAAAGGGAATAGCACAAACCAATCATAAACCGTTGGGCTGTTGGGCTTAGCATTGTCAAACTTTTGAGATCCAATGAATCCTGTGGCCTTGTTACTCCCTGGATGAAAAACACTCCTCCACACATTGTCTTTCTCCCTAGGTGTGGCTGTGTATGAAGAATAAATAAAACCCATAAAAAATCACCTAAATAGCAATACAAATGATATTAAAAAGAATTATCAAATATTAAGACTATTTGCCCCAATATTATGAGGGATGAGTCTGGATTGTGCTCCAAATAAATTTCACAAAATAAATGCCCTTGTCTTTTCCTCTCAAGAGAAGAAGTTTCAACCTAAAGACTTTTGCTCCATATCAACTAGTTAAAAGAACAAATAAAACCCATACCAATTCATCTAAACAATAATAAAAATAATAATAGAAAGAATTATCAAATAGAAAGGATCCTATATTGTAAGGGATAAGACCAAGATCATGTACCCCACGTAATGGAAAGGATACTTCGGATCTTTACTTTCCCTATACCAAATCATCTAAACAACAATAAAATTGATAATACAAAGAAACATCAAATATCAAAGTTCTAATATCATAAAAGATGATGCCAAAATAATAATCCTTGTGATGGAAGGGTTGGATCCCCTTCCATCCTTATTTTCACTCAAAGAGAGTTTAATCAAATAATTCATACCAATTCATCTAAACAACAATAAAAATGATAATAGAAAGAACTTTCAAATGGCAACCCATAAAGGCTGAGGTGAAGATCGTGTATACCCTCTCATCTTTACTTTCCTTATACCAAATCATCTCAACAACAATAAAATTGATAACATAAAGAACTATTAGATAACAAGATTCCGATATCATAAGAGATGAATCCAAGATCATGTTCCATATGACAGAATAGATACCCTTCTGTCCTTACTTTTTCTGAAAGAAATTTGAGTTGAAATAGATATCCTTCTTTCCGTCCCAACTTTCCATCAAGAAATTTCAACCTAAAAGCTCATATTCACATATCCTTACATATTCACATATCCTTACATATGGATAACTAAAACTTCCTTGTGCCTGATATATAATCCTCCATTTTAAAACCAATAAAAAGTTATTCTACTTTAGTTAACAAGAAATCAAATAGCATACTCACAAGAGGAGGGAGATGTAGGAGTAGAAGGTACTGAGGAAGCTGAGGGAGATGATGGTACTGAGGTTGTGTCCAGTGACAGACCCTGGTAATGCTTAGCAATAGTGATACTTTTTGTGACAGGGCCTATGACCTCACCACCTTCTGAATCCCACCACAGAAAACAAATCAGATTTGTTCTACAGATGGGTACCATCAAAACCACAATCTGAACCCAAATGAAAGGATTTCATCACAATTCTAAACCCATTCAAGTGATAAATCTACTGACCTGGAGATCTGGAGTTAATGGTGGCACTTTTTCTGAACTTGCCAAGGCCTCTGTCTGGCTGAGGCCCTGCAACTACATCATCCCAGAGCTGATCTAGCAGTCCCATTACTACTAAGGAAGAATACCAGTACACAAATGATCTAGGAAGCTCTAGCAGCCCTTATAAAAGCAATTACAGCTAGGTATGGGAGGGAAAGCAAATCCCAAACGTCCATAGGATTCTTCAAGAAATTCAATATATATCAAATCTGATGGAGATGGGTTAGTGGATCAGACGCTACCTAAGCTTTCTAACGATGGGATGTTTTTGTTTTTGTATGCTGTATTCAGAGCGGGGCCCGTAAGTAGATAACGTTGGGAAGACGTCGCTTTCGATGAGCATAATTGATGCCGGCGGCCTAACCCCAGCACACAGGATGGCATTTTATGTGGGATGTAAAAATTCAGAACTTCTTGCGCAGTTTTACGTACGCGTATGGTCCAGATTCAGTCCAAGGAGTTTGGAGCACATCGAATGGATGTCGTATTGCATGTACGCTATCACGTACAGTATTTCTTACGAGTGATAAGTTCTAGAGTAGGTGGCAGGTAACTAATTTGGGATGGTAATTCAGGTGGATTGCACTTTGAATTAATTAACTAGCAATTGTGTCTTGTCGTGTAATAGGTACGTCTAAGAGGTTTGGAAGGTTTATTAGGAAAAAAATTTATGTTTTTATATACAAGTGTGTAGTTAGTGAGATCAATTGGTATAAAATTTACTAAATGATGTTGTTTGTGCAACTTATCTCTAAATGGAGAAGTGATAGTTTCAAACCAACTATGCATCCAATTACAGTGATCCAAACATGACCAAAAGAAAACATAATAATCTTTCAATGTTGGTGGAGTATTCATGGTTTTCCTTTCAAAAACATGTGAAGGCCATGGCTTCCATATATTATCCCAACCACTGTCATAAAGTTTTCCTTAAATTCCGTCACACTCTCTTACACATCTGTCCCCTCCAAGGAATATTTTATTCTTTCTTCCCTTTTCCTTTGGGGTTTGCAACAAGAGATGTCTTTATGACATTTGAAAAAACATAATCTATGTGCTCTCTCTTGAATGCATCCTTGCCCTTCTGTACCATTCGATCTTAACCATCCATTTTCATCTCCTTAAGCCTATAAATTGAGGGCCCCAATCCTTCAAATCCATCCACCTTTTACGAAAAGTTATCATGTTAGTTTGAGTCCCAAAATCTATTGTCATGCCCTTATAATGTCAAAATCATTCCAAATCCCATTGAAGCTTGAGCACATGTGAGTATACATCCAACCTCATTTAACAAATCTATTCAACAAAGGAGGCTTGTTTGGGATTTGTATAAGGGTTTGCATTCCTTTTTAGTTTTATGCTTTCTTTGGTCTAATCTTATATGTTTATTTGAATATTGTAGTTGAATGTTTCTATTTTATAGTTGCACTCCATTAGATTCACACTTTTCATAGCACATAATGCCAAGACCAATTTCTCAAGTAGTGACACTACGTCTAAATGGATTTTTGATCTAGTACACTCAGATGTGTGTAGGCTCATGTCAACAATATCCTGGAATGGATATGACTATTATGTTACCTTCATTGATGATTTCTCTAGGAAGATGTGGATGCATTTTCTGAAGAATAAATATGAGGTCTTATGTAGGTTCAAAGAGTTTAAGGCTATTATGTAGGTTCAAAGAGTTTAAGGCTATTATGGAGATCCAAATAGGGGGCAAGATCAACACACTAAGGTTAAATAATGAAGGTGAGTTTACCCCAAATTCCTTCAAAGAATTATGTTCTTAGGAAGTATTTATAAAGAGTTGGTGGTTCTGTACAACCCTCAATAGAATGGGGTTTCTGAATAGAAAAATAGTGCTATAGTTAGAGTGGCCAAGGCCATGTTCCATGATCAGGATCTGACGCAGTCATGGTCGGAGAATCCCCATAGGAGATGTCCAAACATGCAACAAACAAAATTACACAATGGAAAACCCCAACTCAACAAAGAAATAATCAAAATCAACTCTTTATTATCAATAACTGAGCATTACAAGAAACATGCGGAGTTGTAAGGCCTTCTAAGTTATGGTCAATAACATCAACAAATACAATACAAATCTCACAAGATCCAACAATCACCTAGCTAGCCCAAATCTGCAAAACTGCAGGAACTGGTAGAAACTCTAAGGCAGATCTAAACTTGTGCTTGCAAGCCACCAAACAATCTCCTTGTCTCTAAGCACTCAAACTACTAGCTCTGCTAAATTACCAATATCAGATAACATGATTTGATCTTCTTATCCCTCAGGATCTTCTTTTTTCATTCTTTTTCTTTTCCTTTTTTTAACAACTACCCATACCCATCCTTATATACTATACAGCCACAAGTAGGCTTTACAACAATAATTAATTACAAAACATCAGTCGGCTCTCAACATAGCCAAGTTACAATATTTATTTCTTCATGTCAACCTTCAAACGGTCATTAGATCCACATAAAAGAATGCAACACGCCAGATTTAGGTCCCCACATGTCCAACAGTCAATCCACAACTCGAGGAGTGCAACCCAAATTTAAATGCTCCAGTCGGCCAAGTCGATTCATCCAAACAAACGAGTCGGTAAGCAAGAGCACCGAGCGCTAGTACTAGTCGGTAACGCAACACCAAGACCAATTCGGTAACCGAGCACCAAACTCTTCCACTGAGAAACAAATACACCGCGTCACAGAGTCTGTCGGTGAAGCCAATAAGAATCCCAAATGAAAACCATCATCGAGTGACCATCAACTACCGAGCTCCATCAGTGAAGCCAAACAAGCTAACAACTAAGAACAAATACAAAGAGACCGAGAATCTCAGGTCTCCAACCAAGATACAACAAAAATCCAAAACCAAACACAAACATATTTTTGGTTGATATAGGATTGCCAACTACCCCAAGATGCTCTTGCATCAAACACCCCAGGTGTGAAAACAATGTTCTCAACAACTCAACGAACATCTTTCAGGATTCAACATATAAATCCTGAATTGGTTCTTGCTATACACGTCCTCCAAGTTCACAACACATTTTCCTCGGTTCCACTTCTATTTTATTTTCCTTTTCAAATCCTTCCTTGGTATGCTACAGGTCTATCTCCCATTAAGATCACCAATCCTTTCAGAATCCTTCAATTCACTCATCCTACCAAAACTCAGGTTCTTCTTACCGACTGTTGTATCCTACAAAGGCATTAGGGAAAACTTCCTGCCATACCTCTCAACAAAAAATACATTCTTGAAACAATTGTGCATAGCCTTACAATCATATTGCCAAGGTCTACCAAGCAATATTTGATAAGAACTCATGTCCACAATATCACATAACACTCGATCAACATACTGTCCAATCTGAAAATCAACAAAACACTGCTCCCTTACCTCTAAAGCATATTCATCTCGTACCCAACTAATCTTATAAGGATAAGGATGTCTCACCCTCTTCAAACCAAGTTTCTGAACCATCTCCTCAACAACAAGGTTATTAGTAGTACCACTGTCCACAATCACATTACAAAGTTTACCTCCCAACTTGCACCGAGTTTTGAACAAACTCCTCCTCTGACAAGGTTCCACCTTAGTACCGAGCAATTTTATTCGAACCAACAAGTTTTTTTACTCCACCTCAGGCTCATTCTAAATGTTCTCATTCACCACAACATTCCTGCTATTACCGAGCTTCTTATGGGAACATTCAAATGATCAATGTCCTTCTTCACCACAATTATAACAAGTACCCTTGAATCCACCTCTTCCTATTTTTCTCCTCGGTTCAACAAGTTTTGATTCATCTTCAACTTTTGGTTTGTCTTTCACCGACTGTTCTTGCTTTTCCTTCCCTTGGAAAGTACCATGATTTCTTCTCTTCAGCTTCTCTTCTACCTTCAGGGCATATTGATAAGAATCTTCTACTGAACCAATCTTCAACATACCAATCTCATCCTGGATTTTGAATTTCAAACCATTAACATACCTTACCACCTTTTCTTTAGAAAGTTCTCTATGCCCAGACCGAATTGTTAACTTATAAAACTCCTCGGTATAATCTTCCACAGTCATTTCCTTCTATTTTAGATTTTGCAATTTCTTAAACACTTCAAGTTCATAGTTGACATGGATGAACTTAACTTTCAAATTTTCCACCATCAACCTCCACTGATTGATCTTCATTTCACCTTCTTCATCTCTTTCTCTTTGCAATTCTTTCCACCATAATGCAGCATTTCCTTTCAATTTTGTATGTGCCAACCTCACTCTAAGAGGGTCTTCAATGTCTTCTAGCTCAAAGTAATCTTCCAGCTCACCGATCCAATCAATTAGGTCCTCAGGTTTCAATGTAATTGACAAATTAGAAACCTCCATTCGATAAGATGTACTCAACTGAGCTCTAGGTATTTGCAACCGATCAGTTTTGTCTCCATCAAATCTATCCATCTGGTCAACTCAGTCATCACCATTAGATCCAACATCTTCAAAGTCTTCAACAACTTCCTCATAACCATTCTTAGTTCCAAGATTCCTCAGTATACCAACAATAACCCTCATAATCTCAGTGACCATTTCATTTTTCATTGACATCATCTCAGATCTGACATTTGATTTCAATTTCTCTGTTATCCTCATTTCCACAGCATCACAGAGATCTTCAATGGCCCTAGAGTCCAATCCTCTCAAAGGCATCTCCAAATATTTTTTAAAACCCTCTACAACAAACCCTAAACCAATCACCTTGTGACGACCTCTAAACTGTCTGTAAGTCAGATCACAACTTGCTACCTTTCACGAACAATTAGACATGATTTCACAAGTCTAGGGACACAGATCTTTGAAGGAAACTCAAATTTTACACGGATCAACCCAATCAAGCTTCGGATCAACCAGGTCAACTTCTCTCCAACAAGACCAAACTTCGCTCTAATACCACTTGACACAGTCATGGTTGGATAATCCCCATAGGAGATGTCGAAACATGCAGCAAAATAAATACATAGAGGAAAACACCAAATCAATAATTAAATAATCAGAATCAACACTTTATTATCAATAATTGAGAATTACAAGCAACATGTCAAGCTGTAAGGCCTTCTCGGTTATGGCCAATAACATTAGCAAATACAATATAGATCTCACAAGATCCAACAATCACCTAGCTAGCCCAGATCTGCAAAACCACAGGAACTGGTAGAAACTCTAAGGCAGATCTAAACTTGTGCTCGCAAGCCACCAAGAAATGTCCTTGTCTCTAAGCACTCAAACTACTAGCTCTGCTATTACCAATATCAGATAATACAATCTGATCTTCTTATCCCTCAGGATCATCTTTTTTTTTCTTTTTTTTTAACTACCCATACCCATCCTTATATACTATACAACCACAAGTTGGCTTTACAACAACAATTAATTACAAAACATTAGTCAGCTCTCAACATAGCCTTTACAATATTTATTTCTTCATGCCAGCCTTCAAATAGTCATCAGATCCACATAGAAGAATGCAACACACCAGATTTAGGTCCCCACATGTCCAACGATCAATCCACAACTTGAGGAGTGTGACCCAAATTAAATGCTCCAGTCAACGAAGCCGATTCATCCAAACAAACAAGTCGGCAAGCAAGAGCATCGAGGGCCAGTACTAGTCGGTAACGTAACATTGAGACCCAGTCGGTAATTGAGCACCGAACTCTTCCATAGAGCAACAAATACACCGAGTCACCGAGTCCGTCGGTGAAGCCAAGAAGACTCCCAACCGAGAACCATCACCGAGTGACCATCAACTACTGAGCTCCATTGGTGAAGCCAAAAAGGATTACAAACAAGAACAAATACAAAGAGACCGAGAATCTCAGGTCTCCAACCGAGATACAAGAGAAATCCAAAACCAAACAAAAACATATTTTTGGTTGATAGAGGATTGCCAACTACCTCAGGATGCTCCTGCATCACGACCTGTCTTGGTTTTAATGGGCAGAGGCTTATAATATTTCATATACTTGTAGAATAAGAGCCCATAGAAGGTGTTGGTCAAGTTGACACCCAATACGGCATTCATTGGAAAGAAAGTAAATTTGGTGTATATTCACATCTTTGGATGCCTTTTGTATTGTCATATTTTTTTGTGGAAAAGAGAGCCAACTTGGAATCAACTGTAGAGAAGGGTATCCTTGTTGGGTACAATAAAACTTCCAAGGCCTATTAGGTTTACATTTATACCCTTAGGAACAAAGTTGTACATAGGGATGTGAAGTTCAAGGAGAGGGATCTTTGAAAACCTGGCAGCTTGATGGAGGTTCAAGAAGAGGAGTAGGCACCCAAAGATGAGGCAACTTAGATTCCTTAGAGTTCACACATGCATGTTAGAGAGAAGTGTAGTTAGGTTGAGAAATTTGATGAAGAGGAGGAACAAAGGATTCCTCGGCCTCAAACTCCTATCATAGGGAGGTGGAGAAAAAAGGCGGCTAAGAAGACACTATGAGAAGCCTGCATGTATGTTGGTGTTCCACATGATTCAATCTTCTAGAGAAAGGATCCTAAGCACTACTCTGAGTACATGGAGCTTGTGAGTGAACTGATTGAGGTGGATCCTTCTAGTTTTCAAGATGCTTTCAAGAACTTGGTATGGAGGGATGCCATGGTTGAAGTATTATTCCAATATGAAGAATTACACATGAGAGCTGGTAGTGCCACGAACAGAAGGAAAGTTAATGGTGGGTTTGAGATGGTTGTATAAGATTAAGCATGTTGTAGATGGTAGCATGGAAAATTTTAGAGCTTGACTTGTGGCTAAGGGGTTTTTGCAAAGGTAAGGGATTGAATATGACAAGACCCTTTCTCCAATAGCTAGGTACTCATCCATCAAGGGTATCATGTCGATACTAGTAGTGTTTAAATGGGCTGGAGAATTCTCCAAATAGGCTTGAAGATGACCTTCCTCAATAGAGTAATTGAGGAAGAGATCTACATGGAGCAACCAGAGGGTTTTGAGGTTCACGAGAGGGATTCCCACGTATGCAAGTTGAGGAGAGCATAGTAGGGGCTCAAGAGGGCTCTCAAGGTGTTGTATGCATGTATTTATTGGCAGTCACTTGTAGAGTGTGAGCTTCACCAAGAGTCAAACAAATGTGAACCTAACTATGTTTAGGTGGAAAGCGAGCCTCCCATATTGTCATTGTATGTTAATGAGCTATTTCTCATAGGGTCAGAGGAGCTCATTTCACATTGCAAGAAGGATCTATAAGAAAGTTTGAGATAAAAGACTAAGGGTTGATGCACAACTTTCTAGAATTTGAGGTATGGTAAAAGAGGGGGAGACATCTTCATTAGACAAGGGAAGTACACAATTGAGATCTTGAAGTGATTCAAGATGGAGGACTGTAAGCCCATGTCCACACCACTTGTGACCAACTAGAAGAAGATTGATGCTTCTAGATCATATGTAGTGGACTTGAATTTATAAAAATAGTTGAGAGGCTCTTCTATATATTTGGTCACACTAGACCAAAAATTTGTTTTGCAATGAACGAACTCAATCAATTTATGTTAGAGCCTGAGTGAGTGCACTGGGTAGCTATGAAGCATGTTTTGAGGTATAGTTGATTATGGGTTAAGGTATATTCAGTAGGATGGAAAAAATATCAAAGGGTTCATTGCTATTGATTGGGCATGTAGAACAATTGATACGAAAAGCACTTCAGAGTGTTGTTTCAGTTTGGGATTAGGAGAAATCTCTTGGTACTATAGGAAACAAAAGATAGTTGCACTAAGTTCTCCAGAGGCCAAATATATGACAGTCAGTAGGGTTGCATGTGAGGCTATCTAGCTTCAAAAACTTCCAATTGAGATTTTTTATCAAGAGCTAGATCTAATATTCATTTACTATGATAATAAGAGTTGTATCAATCTCTCTGATAATCTAGTGCTTCATGACAAATTAAAGCACATTGAGATCAAGTATCCCTTCATTAGAGATTTTTTTTAGAAAGGGTTAGTGAAGTTGTAATACATTCCTATAGACAAGGCCTTGATGAAGGGCACTTTGTATTCTTTTGAGATAACTCGGGTGTTGTGTAGAACACACATTCCTCGCTATGAAGGAGTGTTCATTTTTGTAGCTCAAAAGGTGTTCAAGCATGTTGGATTTTTTTAGTATGCATGAGAAATTTTAAACTTTAGTTTAAGGCTAATGCACAATTTTGACTAGTATCAGTGGGAGACTCAGTGAGAGTGAGTATCCCAATAGAGAAAGGAGAATGTGAAGTTGAAATTATCGCTGTGTAATCGTTGTGGCAATCTTGTAATTTGTTCTATGAATTCTTGCTCCTAAAGGTGAATAATTTTGTGTTTGCAAGTTTTTCCCACTCTAGGTTCCTAGGTATATTTGTGTCATTTTGTTATTGGTTTCATTTGAATTTGCTTTTGTTGTTTATTGTTGTTAAATAACCCATAGTATTGACTATTCCAAATAAGATATATTAAAAATATTTTTTCCATGCTATGAATTTTGTGGAGTTAATCTATAACTAGGTTTTAGAAATTAATACTTATTAGGTCACTCAAAGGTTTTGATGATTGAAAAATTACAATATAGTAAAATCTCATTTTCCAAGTGTTACTCTAAAAATAACACTCTATTCCTCACTCAACTTCAATTATTTTATGTTTCTACACTTCAACTTGGTTATGCAACTCCGTGCCTTTTAGACAAGGTAATGATGGAAATGGAATAGAGTTCAAGGATATTTAGGGGTTTGGACCTTTTGATGCTTGCATAAGATGAAATAGCTCTAGGAAACTTTTTGTTGTAATATTTATAACTCTTAACAATTCTATTGTGGAATAAAATAGGACACTTTTTCTTCCAAACGGAATGACATAACCCTATTAAGATTTTATAATTCATTTATGTTTTGAAGACATTTGTTTGTTCAATAATTAGATTTATGTATGTTTTGTGGAGAGTTTAGACTCCCCATTACTATAAATAATGTCAAGACAAAAGCACCCATGCTTCTCTAGACAAAATGTGTTTTCAAACTATCCAACCCTTTGTAAAATTTATTGCTCAAAATCATGTCTTCATTCTCACGTCACATTTATTATATGATGAAAGCAATTAAAATCATTATAATATTCAAGTCCCCATCTCTAAAAGACTTTAAAAATATATCTAAATTTTAACAAGTTGCATTTATATAATATTTTTACTCCCAATATACTTAAGTCAAACTGACAAAAATATATATTTTAAAATTCTAATAAAAAATTATAAAAAAATAAACTAGATAAAATCCAACTCATCTTTCCTATATGATAATAATAGCAAAATAAAACATAACGCTTAAATCACCTTTTATCGTATCATAACACATCATTATATTAAGTCACATCATGTTTGTGAAGATGGTGGAAAATCATGACCCAAGTGACTTCAAAAGAAAGGAAGACCATGACCCTTTTTACTTGTGGAGATACTTTCCTCTAAGACATTATAAAATTAGTAGTTAAATTTTAGTAGAACGAAGAACTTAAACAGCCAAAAAACACAATAATATTAGCTTCCTAAATTCAGCGGTTCTCAAGTCATTTTCTTGCTGAACATTTGCAGTGGTACCAGCTAATAGTCTTAAACTTTATTTAAAAGTAATAGCATATAAGAGAGCAGATTCTGTTGTGTGATCAAAATCTCAGGGCAGCCGTACTTGAATCAATTAAGTATGAACACATTTTTTTGAAGAAACCATTTAGTATGATCTTGAATCAGTGAAAAGATGAACTCATTTTAATAAGAAACCATATACTATTATTCTTGAATCAGTGAAAGATGAACTCATTTTAATAAGAAACCATTTACTATTATCTTGAATTGAGAAACCATATATACTGTTATCTTGAATCAGTGACGGATGACCACATTTCATTTTTCTAAGGAGCCATCTACTATTACCATAGATCTAACTCATCATATCCACCATGAAGCACACAACATGTATACAACTGTAGTTGACAAAGTTAAATCCACTCCAAAGTTTGTAAACAAACTACATACTGCAAATTCATAAGGACCAGCCAAAGCTTCAGACATAAGCAGATATGTACATGTATTTACATCCTATCTTGCCAAGGTCTGATTCAACGATATTTTGATTTTGTATCACCACTGTAGAGCCTGCAAAAACCAACATCAAGAAAGAGATTCATAACATAATGTTATAAATAGAGCTATGAATTGAAGGTAAGAAAGGGAAGAGCACAAACCAGTCATAAACCGTTGGGCTGTTAGGTTGGACATTGTCAAACTTTTGAGATCCAATGAAGCCTGTGGCCTTGTTACTCCCTGGATGAAAAACACTCCTCCAGATATTGTCTTTCTCCCTAGGTGTGGCTGTGTAGAAGAACAAAACAAACAGATTCATTTAAATAGTAATGAAAATAATAATAATAAAAATTATGAAATATTATTATAGGGGATGAAGTCTGGATTGTGCTTCAAAAATTATCAGGTCATATTACAAGGAATGAGGTAATATTTACAAGGAATGAGATCGAGTGTCTAATAGCTAAAAGGACAAAAAATACTCATACCAATTCATCTAAACAACAATCAAAATGATCATAAAGAGAAGTATCAAATATCAAAGTTTTTTTTTGACTAAGTGAGATGTGTGTCAGACAAATGTGGTAGAATAGATATCCCTCTTATCTTTTTCTCAGCCAAAGAAGTTTCAACCTAAAGACTTTTGTTCCATCTCTCATAACTAAAATAACCAAAAACCCATACCAATTTCTCTAAACAACAAAATAATTGATAATAGAAAACATTATCAAATAATAAGGTTCCCATACTTTCCGTGATGGAATGGATACTCTCTGATCTTTACTTTCCCTATACCAAATCAACTAAACAGCAATAAAATCTATTTTAGAAAGAACTATGAAATAGTACAAGACTCCCATATCAATAAGGATGAACCCAAGATCATGTTCCATGTAACAAAAGATACCCTTCTGTCTTTTCCCTCTCTTCATAAGAAATTTCAACTTAAAAGACTTTTGTTAAAAGAACCAAAAAAAAGAAGTCTATACTAATTAATGTAAACAACAATAAAAAATGATAATAGAATCAACTATCAAATAATAAAGTTCTTATATCATAATGATGAGGCCAAGATCATATAAAATTGATAATAAGATCACATGTTCCATATGTCAGAGCGGATGCCCTTTCATCCTTACTTTCACTTCAAAGAAATTTCAGTCAGAATAGATACCCTTACTTCCACAGATACCCTTACTTCCACCCAAACTTTCTACCGAAAAGATTCCAACCTAAAAAATCATCCTACCATATTGATAACTAAAAAATCTTTATGCATGATATAGAATCTAAAAAAAGAAGAAGATATTTTTCTACTTTTGTTAACAAGAATCAAATAGTATACTCACAAGAGGAGGGAGATGTAGGAGTAGAAGGTATGGAGGAGGCTGAGGGAGATGATGGTTCTGAGTTTGTGTCCAGTGACAGACCCTGGTAATGCTTAGCAATAGTGATACTTTTTGTGACAGGGCCTATGCCCTCACCACCTTCTGAAACCCACCACAGAAAACAAATCAGATTTGTTCTACAAATGGGTACCATCAGAACCACAATCTGAACCCAAATGAAAGGATCCATCACAATTCTAAACTCATTCAAGTGATAAATCTACTGACCTGGAGATCTGGAGTTAATGGTAGCACTTTTTCTGAACCTGCCAAGGCCTCTGTCTGGCTGAGGCCCTGCAACTACATCATCCCAGAGCTGATCTAGCAGTCCCATTACTACTGAGGAAGAATATCAGCACACAAATGATCTAGTAAGGTCTAGCAGCCCTTATAAAAGCAATTACAGCTAGGTATAGGAGGGAAAGCAAATCTCAAACGTCCTTGGAATTCTTCAAGAAATTGAATATATATCAAATCTGATGGAGATGGGTTAGTGGATCAGACGCCACCTAAGCTTTCTAACGATGGGATATTTTTGTTTTTGTGTGCTGTATTCAGAGCGGGGCCCATAAGTTGATAAGGTTGGGGAGACGTCGCTTTCGATGAGATAATTGATGCCGGCGGCAAAACCCAGCACACAGGATGGCATTTTATGTAGGATGTAAAAAAAATTCAGAACTTCTTGCGCAGTTTTACGTACGCGTATGGTCCAGATTCAGCCCAAGGAGCTTGGAGCACGTCAAATGGATGTCGGATTGCATGTACGCTATCACGTACAGTATTTCTTACGAGTGGATAAGTTCTAGAGTAAGTAGGTAGCATGTAACGAATGTGGAATGGTAATTATGGTGGATTGCGCTTTGAATTAATTAATTAATTTTTGATGGAAAAATCTAGAAACAAAAGTATTATAGTTATCTTGGAAATTTATTCTCTTCAATAAAGTTTTATAGTCTAGGATATCCTAGTTGTTTTGGTCTACAAGGTCTCAACTTTAGAGGCACATATTTGTGTTTCAAATATGCAGTGTACATATGCTATTTTTTCTAGGATTTGAATTTGTGACTTTTCTTTCAAGGATACAATGGAGAGATAAGTTGTAGTATAGAAATTATGTTGATTAAATTTTATTTTTAAGTGTATTTTAAATAATGATAAAGAGAAAATATTAGCTTTTTAAAGATAATTGTACAATAGAGTTTTTTATGTTTTAGTAAATTTTATAATTTAATATTAGATAATAAATAGAAAATGATGTTTGTAATATATACTAGCACTTGCACCTTGGTGTGCGATGGGCAGGTCGAGACCTCTTGCTAGACTAGAGTTTGAGCATATCACTATCCCTTCCATTTTGAAGGAGGGTGTTGAAGTGGAGACTCTACAACCCATTAGTTCACTCAGACCCTTTTACAACACACTAGGCCTCTAATGTATTGTGATGCACATGTGAACTTATTATGGGACTCAACATTCACCTAACTTATGTTGAAACAATAAGTACCTTTGTGTTTATGAGTCTAAGAATCATCAGTTTACATGTTGTCAACAGGAGGGTGCATCTATATTGGATTGGATGGTCCTGACAAATGAGCTATTGAATAAAAAAAATGACATTGATAGTCGTGTAAATTTCAATAATGTCAAATTCAATTTATTATATTTTATTTTGAAATGTAATCTACCAAATAAATTACTAGATTGATTATAATAAATTTTAGGGTCAAGCGGTGATTCTCCACCTCTCGATTACATCATGATGTTGAGTCCACTAGCATGTAACTAGTAAAGAAATAATAAATATAGTATGTGTGAATAGTTTAACCTTGTATGAATGACAATCTTATGGCTCACATTGTATGTTGAATAGGTTAATGTTGGGCCTTTGACATCAACATCAAGCAATTGGAGTGATCATACATCTTTCACTAAGGTAATTTGTCTATTTTTAATCATTAAATATTTGTAAAATGAAGTTAGGTAGATTTTGATAATTTAATAATAATGTTGTTTCATTTTTAGGTGATGACATCAATTTAATCACTATTCATACCATGAAATAGCATGGTGTAGCCACATTAGTATAATCTTTGATGGCTTTGATAGAGCTATGATCCAAATTGTAAATTAAATATAATATTTGTTATTTTATCTATCTATTAGTGAAACTTTGGATGATATTCATTTGTAGTTTAATATGTGACTTGATGATTTCCATAGGGCTTCACAAAACAAGATCGTTAAAATGCCCCTATTGTAGATGAAGAGAGGAAAAATTGATTCTATGATATTATGAGATTGTAGTTAGTGATCTTATTTTGTTATATGTCATTCTATGATTTGATTTTATATATCGATGTGTATACCTTTATTCTATTAGGCGGAACTCTAGAATAGTTTAGAGAGAAGGTTAATTCAACAAGTTCAAAAGTAACTATCAAAGTAACTCATTCATTCATTTGGAATAATGTATGAATTCATAAAGGATATCCTAGGACTATGTAGTAATAAAGGAATAATCAAAGAATTTTTAGAACTCGTAATAAAAGTATTAGCAAAGCACTACATTAGCATACATAATTCTAGGTCTATTGTATGCTTACTTTTTATCCTCAATCATTGTTTTAAGGTTATTGAGTCATTCATACTAGAGGTTTGACTAAGGAGAACATGACTTGACCCATAATTTAATAAATTATCCAAACATGTTTCTAAACACTACTACTCTTTCTTAAGATTCAAACATTAGAAAACCAAGATAAACTATTTTATGCCATCAAAATATGTCAATTTATTGTTGCTAGTATAAGATCAATTTTACATGTTAGTTCACTTTTGTAAATATCAAGATATCATCTATAACATACAATCTAAACTATATTGCAATAATATGTTTATAGATTTTTGAGACACTCGTCTAAATAAAACCCTAAATTTCAATACATTGACAAAATTATTCCTAACATCTCTGAAAATATTTTTTATTACCAAACTTTAAGTTAAGTAAATATTTGAATTTATTTAATACTTAATTATCTTTCAATCTCAACTTTGTCAAAATTGATTGTTTATTTAAATATTTTATTTATCTAAAGATAACAATTGAAATCCCTCTCACTTGATTCTTTAATGTTTTATTAGTTCCTACCATGGGCAGGAATACTTATGCATTCATGTCTTTTTTTTAATCCTATTAATTCTACCAATCAGCATGTTGAATTTAATATTTTTCAGAAAAAGTATGTAGTCTATATTTATCTTTTATTTTCAATATTTCTATATATATCATTTTGCAAACATGTGATTGGTTCAGAGAGTGAATAGTCACTACTCAAAATCAAAATAATAGATTTTTTTTTTTCAAGTCACATTTATATATGTTATAAAAAATACACATGGAAGTCAAACTACCCATGCTTATTAAAGAGACCCCCTACCCATTTATTGCACCCAGAAAATCTATCCCATACTCATTTATTTAAAACACCATACCCATTTAGTGCACCCAGAAAATCTATACCATACTCATTTATTTAAAACACCATACCCATTTATTTTTGAATACTATTCTATCTATTAAACATAAAAAAATAAAATAAAATCAAGAAAAAAATACACATGAGAATCAATATTTTAATTCATTAGATAAAATGTCAAATATATTAATTTTTTGGATGGCAAGTCCACTATTGCATATGTCATAGATTTTGACATATGCCGCACCCACCTTTAATAGAGTGGACTACTATATTTGATTGAGATCTCAATCTTAAAATAAAAAGATATATTTATGTTTGTATATTTTATCTTATTGTCTATTTGTTTATTTATATTTCATAAATGCATATAAAATATTTTGATAGATATTGATTAATACATTGATATTAATATTCTTTTATTTTTTTTTAATATTTAAAAAATTTATATGTATACTTCATAAATAGATATCAGATTTGTTTCTTATTTTAATAATTTTCAATATTTACTTCTCATGATCGCTTAACATCCTATTTAAACAATTATTTGTATAGAATTTCAAAAGTTCTTTTGATATATTTTGCTACATGCTTCATAGATATCTAATCTAATTGAATACAATATATTATTATTAATGCTAAATTGTACTATTTGCTAGTATGTAACTTATCTTTTGTCCAAAACAAAAACATTAACTTCTACAATTTCTCACTCATAAGTTTGTAACAAATTACACTAAACTTTGGCAACAACTTTAATGCTAAATATATATTATACCTAATCTATCTTGGAGAATTTGTTGTACATGCTTCATGGACATTTAATGTTATTTAATGTCATATTGTCACATTTGTTATATAATTAACCTACACACAACAACATAACTTTTTTCTTCTAATTTATAAATTTGTGTATCCTTAGCTTGAAGTTTATCATTTCTACTAATTAGCTTTCAACAAATTAAATTTAACTTGGGCAGGAACTTTGACGCTTTGCGTCCTTGTTGTATTATCATATTTGTGTTTCAATTTTTAAATGACATTGGACATGTGACGAGAAAATGAGATACTAAATATCCATATAGTTATCTTTAATACTTATATATAATAATAAATAGATAAGAAGCAAGTTGTATACTGATAAGATAATTTTTCATATAATATCTTGAGGAATGATTACGCATCATTTTCATCATATAAATGGGAGCATCTTTTATCATATTTAAATATTTTTTAATATAAAAAGTTTACCTCCTAAATAGTTGAAATAAAACCTTGTGGGCCAAGTAAAAATATACTACTTTTACTTAACGTTCACGGACGGTCAATTTACCCTCACTTTTCATTTTATCCTATTTTGCTTCAAATATCTAATACGACCATTGAATATTATATTGTTGAAATAAAACATTTAAAAAGTAAACAATAAAGAAAAGAAGATTTAAAGATAGCTATGTTTCACCAAATAATGATTCTTGAATAGACTTGTCACTCATAGTTCTTCCATAAATTTAAGCAAAACAATTAAATATTAAACACTATGGTAGCCATCAATATCAATAGCAAGGTGAAATACTCTTAATAAAGGTAAGGTCCAACACTCATGGGATCTTGCATAGTTTTAGATGGTTGTAGATTTGTTTATGAAAGAAATTCATATTGTTTTTCATGGCATTCAAAGGTATTTGTATATGATTTTATCAAAAGAAAAATAATAATATGGTGTTTATTTTTTGCAAGGGTCTAAGAACGTTACTTTGGTAGAAAAAAATATTTCTTATCAATTTAATGATCTAAATATAACTGGACATTATAAAATATTAATTCAATGAGATATTGGCTTATAGATATTAAAAAGTGAATTGTAGTGGTCTTAGTTTTTAATATTAATGACATTAAAACAAAGGTATTCTAGTTTTTGGGATCTTGTTGTTTATGTCTAGTAGTTTACAATTTAATACTATTAAGACTTATAGTAGTTCTTAGGACTATACTGTAAGACTTTAGTAGCTTTTAATATTATACAGGTATGTGCAGGATCATGGTATACCAAGCTATGGTCTTAAGTGGCAATGAAAAATTAGAAAATCAGGGTTAGTCAACTTGACGTAAAAAGTTGAACATCTTATCAACCTTATGTGAAAAAGTTGTAAGAATAGAATCTGTAAGAAATTGAATGTAGTTTCTGAACTACTAGCCCTCGTCTAAAAAAAAAATTAATCTAATTGTTCAAAATTTTGGATTTCAATGCAGTAGTATAAAAATTTTAGGAAAAAGATAAAAAGTATGTGTATGTCTAACCACCTTAATCACAATCAAATGATGATATATTTTCACAAGATTCTAGACATAAGTAGTAGACTCGTGCCCAGATGTTACGCATATTTTTGTGTAATTTTTTCCCAAATAAATAATTAATTATGAATTTTCTGCTACAACTTATTCAAAATAAAAAAAACTCTCATGTTTGACCACCTTAACTAATTCTTAACTTTACAAAATTGGAAACTTTTCTTCTTCTTATAGTAGGCGAAGTATAGAATGTGACGCATGTTTCGGATTTCAAAAAGGTTAAACCATTTGAAGTTATAGTTGTTTTTCAACCACTCTGTCAATTAGGACTTTAAAGATAACTCAATTAAAAAATAAGTAATAATTACTTACTGAACTCAAATTTTGACAGCAATTATATTGATGTAAAGTTGATAATGTCTTTAAGAAACCCTTTTCATTCATCAATTTCAGGTGAAAAAAATGTCGTCAGCTATATGGTTGAAATTTGGAGATCAAAGCAAATATGATGAATATGTCTTTTGGGTTGACCATTCACATTTGACATTGCCTGAGGCAAATACCAAGCCTAATCAGACATCCGATAATTTTGGATATCGGATAATATCGGATATCCGTTATCTCCCACCCAATTCAACATTTTAACTTGAATGCTTTTTTCAATTTTAAGTTATATATTATAAAAAAAAATTATATTAATATTAAATGATAATAGCATAGCATTAGTATTATATAAATTTTTATATTAAAGTATTGTAGTATATTATTATTATTTATTTCTCTATTGTATAATAGTATAATATTAGTATTAAATATTAATTAAAATATTTATATTATATGTTCAATAATACCTAAGAGAGAGAGAGAGAGAGAGAGAGGAGCCTCATCTGGGATATTTCTCATGTTTTTGGTTTGTTTTGTTTTGTAATAAGGAGGATGGATCTTATGGATCATCTCTTTCATGTTTGAATCCATTTGTGTGGTCAAGGATCTCATAGGCATACTTATAAGCCTTGGGATGCCTTAGTCCACTTGGGTTATAGGTTTCCTAGGGTTAGGTGCCATAGATATTTTGAGTGTTTAGGTTGTTTTGAACATGTTTTTAATGTTTTCTAATCATTTTAGAGGTCTACGAATTGGATCATCATTCATGATCAATTGGTGAGTCATTTAGTGGCAAATTCTCAACTTTGTAAAAGTTGCAAAAGTTGCACAAAACTTGCTCAACCAACTTTTCAAAAGTTGCTCGAGAAGTTGAAATATGGTTTCTAATGGTCACAACTATCAAGGAACCATTTGGAACTCATATTTGGATGTATTTAATGATCCTAAGACCTCTGCAAGAGGTTAGAACTGAAAGGCAAGAAGTTTGGATGCAGTTTGAATAAAATCCACCATTTTTCCTGTGTAAACTGGTTGTGTACGGATGGGTACAAAGGAGTTAATGATAGAGTTTACATGATTTGAAATCTTATTGAATCCATGTTCTAATATAGTTGGTTTGATCTCAATTAGTGTTGTGTAGACAAAGATATCCACCAATTTGTGGAGACAGTCAGGGAAGAGGGTTTCACCAGGCTTGTCTCACAAATGGGTGTCTAACTTGCAGTTCCTCCGATGGAAAACCCTAATTCTTTGGAGAATGCAATTTAGATGTATATTATGTATGTTTCCAAAAGCAATCCACAGGAACTGGTTGCCAAGGGGATTTTGCATTAAGCCCTAGACTGAACATCTCTATGTGTTCAGTTGTGAAGTTTGAAGAAAGGGTGTGTAGTCCAAGATATTGGATGAAGTGAACAGTTGGAGAGTGTATTCGGAGTTAATGAAGGATATTGAAGGTTCCTATAACCCTGCAATCATCTTATGTACCCATCCTTAGTCACTTCTAGAGTAAACCAGGGCTAATGTGGCCAATTAGGCATGTGTACCTAGTATTGGTTAGGTAGTGCTAGAGTAGGATCAAGGTTAGGGGCTTTGAGGAACTTTGTAACACTAAAAAGGGTATTCAAATCTGGTATTAGTTTATCTAGATTCATTGGAAGTTGAAGATTTTGCACCCAAAAGTAAGTTGGAAGACCTTCAAGGGTTTGTAGGTGGAGTTGTGACTAGTGATTTGTGGGAGTTGGGGAAATAGTCTAGTGGTTGATTCTCTATATTTGGATGGTAAGTAAAGTGTTTCAATCATTAGATTGGGTAAGAAACACTACTGGTGAAGAGTTCTCATATTTGGTCCCAAATAGGGAAGGTGTCCCTAATGTCTTAATTTGGATAAGTTAGGAATTGATTCCTAGAGTTGGGAATAACTTTGGAAAGGGCTTAGACATCCCTAACAGGTTGATACCTACCCAAATCAAAGGTTGGAAGGGTTGTTCATTACCTAAAGCCAGGTTGTGAAGAGTTGTGGGTGAAAGGCCATTGTCTTAGTCTACCGTTGTGATCTCTGCATCAGAGAGAGAGAGAGAGAGAGAGAGAGAGAGAGAGAGAGAGAGAGAGAGAGAGAGAGAGAGAGAGAGAGAGAGAGATTTTGGCAAAATTTGAGCGGGAGATTTCAGATATCAGATATTTGATAGTTTTGGATATCCCATATTTTCAGATATCCGATTGTTTTTACTGGCATTGAAAAGAAAAAGTTTATTCTTTGGGTCCCTTAGTCCTAGAACCACATTTTTTTGGAAAGAATATCACAAGATTGCAGTTGTAAGGCCCAGGTGGGCAAGAGTATTATGTACAGTTATGGTGTTCCTTAAATAAACTGGAATTTTAGGAGGGTTGGGAAAACTTTGTGAATCATCATGGGGTGGAGATGGGATATTCTCTAGAGTTCAAGTACATATCAAAGTCATGTTTCAAGGTTAAGATATTTAAAAGAATGGGGTGTGTGAAAATTCTTACTGCTTGTCATTTTATAAATATAAATCTTGATACAAGATGCCCTTCTAACAAATTAGGCAACTTAACTCAACCAATGGGCAGCAAGTTGTTGACCAATTTGGTTTCTAATGAGAAAAATAACAATACCATCGATGCAATGGAGAAAAATCAAAATCGTAAGTATAATTGTATTTACTACAATTCTCAGACATTGTAATTGTATATGTACAAGGAGGAATGTTAAAAGTTAAAAAAGACAAATAATTATTAATTTTTGTTGCGGGCCATTCTGGCAAGAACCCTGAACATTATGAATCCTTTGCTCTAGTGAATCCTTCCCTTACTTTCAAATCAAACAAACCATTTTGGTCAATTGAAATGCAATCCCAGAATGTAGGCAAGTCATATATGCTGGTAAGATCATATTCTCTACTTTCTCATGTTTTAATCAAGAGGAGTATCTAAGTGGAAAGGTTTACCAAGTTAACATGATAGAAAATAGTTTTTCAATTATATTTTACTGAAGGATATCTAATGGTCTAATATAATTTGCTATTTTCTGTAATATGAACATCTGCATTTTGTGTGAGTTGTAAGCTTTAACAAGAGTGTATCAAGTCAATGGAAAACATGAATGCATTTGGTCAAAATGTTAACCTTTGGATCAAATCATATAGAATTTTTTTGTTGGGATTAAATATTATGAAGAGAAAAGAAATGATAGATTCACAATATTAGCAATAAAAATCTACCTAGTTGAAAGGAAAAGATAGATCATAAAATTTGATCCAAAATATTAGCAACAAAAATCCACCTAATCTAAATCTATAATTAACATTTTCACCATTATAGATTGTGAAAACCTTGTGAATTTAAGTAATTTTTTTGGTTGAAATAAATTAATTTTGTGTCATGTGGTTTGATATTGTAGGAGTTCCCAAAACCAGATGAATGTCCTCTTCACTTACCAAGAGAAAAAGGTGTGGTAGTTCTCATGGATAAAGAGTGTAAGGTGCACTAAGCACGATTGGGCAACGATCTTTCGAGGCTTGTATCTCGGACCCTATGAGAGTTATTGACAAATTGTGAGATGATACATGACTGTGTTTCTAAGGCCTACAATAACCTCTCTCCTTTCTGAGAGATTCAAAAAATTTTGAATTTAATCTCACTTGATGCCAAAACTTGCAGTGAGGGTCAATTGAAAGTTGCACTGTTGGGTTTCTTCCAAACCGTTCATCCTAGCACCGAATGGTTTATGCCATTATCTTCGTTTGGATGGATAAACACTAGTGACAACCCCATTTCAACCATAGAATCACTTGAACGTTCGTGACCATGCCAGACCAAAGTGTCCCCAAGGTGCACTAAGCATGATTAGGCAGCAATCTTTCGAGGCTCATATCTCAGACCCCATGAGAGGTATCAGAAAATTGTGAGATGCTACAAGACGATTTTTATGAGGCCTAAAATAACCTCTCTCCATTTTGGGAAATTCAATTTTTTTTAATTTGGCACGCCAATCTTGCATGATGCCAAAACTTGTAGTGAGGGTCAGTTGAAAGTTGCACCACTGGGTTTCTTCCAAACTGTTCGTCCTGGCACCGAATGGTCTATGCCATTAGCTCTTTTTGGGTGGGTAAATGCTAGTGAAAATCTCATTTTAAACATGCATTCACTAGAATGTTCATGAACATTCCGGATCAAAGTGTCCCCAAGGTGCACTAAGCACCATTGTGTATGTTAGCGAGTGTTTTGGTGTGTCAAGAGGCAAAGTGGGACCATTCCTAGGGTAAACCTACCCAAATAGACTTGATGGAAGCATCGATTTGTGCCCACAATGAACATATGTTTCTTATCCAAGGGAGATGGGGAGATGACCATAAAGGGTCATTGGCAAATTTAAAGCGACCAAGGATGGTCATTTGAATGCATTGTGGATTGTGTTTGTGATTTGAAATGGAGTAAATTGATTGTTTATTGTCTTGGTATCACTTTCATGTCCATATTTCATCATTTCATTGGCATTTTAATGCAAGGAATTAACTAGTGTCTTGTACAATAGTGTTTGGTTGCAGGGATATGCATGATATATGGTGGTGGAGAGACCATAAATGGTGGTAAATACTGATTGAAGGTGCATGAAGCAACACCAGTCATTGTTGCGAGCATATACTCCAAAGGATGAGTATATTTTGTGATGGATCTATGCTATTGGGGTCCATAGGGATGTGCTAGATCCATTGGGGGGATTTAGAGAGATTTGCAAGAGTCGTTTTGAACAAGCCCTAGCCTAGAGACCCTAGAAAGGAGGGTTTGGTACCTAGAATGATAGGTCATTATTTTCTCAATAACAGTTTGACAAAACCTTGATGTAGAAGTATCATTATATGAATGTGCTTAGTGATTCTCATGGAATGATGTGTCTTTGACATGCATAATATAGTTCTAACATGATACATTGCAGAAGAGTTGATTTGACAAGGTGATCACCGGATTTGTGAAGTTAACTTTGTAGGATTTTCTTGGTTGAGAGCATTAGATACACATGAATTCAATGTAGTACATAAATTTTTAATTCACTTAAATGATGAATTACACATGTGAACACACGTAGCACATAAAGTGTACACATAAATTTTCTTAAGTCATAAAGCATACATGTAGCACATAGATTATAAAGCATACACATGAATTCACTTAAGTCATGCACGTAGCCCATACACATGAATTTAGGTTATGAAGAATGTACCTGAATATACATGAATATACTGAAGGCATAAATCCTACACATGATTACATACACACAAGCATATTTACATACTAACAATGAAAAAATGAACACACAATTAACAAATTGGATCAAATATCAAGTTTCATATATATCCAAATGAACAATAATTTTGTACATATTTACAAAATCAACATGTCTAGATACAATGTGGCATACGCCATCTCAAAATGTGTCATATGGAATCTAAAAATAAGTTCAACTACAAATGTTTCTAGGACATCCTATTATACTGGTGGATCTCTTGATCCCTAAATTTGGTTGTCTATTAGTGTCTTACACTTAGTCATTTTCTAGGAAATGTTGGTTGGTCATCACTGCGACTGAGTCATCATGTATAGGCCGACTCATGTATATTATACATTTATCGAGCATTAGTACTGTCGAGAAAGTCAAAGGTCATCGAGTACTTCAATATTAGCCGAGCTAGTTTATGCTGAGTTGTGTAGATATGTTAGTGCCGAGCACCAAGGTATGAAGAATAGTGAATGTCGAGTGCCAGAGATTTCTAATGTCAAGTAAGCCAGATTTGATATATGTGTTTGTTATGGCACAAATACTTAGATAAACCATTTTGGCCGACATCCACATGATATTTATTGTTTGTTGAGGAAATCACAGAGCTGATTATGCCTGAGAATTGTAATCATTAATCCCTATGTAATCCATGTAACCAATCATAATTAGGAAATGGTTAAATGATAAAAAGAGACAATCTAGATCATAGATCTCAATTCATGGAGTTGATCTATTGTTTATATAAGATGAGATCCGAACCCTAAAATGTATTAAGGAGATCAAGGCGATCAAGGAGAATAGTATGAAGAGATTTTCATAAACGTAGATAGAGAAGCGTTTTGATTATCAGAAGAAGAGATCAGTGACCGAGCAGAGCAGTGAAGGAAAAAATAGACATATATTTGATAGAGAAGATCAAATCTATATTGAAAGGAGAAGATCTATTATTAGCATCATAGTGCAAAACAAAGGATCGGGTACTGAGACATTCTAACAAGTGAATCAGTAAAATCTCATAACAGAGTGGTTTTAGTAGACCTAAGTAAATCTCTTAATCGAGTGCTTACCTTATTATAAGTTTAAATCCTTTTGCAAGGTAGCTTGTATAAGTCTTAACGCTCTTACTAGGGCAGACCCCTCATAGGGTAGATCATCATTTTATGATTAAACTTGTAGCCCTAATAGGAAAACTTTAATAATACAGTAGTGAATATTTGTGGGTGTCATCCCCACCCCAGTTTTACCTTTCAAGGGTTTCTGGGTAACCAAAATCATTGTGTTATGTTTCATTTTCATGGATGATGATTAGGATGTTAGATCTATTTCAATATTGAATTTGATGTTTTGTGTTATGCAAGTAATTTTATGTTAAAGTGGAACAATTGGTAGATATCTGATTCACCCAAACCCCCCCCCCCCCTTTCTCAGTATATCACTTTCCCATAATAGATTTCCAACAATTGGTATCAAAGCTAAGTCTCTTAAAAGAAGTCTAATCACTTGTGAGTCAAAGATCTTGAGATGGAGGTTTATAAGTTGGGAAAGATCATAGAGAATCAAAAGATTGACATTTATCTTGAATTACATCAACTTGAAACAACTAAAGGTGAACTGAAGAAATCCTTAAGCGGAAGAAGGGAATTGGCAATACAACGGAATGAAACTCAATACCAAGAAGAGGATACTAAAGGACTATTTGACAGTGGTAACTCCATTGAAAGTGCTAAAACTATAAAATATCTAGTAGAGAAAAACAACATATTGCATGAGGACATCATAAATCTGAAGAGAGAACAAGAAATACAATCAATAAGACTATGTGAAGTTGTTGAACAAAAAAAGAAAGCTAGAGAATACAAGACAATGGATGAAGAAGATAAAAGGAAAATATCTATGAGACTTGATGAAATGACATGTGACATGCAAAGGTTGACAACAATAAATTGGACATGGTAAATCAACTGCTACTTGCTAATCAATATTTGGGTAGGAAATATGTGGAAATCACAAATCTGAGATCAGAAAATAGACAACTAAAGAATGAACTAAGATCTAAAAAAGAACTCAATGAAAGGATGAACAAGCCTAATGAATCTGTGAGATAATTTGAAGAACTGTTAAGGTCACCTAGAAGATTCGGTGATACATGTGGACTTGGACATGATGAGAACCTATCATCCACTGAGGAAGGAGAATAATCAAAGAGTTGAGAACAAAGGAATGCAAAGCCAAAGAACAACAAACCTACATGCCATCATTATGGAAAGATAGGACACACAACCAACATTTGCAAAAGCAAACATGGTAAGTCTAATCCTAAACCAAAGTTCAATGGAAATTGTTTTAACTGTAAGAAATATGGACATCAGGTACATGAATACAGGACAAAGGTCAGTAATCCACCTACCTCACCTAGATTTCAAGGACATTGTTTCAAATATTAGAAATATGGACATTGAGCATGAGTGTAGATCCAAAGCCAAGTGGACATCCAACAAACAGACTAAAGTACCTGTGAAAGGTAACACATACAATTGGGACTACAATACATGGTATAGTTGTCATTATTATGGTAAATATGGTCATGTTGGAGAAAACTGTTTAAAGATACATTTCAGAGGAAAATCCAAGAGTTGGATTAATGGAAATCTGGTTTGTTACAAATGCAATAAGATTGGTCACTTAAAGAAAGACTACAAAGAACATATACCGAGAAATGAACAAGTCAAGAATGAAGAAATTGTTGATCAGATGAAAAATTAGATGAATAAGACATGGAAGAAGAAAGAGGAAGCAAGCAGTAGGGGAGCCAGTGAACTTGAGGTCACCCAATCCAATGGATCAAGTGATCACACTACTTTGAACTAAGAAAAGAAGGTATGCGAGGAATTGAATCTTACAATACTTTATTTTACATCAGTTCCTAACATTTGATAAGATAAAGTCCATATCTGCATAGATATAGATGCATTAGGACAGATTTGAGAAAAGAGCTACGTTGTATATTTGATGTTGAGCATCAGTATTTTAGCCCATAGTGACTGAGTCACTAGTGTATGCTAAGCTCATATGGTAGCCAAGATGTGATATGTACCAAGCCAAATGGTAGTATCAACCGAGCTTATGTTAATTGAGTTGACATGAGATTGCCAAGACAGCTATATCTTACCTATAAAGTGTACGAATCATTAATGGAGCCCTAATCCGACCGTTTGAGAACTTTCAAGAGTGATTCCAAAGAGATTATCTAGAGATTTTGTGCTAAGTGTGATTTGTAGAGATCTTAACATTGTGTCGTCGGTAAACATATGAGAACTATTTGTGCAAGGTATTTACCGAGTTACTTATTTCAAGGTTTGAACCCTAGAATTTGAATAAATGGCATCTTCATCATCTATTGTAGCTAAGAAGCAAGGGAAGGAAGTGTTCAATAAACAACTTGTGAGGAACGATGCATGTAAGCTGCAAAAATTCCAAGCTGTTCCTGAGAGTGTGATTATGGAAAATCATTTTTGGTCTTATAGTTGACAAGAGTGCACAACCAAGTGCAGGTACATCCAGGAAAGTAGAGTTAGATAATAAGGAGGACATTTCCAAGCCACTAAATGAGGAGAAGGAAGCAAAAACAAAGGATAAAATAAGTGAGTCACGGGATGTGATCACAATTTTTGATATCACTGAGGATACTCCTGTGAAGAAAAATGTATTGATTGAGGAGAAAATTCAACAACATATACAAACTGAGGCAACCTCAGACAAATTTCTACCAGGCACCAATCTGGTATTAATACAAGTACAAGATTATCCACGGATTGAGAGTACTTCAACTATTGAGACCACACAAGCAAGTCCACACATGGTCACAATTGATCTACAAGTCTCACCAAGTGTTAGTGCTAAGAAACAAGACAAGTCAACAATCACACCACGTATTACACTTGCCGAGGAGACTCTTAATGTGTAAGTAGATAAGTCTACATTAGTTGTGATAAATCCTCATGTGGAAGGCCCGAAAAAGGAAAAGACTAAGAAAGAGAAAGAATAGGAACAACAAGAGCCCAAGGAACAAGAGGCAATCAAAGCTCTTATAGAGATGCTGAGTGAAAACACACCTAGAAATAAGACACAAAAAAAGAAGGAGAAATATCCTTCCACACAGGTGACACTCAAAGAAGTTATAGTGATTCCTAAGTGGGACACTGATAACTTGACCTATGAACAAATGCAAATATTGCAGGATCTTTTGAAGAAGAAGAGTAAACAAGAAGAGTTGAGAAGAGAACATCAGCAAAAGCAGGTATTACATGAAATCAAAGGTATTTTCATTGATGCTTTCGAGATGGATGATGTCAATGAATCTGCACCTATTTTGGAGCAACTTGTACACATTGTCAAGAAGGTGAATGATGACAAAAATGAGGCAAATGATAATTTGTTACAGTGGTCTGAAAGGAAGTTTGAGACAAAGGTATTGAACAAGGTCTCAGCCAAAATTGTAGTCAAACAGGTAGAACTTTCTGCCTTAATAATTTTTTTTGAAGAAGTTGTACATAATGCACATTATTTGTACAAAAAGCTATGCAATGTTGAAGAATTTACCAAGGATAATCAGGATCTGATAGATAAATTACAGTTAGATCTAAAGTCTACAGGTCACTCATTGAGCATGGGTGCAAGTTCCAGCTCCATTCATTTTACCAGGTTATTACATGCCCAAGGTAGATTATTTGAGTTGGTGGCTAATGATGGTAAAATAAGGGCTAGAGTAATTTTGATACAAACAATGTTGACACCTCATCTCGAGGTTATGTAGAAGGAGTTAGTCACAGCAAAGGAGTTAGTACAAAAAGATCCTCATCTTTCTATTGTTGAGAGCCTAGTTGAGCTAGCTGCCAAGCTAGAAATAAAGTCATAGGTTTTGGAGTCTGTAAGGTCTAGTTGGGACAACACATTAGCTATGGTAATGCATCTCCATAAACCATTTTTGGACAAATACTTCAAAACCCCTACTCCCCGAGAACTTCAAGTGACAAAAACAAGGGGGAAATGAAATGACATGACATAATAGAATAATAAAGGGGGAAATGTTAAAGGTTTGAGGAAAAATGACAGAAGATGACAGAGTTCAAAGCTAAAGTAGAAACAATGGAGTAATGGTATGACATACTATTTTTGTAAATGTATATATATTTGGTTGTATGTCAAAAAAGAGTCTTATGTACATATATGTGTAGTAGAATATTTTTGAAGATTGATTCAAAGTCTTAGGGTGAGTATTCATACATAAGTTTTTGATATTACTAAGTACTCATGTAATGTAATGTAAAATATCATGACAAAGTGTTTTTTCCACTAATGTCAAAGGGGGGAGATTTTTGATCCCTAAGTTTGGTTGTCTATTAGTGTCTTACACTTAGTCATTTTTTAGGCAATGTTGGTTGGTCATCACTGCGACCGAGTCATCATGTATAGGTCGAGTCATGTTTATTGTACATTTACCAAGCAATAGTTACTGCCGAGCAAGTCAGAGGTCACCGAGTACTTCAGTATTAGTCGATCTAGTTTATGCCTACTTGTGTAGATATGTTAGTGCCAAGCACTAGGATATGAAGAACAGTGAATACTGAGTGCCAGAGATTTCTAATGTCGAGTAAGCTAGATTTGATATATGTGTTTGTTATGGCACAAAAACTTAGGTAAACCATTTTGGTCAACATGTACATGATATTTATTATTTGTTGAGGAAATTACGGAGTTGATTATGCCTGAGAATTGTAATAATTAATCCCTATGTAATCCATGTAAGAAATCAGAATTAGGAAATGGCTAAATGGAAAAAGTAGACAATCTAGATCATAGATCTCAATTCATGGACTTGATCTATTGGTTATATAAGATGAGATCTGAACCCTAAAACATATTGAGGAGATCAAGGTGATCAAGGAGAACAGTATGACAATATTTTCATACATGCAAAATAGAGAAGTGTTTTGATTATGAGGAGCAGAGCTCAATGACCAAGCAGAGAAGTGAAGGACATAACATAGATATATTTGATAGAGAAGATCAAATCTATATTGAAAGGATAAGATATGTTATCAGCATCACAGTGCAAACTGAAGGATCGGGTACTGAGACATTCTAACAAGTGAATTAGTAAAATCTCTTAACAGAGTAGTTTTAGCATACCTAAGTAAATCTCTTAACCAAGTGCTTACTTTGTTGTAAGTTTAAATCCTTTTTCAAGGTAGATTGTTTAAGTCTTAAAGCTCTTAACAGGGCAAACCCCTCACAGGGTAGATCATCATTTTATGATCAAACTTGTAGCCCTAAAAGGAAAACTTTAATACTGCAGTAGTGAAGATTTTTGGGTGTCATTCCCACCCTAGTTTTACCTTTCAAGGTTTTCTGGGTAACCCAAATCATTGTGTTATGTTTCATTTTCATGGATGATGATTAGGATGTCAGATCTATTTCGGTATTGAATTTGATGTTTTGTGTTATGCAAGTAAGTTTATGTTAAAGTGGAACAATTGGTAGATATCTGATTCACCGCCCTCTTAGTATATCATTTTCCCATAATAGATTTCCAATAGGATCATCAAAATGTAGCCTCTTTGAAGTACTGTTTGGCTTTGACGGATCTTGCATTCAAACACAAAAGTGAAACCCCAAGTTAGATTACTTAATTTATATGGTTTCTAGAAATAAAAAAATAAAAATTCAAAATCATAGTCAACAATAATAAATAAATAAAACTAAAATTTAACTCTCATGTACCTCGCCTCTTTGTCTCTCACGTGGACATGAGACCTAATATATGTCCTTGGTAGCGAACGGATAATGCCACCAGTGTTGACTCCAACCTGTATATGTTTACAAACATGATATTGATCTACGAGTTATATTATTTAATGTTAAATCCTTGGTAGAAAATATATGTTTACAAAATAATTGAATTAACATTAAAGCTTACCTGTGTTGAACTTTCTTTAGGAAATGTCATCTGAGTCATTAATGATACAAACCCTTGGCATTCTACCTCCCTCAAACTAGGGGTGACCTACAAAAGTCAAACAGATACTTCATACAATCATGACTTGATCATATTATATATACTTGATAGTAAAATACACACAAATAACTTTAGAAATATACGTACCATGGGGCTATCCCTATGAATTGAGATGCTTGTGACTCTATCATGGCAAAAGGGTCTCATGACATCATCAAACACCACCCTCTGTCAAATAAACCATGTAAATTAAAAATGAGTACGCACAACTAACAAGTATACATGTATGCCTAAACAATCTAAATTACTTAATTACCTTCCCCCTGTCAATGCCAGATGCCTGAACCCCCTCACATTGACCCCCAGTGGCAACTGGTGATACCTGCATCAGTATGTAATAAGACGGTCATAAAAATTAGAAAAAATATGTATATACTATTATAATAAAAGGAAACCAATGAGTACATTAAAACATATGTACTGTAGAAGAGTCAAGGCCAAATGATATGGCCAAAAGCATGGACCCCTCCAATTGTGCCATCTACTCCTCTATCATCAACTGAACATAAATGGAACACATAAAAAAATATAAGTGGGAAACCATTATAAGAAAATTCTACTAAAAATACAAATGTTTAAAATTAAATACAATGTAACAAGTGAAATGTTTACCCTTACCGTAATAGTAGGAGTCCATGGCTATGTATGCCCATGATGCACATTTTCATGAGGTGCTTTAGTACCTATAGTGTGTTATGTAGTATCATCCACCTTGAAGATATAATTATATGCATCACTATCATTCAAGGGACCTAAGCACATATTCTTGCATATAATGAAAGTATGGAGCACACAAACATGTGAGCTGATGGAGGATGTGGAAGGGCCAGAAGCATCAACACGAGGAGGTAATAAAGGTGCACTCTATGTAACCATTAGATCACTCAAGGTGTGAATGGCTCGAATAGTCTGTGAGCTGGCCTCAACAATAATATCAGGATGTTGCACTATACGAAGTGGTGAAATCTCGGGAGGGGGGACATATGTGCGGGATTTCACCTGGTGTGCCACCCTAGTTTGGTCTCATGCTCCAATAATTTACCTTGTGACCAACAACAAATTCAGCATATAATTTTTTTACGAAATAGAATGGGACATCCAAATTGCTATGGGGTGGTCTATCAAAAACCATCCACCAACGGTCCCAAAAGTTGTCATGTATTGCATCATTTTTGCACCATTTAATTGACAACTTGGGGTTTTTAGGGTTCACCTTTAAACCAGTTTTGGGATCCACAAAAAAGATTACATATGTCATGTTTTGTTATGTTTAGGTTCATAACTTGATCATAGTTAAGCCCATCGTTAAACTAGGTGTGCATGGAATCATGCCAAAAAAGTGCAACATTATGTTGCTTTGTAAGTTTCTCCATGTTTTCAATAATAGAGTTCTGTCTATAGCTGAACGTGGACCTCTAATCCAGCCATATACACAACATAGTCATTGCTCGATCATCGAAATTACGAAGGTGAGTATGAATTACTCAATCTGCAATATCTATCGATTCGACCTGTTGCCTCCTAATTAGCTGGGGTTTTTGAATTACTCTCAGAATGAGAGCCAATAACCAAAAGACCAAACTAAGATGGAGGATTTTCGAAAGCTTGAAAGATAAACAAATGAGGAATTAAACTATAATGGAGATGCAATTAATCTAAAATGAAGTGTAGATTTTAAGCTAAGAATGAAAACGCAGATTTTAAGCTAAGAACATGAAAGAAATATGATAATTAAGCTAATAGCAATAAGCAAACTATATTAAATGAGAGTGCAATATCATACTAAAATGAGAATGCAATTAACTAGAAATGGAGATTAATCTAATATGCAATAAAAGCTTTGAAAATATGAATAATTGAGACTAAAATTCGCTATAGTTTATGTGCTCTAAAATTGTGTCCTTTCGAATGAAGGAGAAGGTTCATAATATAGACAAGCCCAGAGAAGGAATGAAGAGTTTCTTGAAATGAAACAGTTGACTCTTCATTCCCAATTGAGACAAATATTGAGGAATTACTTAATTAAAAGAATGAATTATTGCCACATATGGGTGAACCTTTAAATATTTTGAATTATTAAATCCAAATAAGATAATCCATTCAAATAACCAAGTAATATTAATTCCTTTTATGTGTATTAGCCAAATGGGTTGGGTTTAATTTAATTTAAAGCACTTAGGACTTTAGAATTAAATTAATTTATCATAGGGATTATTTAGCTAATAAAGTCAAATACTTAAGAATTAATTATGGTGTGAGATTAATGTAATTTAGGGTTTTTGCAATTGACACCAAGTCAAATAAAGTCAGGTAGGAGAGAGAAAATTGCCTAGTAAAATAGGACTTTAATGATGTAAAATTGAAGAAATGCACCAAAATTGATTGAAATTATAAGGTGCCAATTTTGGGGTATTACATTTTCCCCTCTTTGAATTGATATGCGAGCAGCGCGTTGATTCAAAGAATAGTCTGATGTGACAGATGAGCTTTCAGGATTATCCCCATAATGGAGCTTAACCCTCAGAAGTCAAGGTTAGGATGCCAAGACACTGAAATAGGTTGAATTGTAGAACCACCTCTAGAACGAGGCATGATTCTCCGAAGTCTGAGTTAGATTGCGAAGACAACGGTCTAATGGAAACTTGAGAAGAGACTAGAATTGGGGTTAGATTTCCCCAATGCCCATTGATCAAATGATGATAGATGCAGATTTAGGACTGATCTCCAGAATCAAGGTTAGATTGCCCTAATACGAAGCTTAGGCCTCTGAGACCCGGGTTAGATTGCCTAGATAACGGTCTAAAAAGAGATTTCGAGAGACATCTTCAGAATGAAGTTTGGCTTTCAGGAATTAGGATTAGATTGCCCCAATACCTAATGAGATTTTGAGAACCATCTCCAGAATGAAGCTTGATTCCTAAGGATTTGAGTTAGATTGCTCAGATACCTAAAAGATTGATGACAAGATTACCAGATGCGGGGCACGAAGATGCCCCTAGTGAAGAGATGCCCCAATTGGTGAGGACTTTGATTTTGATTAGATTAATATGAGACTAGTTCAACAAGATTCAAATGATGTAATCATCCTGCCCCCTCGAGAGCGAAATTGAAAGATGACATATCATAAGGATGATTGACAACAAGAGGTTTGTAGAGTAGAAGCAATCAGACTAGATTTATGAAGCTGCAGAAGCAATTTGGAGTGATTGGGAGGTCATGTTGACCAAGTTTGACCATGGTTGACCAAATTTGACTAGAGATGACTTTAGATTAAAAAAGATGAAGAAGCCAAGAAAATGATGAGGAGATGAGAATCTGGCAGGAAAATGACGCGAGAAGGTTAATTGCATAAGTGTCTGATCCCAAAGGATCCCAAAATTTAAAACATAATTTTGAGCCATCTAGAGATGTCAGATTTTGATTTGGATCCCAAAAATGGATTTAGAGCAGTCGATTTAGCCAAGGGTGTAATTTTCACGCAAAACAAAGCACTTTGAAAATTAGGTCAAAAAGCTATATAAGGCTTGGAGGGGTCATTTTCAAATCATTATTCACTTTGTCTTCTTGCGATTCTGAGAGCTCTGAGAGAGAATGAAGGGTGTTCCAGTGAATACGCATTGATTCGAATGCTCTCGATGCCACATCTGACCACCGGAGTATGACCCACTTGTGAGTAGTCAATAAACCATCCTGCATTTATATTTTTAACTGCTTTATTAGGTGATTTAGGCTAGATTTAGCATGTTTTAGGCTTAGTTCTTCAACTCTCTCATGAGGAAACAATTTCCTCGCACCGACCTCAGTTGCCCCTCATGCGAGGAAACATTTTCCTCACACCGACCTCAGTCGCCCCTCACGCGAGGAAATGGTTTCCTCGCATGGGTCAGGGCTTCCTCACCTGGGGCTTTCCTGAAGGCTCACGTGAAGCGCTAGTGTATACCATGTGAAATTTCACTTTCTCGTGTAGGAAGAGGTCTTGTCTCACATGAGGGAATAGTTTCCTCATGTAGGATGTTGTTGCAATGCTTTGAGTCTTCTTCCAATTTTGCATAAAATTAGCCAATTAAAGTATGCCAAAGTCATGTTTAGGATAGATGTGTAGCCTCATTTGCTGCTTGTTGCTTTGAAACTATCATGTTGAGACACTGATCCAATGTCATCGCTTTCTTTGTAGGTTGACTTTCCTGATGTCGCATTTCAATCGCACCACCTTGTCATCACCACACTAGTTTAGAGGTTGACCAAGGCTGAGAGTTACCATATTGAGGGGCTAGGATTGTCATACTTGTGTGATATACCCAACATTCGGGTAAATCATGATCTTCTAGGCACACTAGTCGAGCATTTCCATTCGAAGATGAAAACATTCCACTTGCCGATGGGGGAGATGACAGTCACTCTTGAGGACATCTACAAGATATTGAGGATACCCTTCTACGGTGCTCGAGTCGAGTATGATACACATGCGAGGGTAGGTACACTGGCATTGAGGGCCATATTCAAAGATGATTTAGTGATGGGCCGAGCCATATCATGGGAGGACCTGATCAGCAGATATGGCAGGGCTCACTGATTAGCAGTTGCCTTGGCCATCTTCTTGAGTTGTTACTTGGTTCTTGATCGAGGCCAGCATGGATTAGAGTGTGGCTAGGGTCGCATGCTGCAAAGGATGCTGGATAGGCCAGCTACCAAATTCAGATGGAGCAAGTGCATGCTCGCATAGATGTATCATGAGATGCACGAGGTCGTGTATCAGAGCACCATGACTATGGTGGCTGGTGTTCTTGTATTATAGATCTGGGCTTGGGAGCACCTCCTTGTTTGTAGGATGATATTTCATGATACATAATAGGCCCTTGAGCCTTATATCTATAGATACGCCGGTCCTATGACTTAGCTAGTGCTGGGAAAGACTGAGAAGTGGTGAGGACAGCTAGATAATATGGTGGAAGTTGTGTGGAGACCTTGGGTAGCCATAGAGCCATGGGACAACGCTCGGCAGGAGCTAGCACACATGTTCATCTCGCGTCCACTAATTGGACGTACTATTAGCATTATTGAGTGATTCTTACTCATACATGTGATGAGACAGTTTGGAAGACAACAAGACATCTCCCAGGAGTATGCTTCATATGCTTGCTTCGTCGATGAGATGAAGAAGGGTTGGCAACCCAGGTTAGATCAGGGCAGGTGCACTATCGAGGCACGAGTGCCTCCATCTCGATGGGATTACATGGTGGATGTCACCAATGCAGGGATGATGCCTGCACATAGAGATCATTTCTTAGCGCATCCCTTCCCCAGATTCACAAATCCTACCAGGATGGGACAGAGAGCTCAGCAGCAACCCGCACAAGAGCAACTTGCACAACAACAGCTTGCACATCAACAACCTATACAACAGCCACAGGGACAGCAACAGTAGTAGATACCTACCTAGCAACAGATACCATTATAGCAGCCTGGGCAGAGAGTATTGAGGCCCAAGATAGCACAGACAGACATCCCCCCAAGGACTATGGGGTCAGATGCAGGTGCTTGGAGTAGTGAGACCCAACAGAGGTCCACTAGATAGAGGATAGGAGATTCCTCTCAGTAGCTGCCTCCTGATAAGGAGGCATAGGTATAGGAGGATACTAATATGTTAGATCAGGCCACACAGGGGCTAGTACAGCTAGCATAGGTTCAGGAGGATACTGATATGTTAGATTAGGCCACACAGGGGCCAGTACAACTAGCACAGGTTTAGGAGGCTCTCAGGAAGAGCTGAGAGAGGGTAAGATAGGTATAGCGGGAGAGCGATGACTTACATAAATGGGTCATCATCCAGGAGATGTAGGTGGCGAATAGGGATCAGGAGATCAAAGAGCTCCGAGAGGATCTAGCAAGGTCACAGCTGGAGATGAGATATGAGTTTGCTTAGGCAACCTATTACTATGCAACATACGTAGGCGTTGTTCCAGATTTATCTGAGTAGGTGCCTCCATTTTCTGAGTACATTGGAGCACCACAGGGACCTTCATCGTAGGCACCTCCACAGAGACCGATGCCACCTCCTCAAGGACCACCACAGCAAGCACCACCACAGGGACCACTGCCACCACCTCCTCCAGGTGGTGATAGGCAGAGTTAGCTCATTTTGATTTCACATTATAGCCCATATTTTGATACTATTCTTGAGTAGCACCATTCTTTTTGTACATGACATTGATCGACCATGATATATATATACATATATACATATATATATATACATATACATATATATATACATATACATATATATCTATATATATACATATATATATATGTATATGTATGTATGTATATATACATATATATATATATATATGTATATATATATATATACATATATATATATTTATATATATACATACATATATACATATATATATATATGTATATACATATATACATATATAT
>BSBK01001149.1:1347500-1355416 GCA_027943335.1 Chamaecyparis obtusa | reverse complement strand
AAGCTCAACAGAGATAACTTTTCAGCATGGCAAGGTCTCATGCAACTTCATCTGGCTTCCATTGGTGATTCAGGATGCAAATACATTGATGAAGAATACACAATTCCTAATGGCGCATTAACTGTTGAAGACATTGCAGATAAAAAGACTCACAACACCATGATGATAGACATTGCATCTGCTCTCAGCTATGAAGAATTTGATGATATTAAAGAATGCACTACCTGCATATGAAATGTGGATGGCACTGAAGAAATATATGGCGGTGATGCAAATGTGAAAAGAGCCAAAGCAGAAAGCCTAAGAGGACAATTTGACAAGATGAATATGAAGGAAGATGAAAACATTGCAAAATATGTTGAAAGAATCAAAGCAAGTGTAAGTGCAATTAGAGCTTCTGGAGGAACAATCTCAGATGAAACTGTTATAAGTAAGGTACTCAGAACATTACTCCCTATCTATGCAATAAGAGTATCAGCTATTCAAGAAAGAAGATGTGAAACAAACCACAATATAACTTTGGATGCTTTAGTTGGAAGATTGACAGCCTTTGAATTAGACAACTATGACAACTATGTTCCTAGTTCCAAAAATATTGAATCAGCATTTGAGGCCAAGGTTTCACTAAAGAAGAACAAGAAAATTAAAGAAGTTCAGTCAGAAAGTGAAGAAGTATCAGAAGAAAGTTCTGATAGTGATCTTGAAATTGTAGAAGCATTACTTGCAAAGAAGTACTCTAGAGGGAAAGGTAAATATAAAGGTAAAACTCCTTTAATCTATTTTTCATGTGAAGAAATTGGACATATTATAGCTAGGTGCCCAAACAAGCAAGTCAAGGAAGAGAAGAGAAGTCACAAGTACTATGGAAAAAAAGAATTTCAAATCATTCAAGGATAAAGGTAAGAAAACATGTTTTATGGCTAAAGATTCTGATGATAGTGAAGAAGAAATTGTCTTTATTGCTATAAAAGATGAATCTGATGATGATGAAGATAAGATGGCACTTATTTCTCATATAAGAAAAGATGATATATGGATAATAGACAGCGGATGTTCACACCACATGACTGGTGACAAGACAAAATTTGAATATCTAGAAGACTATGATAGTGGTAACGTAAGATTTGGAAACAATGAACCTTGTTGTATAAAAGGAAAAGGAAGAATCTCATTAACCAAAGAACTCATATGTGATAATGCTTATTGGGTTGAAGGACTAAAACATAATCTTCTACGTGTAGCATAGCTAATCAACACTGGTTTCAAGGTTGAATTCATGAATGGTCAAGCAAGACTGCTGGATGAAAAAGGAAAACTCATTGGATCAGGAAAACAAACAAAAGGTAACTTATTTTATCTTGATCTCAGTGAATATTCATGCTTTATTGCTCAAATAGAAGAAAGTTGGCTATGGCACAAAAGGTTATGTCATGTGAATTTTGATAACATGATAAAAATAAGCAAATTCAAGAAGGTTAGAGGCATTCCTACTTTGAAGAAACCTGATACTGGTCTATGTAAGAATTGTCAGATTGGCAAAATGAGTAAAACTAGTTTCAAGAGTAAGAACTATCAGTCTAAAGAAATTTTGGAAATTGTGCATACTGATTTATGTGGACCTATTGGAATACAAAGCTATACTGGAGATAAATTCTTTATTCTTTTCATTGATGATTATTCTAGAATGATGACTGTCATGTATTTAAGAGAAAAATTAGAAGCATTTGAAAAGTTCAAATGGTACTTAGCAAGAGTGGAAAAGGAAATAGGGAAAAGATTGAAATGCTTAAGATCAGACAGAGGTGGTGAATTCATCTCCCATGATTTTAACAACTTTTGCATTGAAAGAGGAATCAAAAGATAGGTATCAGCTCCTAGAACTCCTGAGCAAAATGGAATAGCAGAAAGAAGAAACAGATCTATTATGGATTGTGCAAGGACTCTAATGATAGAAAAGAACATCGCTATAAAGTACTGGAAGGAAGCTATCAGCACTGCAGTTCATACCTTGAACCGAGTACAATTGAAGAAAGACACATTCAAAACTCCTTATGAATTATGGTATGGCTATAAACCCAATGTAAGTTACATGAAAATATTTGGTAGCAAGTGTTATATCTTAAAAGAATCCAGAAGAAATAAATTTGATGTGAAAAGTGATGAAGGAATATTCCTAGGATATTCTAGCAAAAGCAAGGCATACAAATGTCTGAACTTATCTACTCACAAAGTCATAGAAAGTATACATGTAAAATTTGATGAGTTTGCAGAAAAGACTGAAGAAGAAAGCAAAAGGGAACCTGAGAACTACAAAAGATTCATTTACATTGAACCTGAAACATTGGCAGACACAACTATCAATAAGGAAACTATATCTACCAAGCCGAGCATAGTTACCGAGTCACAAAATAAGTCATAGGAAGAAGTTCAAACTGAGTCACAGGAAGAAATTCAGACCGAGTCTCAGCCTAAAGTTACCGAGCAAATATCTACCGAGCCTGAGCAACCTGAAGAAGAGATCCTAGAAGACAACAGCATGAATCATTCAAAAGGCAAGGAACCTATACTAGCCAAATATGTCAGAAGACATCATACACCAAATCAAATTATTGGAAACAAATCAGATGGTACTATGACAAGAAGCATGCTAAAAGGTACATGTCTGCTTACTGACTTTGAACCTAGAAATATCAAAGATGCATTGGAAAATGAAAGTTGGATTGAAGCAATGAATGAAGAATTAGAACAAATACAAAAGAACAAAACATGGACTCTTGTACCTAGACCTAAAGATAAGAATGTAATTGGAACAAAATGGGTATTCAGGAATAAGCTGAATGAAGATGGTCAAGTATCTAGAAACAAAGCTAGACTGGTATGTAAAGGTTATTCTCAAGAAGAAGGTATAGATTATGGAGAAACTTTTGCTCCTGTTGCAAGATTAGAAGGTGTAAGAACTCTACTTGCTTATGCAGCACACAAAGGATTTAAGGTTTATTAGATGGATATAAAATCTGCATTTCTCAATGGAATTCTTGATGAAGAGGTCTACACAATGTCACACAATGTCATAGTCCGCAGCAATCAGTTCCTACCAAGCTCAGTCGGTCTGCCAGACAGGGAAATTCAGCATTTACCCGCGTCCACTCGGTTATCAAAGGAAATTCAGCATTTACCGAGTTCAGTCGGTTATCAAAGGAAATTCAGCATTTACCCGAGTTCAGTCAGTTATCAAAGGAAATTCAGCATTTACCGAGTTCAGTCGGTTATCAAAGGAAATTCAGTGTTTACTGAGTTCAATCGGTTATCGAAGGATTGTCGATGTTTACCGAGTTCCCTTGGTCTCCGAAAGATTGTAGAAAGCTATGGTCACCGAGCACTGTCGGCCCTTGAAGGATTTTTGCAAAAAGAGTTTGCTTAATTCAGCCGACTGTTATACTAAATAATGTCGATTTGAAAAATCTAAAATCATATAATAAAAGGTCAAATGTGAAAAATAAAAAGGGATATACAGCAAGAAGATTTACAGAAGAAAAGACAGGAAAGGTGTGTGCGAATTTGTGAAGGATGTTCAGATATCCTTAAGGTGCAGCAGAGATTTATTCGATCAGGAAGGATCACACATATGCAGAATAGAGATCTGTTATCAGCAAGACAGTTGCATTATTATACAGGTCATTTTTCATTGTTACCATTCTTATCATTGTAACAGTGAATTCTAAACCTCTTAACCGAGTTGGTTTAACAACCATATTGTAAATCCTCTAACAAGGTGACAATTCCATTGAATTGTTTTCAAGACCTCTTACCAGGCCACTCCTAGCAGGGTGATTAAATCCTCTAACAAGGTCACACCTAACAGTTTGTTTTGTAACCTTTTACCGGGTTGGCTTCTAACTGGGCATCACTTCAGAAAAGTGAAAATCAGTATCTAGATACATTGGTGGTTTTTCCCATATTGGGTTTCCACGTTAAATCTTGTGTCTCTTGTGTTCTTAATTGCTATCTTAATCATACACCAGTGCTGATGAATATCTAAAAGATAATTTTGCTAATACTTTCTGCATCTTCAAAGTTACTGCAATCTATTTATTGAGTGCTAAAACAGATAACCTTTTTAAGATATCCTAAGGGATCTGGAAAGAGTTAATTTTGAAGTGTTTTATGGTTGACTGATTCACCCCCCCCCTCTCAGTCACTTCATCCATATTCCATCAATTGGTATCAGAGCTTTTGGTGCTTGCAGGAAGGGTTTCAGGACCTAAGCTAAAGATCAGGATGTCTTACAAGAGGGAAATTCCAAAGCTCAACAGAGATAACTTTTCAGCATGGCAAGGTCTCATGCAACTTCATCTGGCTTCCATTGGTGATTCAGGATGCAAATACATTGATGAAGAATACACAATTCCTAATGGCGCATTAACTGTTGAAGACATTGCAGATAAAAAGACTCACAACACCATGATGATAGACATTGCATCTGCTCTCAGCTATGAAGAATTTGATGATATTAAAGAATGCACTACTGCATATGAAATGTGGATGGCACTGAAGAAAATATATGGCGGTGATGCAAATGTGAAAAGAGCCAAAGCAGAAAGCCTAAGAGGACAATTTGACAAGATGAATATGAAGGAAGATGAAAACATTGCAAAATATGTTGAAAGAATCAAAGCAAGTGTAAGTGCAATTAGAGCTTCTGGAGGAACAATCTCAGATGAAACTGTTATTAAGTAAGGTACTCAGAACATTACTCCCTATCTATGCAATAAGAGTATCAGCTATTCAAGAAAGAAGATGTGAAACAAACCACAATATAACTTTGGATGCTTTAGTTGGAAGATTGACAGCCTTTGAATTAGACAACTATGACAACTATGTTCCTAGTTCCAAAAATATTGAATCAGCATTTGAGGCCAAGGTTTCACTAAAGAAGAACAAGAAAATTAAAGAAGTTCAGTCAGAAAGTGAAGAAGTATCAGAAGAAAGTTCTGATAGTGATCTTGAAATTGTAGAAGCATTACTTGCAAAGAAGTACTCTAGAGGGAAAGGTAAATATAAAGGTAAAACTCCTTTAATCTATTTTTCATGTGAAGAAATTGGACATATTATAGCTAGGTGCCCAAAACAAGCAAGTCAAGGAAGAGAAGAGAAGTCACAAGTACTATGGAAAAAAGAATTTCAAATCATTCAAGGATAAAGGTAAGAAAACATGTTTTATGGCTAAAGATTCTGATGATAGTGAAGAAGAAATTGTCTTTATTGCTATAAAAGATGAATCTGATGATGATGAAGATAAGATGGCACTTATTTCTCATATAAGAAAGATGATATATGGATAATAGACAGCGGATGTTCACACCACATGACTGGTGACAAGACAAAATTTGAATATCTAGAAGACTATGATAGTGGTAACGTAAGATTTGGAAACAATGAACCTTGTTGTATAAAAGGAAAAGGAAGAATCTCATTAACCAAAGAACTCATATGTGATAATGCTTATTGGGTTGAAGGACTAAAACATAATCTTCTACGTGTAGCATAGCTAATCAACACTGGTTTCAAGGTTGAATTCATGAATGGTCAAGCAAGACTGCTGGATGGAAAAGGAAAACTCATTGGATCAGGAAAACAAACAAAAGGTAACTTATTTTATCTTGATCTCAGTGAATATTCATGCTTTATTGCTCAAATAGAAGAAAGTTGGCTATGGCACAAAAGGTTATGTCATGTGAATTTTGATAACATGATAAAAATAAGCAAATTCAAGAAGGTTAGAGGCATTCCTACTTTGAAGAAACCTGATACTGGTCTATGTAAGAATTGTCAGATTGGCAAAATGAGTAAAACTAGTTTCAAGAGTAAGAACTATCAGTCTAAAGAAATTTTGGAAATTGTGCATACTGATTTATGTGGGACCTATTGGAATACAAAGCTATACTGGAGATAAATTCTTTATTCTTTTCATTGATGATTATTCTAGAATGATGACTGTCATGTATTTAAGAGAAAAATTAGAAGCATTTGAAAAGTTCAAATGGTACTTAGCAAGAGTGGAAAAGGAAATAGGGAAAAGATTGAAATGCTTAAGATCAGACAGAGGTGGTGAATTCATCTCCCATGATTTTAAACAACTTTTGCATTGAAAGAGGAATCAAAAGATAGGTATCAGCTCCTAGAACTCCTGAGCAAAATGGAATAGCAGAAAGAAGAAACAGATCTATTATGGATTGTGCAAGGACTCTAATGATAGAAAAGAACATCGCTATAAAGTACTGGAAGGAAGCTATCAGCACTGCAGTTCATACCTTGAACCGAGTACAATTGAAGAAAGACACATTCAAAAACTCCTTATGAATTATGGTATGGCTATAAACCCAATGTAAGTTACATGAAAATATTTGGTAGCAAGTGTTATATCTTAAAAGAATCCAGAAGAAATAAATTTGATGTGAAAAGTGATGAAGGAATATTCCTAGGATATTCTAGCAAAAGCAAGGCATACAAATGTCTGAACTTATCTACTCACAAAGTCATAGAAAGTATACATGTAAAATTTGATGAGTTTGCAGAAAAGACTGAAGAAGAAAGCAAAAGGGAACCTGAGAACTACAAAAGATTCATTTACATTGAACCTGAAACATTGGCAGACACAACTATCAATAAGGAAACTATATCTACCAAGCCGAGCATAGTTACCGAGTCACAAAAATAAGTCATAGGAAGAAGTTCAAACTGAGTCACAGGAAGAAATTCAGACCGAGTCTCAGCCTAAAGTTACCGAGCAAATATCTACCGAGCCTGAGCAACCTGAAGAAGAGATCCTAGAAGACAACAGCATGAATCATTCAAAAGGCAAGGAACCTATACTAGCCAAATATGTCAGAAGACATCATACACCAAATCAAATTATTGGAAACAAATCAGATGGTACTATGACAAGAAGCATGCTAAAAGGTACATGTCTGCTTACTGACTTTGAACCTAGAAATATCAAAGATGCATTGGAAAATGAAAGTTGGATTGAAGCAATGAATGAAGAATTAGAACAAATACAAAAGAACAAAACATGGACTCTTGTACCTAGACCTAAAGATAAGAATGTAATTGGAACAAAATGGGTATTCAGGAATAAGCTGAATGAAGATGGTCAAGTATCTAGAAACAAAGCTAGACTGGTATGTAAAGGTTATTCTCAAGAAGAAGGTATAGATTATGGAGAAACTTTTGCTCCTGTTGCAAGATTAGAAGGTGTAAGAACTCTACTTGCTTATGCAGCACACAAAGGATTTAAGGTTTATTAGATGGATATAAAATCTGCATTTCTCAATGGAATTCTTGATGAAGAGGTCTACATTGAACAACCTGAAGGTTTTGTTGATCTAGATAAAAAGGACATGGTCTGCAGATTACACAAAGCATTATATGGTTTGAAACAAGCTCCTAGAGCATGGTATGAAAGACTCCATAACTATTTGATTCAGATTAATTTCAAAAGAGCCAATGATAACAGCAATCTATATATTAAAGAAGGACCGGATGACAAAATTGTATTGGCAGAAATATTTGTAGATGATACTATATTTACAGGGAATGAGGATCAGTGCAAAGAATTTTCAGAGAAAATGAACAAAGAATTTGAAATGTCTATGTTTGGTTTAATAAAATTCTTTGTTGGTCTTCAAATTCAGCAAAGCAAGAATGGTATATACATTACTCAATAAATACATTAAGGAAATACTTAAGAAGTTTGGTATGGAAGATTCAAAACCAGTTGGTACACCCCATGTGTACTGGACTGAAACTTACCAAAAATGATGATTCAAAAGAAGTTGATCAGACCCTATACCGATCTATGATTGGAAAATTGCAGTATGTAGTACATACAAGACCTGATATTGCCTTAGCAGTCG